>JAWNNQ010002025.1:0-171185 GCA_035044765.1 Leucophenga montana | reverse complement strand
TAGGCTGTATATGTACTACTTAGATTCTGTACCACCGATTTCAATGGTATATAAGTGGTTTACTCAATTTCGATGTCATCTTATAAGCACGAGTGACTCGGAATGAATTGGACATCCATATGACGTCACTACAGCCAAACCAATTGATACAGAAGAAATTGTTAGCTTCGGTAGAACTGATGCTAAAATACCTTTTACATAAAACTAAATATTTAATTCGGTGTATTAAGTGACCAGCGCAACAAATAAGAGAGTTTAATCAAGTAAAACCACAACGTTGGTGGTGGCTTTTTATAACAGTAGATGGGACACACCCATATTCTCGTACATATTTAAGAATGGTAAACCCAAAAGAACCAACCACATTGATATTGACTGTAATACAAAAATTTAAAATTACTAAAACAAAAAACCAAAAAACCAAAACGTGAGATGCGTTCTTTTTGGGGGATAACTCTAAAAGTGATAGCCCCTAAAAAGTAGCTATGCCAATTTTTAAAAATATTCGATGAAAACTGAATTTTTGGCAAGTACATTCTTTACGTCTAAAAGAGATAATCCATTTGTGACGGTGAATATTTTTGTAATTTGTTATACTATTTTTTCGATTCGACGATTTTCAGAATATAACAACCGCATTGGATCGCAAATATGTCCTTCCATTAATATCCTTAATATTCTTCACATTTACCCTTCAGCCACTTTTTATTTTCTGTTTCCAAACCGCAAGAAATGCATCACAGTAAAACAATTTGGCTCCAACGATGACTTTATCGATAAAACAAACTCTTATTTAAGTAATTCTTTGATTTCCGTATAAATAACAACACCATATATTTTTCTTTTTCGTTGTAGTTATTTAATAAAAAGTAAAGAGAAAAGTTATGTTATGTTATAACTAATACTAAATTATATAATATGAAAGTATAAAATAAAATTAACTCTAAATTTTTGATAAAAATATTTAAATAATTAAAGCTAATGCAAAAAGAAAAAAGGTATTTATGTAAACATTTAAAAGTAGTGGCAGTTCGAAACGCTAACCTCTTAATGTTTATATTCTCAGCTTTCTGCAGTTTGTGCTAATTAGTGAAAGTCTTATAGTCCTGTTTATGATAAAACTATAAATAATTTGAAATAATAAAACTAGTTCACACTAAAAAAGGCAAACTTCCTCATACACTTTTTTTTTGAGAAATTTAGTTGGGCTGCACACGAAAAACAAACTGATTTTTATTTTTTTTTTTATTTGGGACATTCACCTAGATAGCAGTATATAGAGGTTATTCGAAAATTTGATTACATTTTTAGTGATATATTGTCCATTTTGATGGAACTTGCTGTTAAATATGGACGTTGGTTTAAAGAAATCAAACTTTGAAAACACACAAATATACCGTTATGTATGTGAATGAAACAAATGTAAAAAGAAAACAGTATGTTTTTTTGGGTTCAGAGCCTCCAGACCACTCTAAAAAAGTTTAAGCGAAAATTTCTATCGTTTTCAAGATGAAATTCAAAATTAGGGTTACAAAAAATAAAATGATTTAAATTTATGATAAAAAATTTTAAATAATTAACATAAATGAAAAAATAACTATGTATTTTTATGTTTGTGAAGCTATTGTAATTAAAATTCGTAATTCGTAATTTAGTGTCTTAGACGGAGTTTCTTCATTGAAATAATTACTTTCATTGCTATATGATTTTTTTATTTTTTAACGCTGGAACCGACCAGAAGCATTTAACCGTTCACGCTTTCTCCGCTTTCCAATAATTTTATTACAATTTCTTCGAGCTACGGAGGGTTCCTTTACCAGAGCGTACTCTACGACTTCTTCTCAAATTTCCTTCATATTTGACTGAGGATCCAATTGGCAGTATTACCTGAAAAGACAACAAAACATAAAAGATGTGGGTAATAAGATGTCTAGAAATTCACATTGCTTCAAATAAGTACACGAAATATCTGTAGACATTTTTTGAACAGTTAAAAATTGCATCTCCTCGTATCTACGAGTAAGTAGTATATAAGCGTTCGGTGTTTTCGATTACTTTCGACCTACTATTTACACATACATACATTGATTTCTGAACTAAAAACAGTTTCTTTTGCTTTTCGGCTACCACACATTCACTGGGAATGTAAATATGTAATACGAATATATAAACTAGGCCCAACTAAACATTATTCGCAAAAAGAACCGATTTTGTTCATTTACAAGAAAAAATAATCGGATTCGGCAATCGGCAGCTGTTTACTTTTGCGCCACACCGTGAATATATTTACTCGTACTAGTACATATACAAATATATTTGCAGAAATAAAATCGTCCTTACTAGATTACATTACATAATTTTGACTTTGTTCGAAAAATTTGGTACAGCAGGTTCTCAAAGATGGCAAAATACCTTCTGTGTGTTGTTGTTATATCATTCGAAGGTGATCGCGTCACGGTTTGATATGGTGCATTTTTGTTTCTTGAACCATTGCACGCAATGCAATCAGCACAAGAGCGCACTTTACGATTCCTTCTTAATTTCCCTTCATATTTGACTATGGGTTCAATTAGCGGCATGTCCTGAAAAGAGAACAACAAAAAATAAATATATTAATAAGATACTTGTACATAGAAATCGTTATTGGTCTAGATATAAGCGTATTAATGTGGGGCGTCTCTCTGTAAAAAGTCAACATATCAAATTTCAAGTCGGTATATCTGAGTTCTTGTCGCCCAGGTTTGGGGGTAGCCCATATACAAACATACCACCCATTTTAGTGCATACGGATTGAATTCAACACAGGTGCTTCAATAGCTTTATAAAATATAAAACACTACGTGGATTCAATCACAGCGACTGAAAAATCATTAATATCTAACCAACTTCTTTGCCACGTTACACACATGCTACACTTCCACCCTTTTTTATTTATTTTTATTTGTCCATAATTTGTACAAAATTATCATTTTATTATGTACTCTCAGTCGACTTCGTTTCCTAGTATCTACATATCACTGTGAACGGTAGTCCACGCAAGTGACATTAGCAGCCCACCTCAGTGTGGCTGCTAATGTAAATACTCGAAGCGTGGACGCCTGTGTTCTACGTGAGTATGTATGTACATTTATTTACGGCATTTAGTATATTAGAGTAAGTAGGTAGGAACTATTTTCTATTTCTTGCATAAATATGGGTGCATCTGTATGTGTGTATGCATGGTTATGCAGCTGTTAACTGTTAAAATTGAGACACCAAATCTGTATATTTGGAGAGAAAGGTGCTAAATGTCTACAATTTTATTTTCAAGTAAATCGATTTAGCTCTGCTCTGAATAGAATAGATACACAATATATACATAGGTCTAGTCTATATACATATTTGCATTATCATATTATGTATTATTATCAAATAATAAAAAATGTAAGGCTTTTTGAAAAAACATTGGGCACTTTTAAATAAATTTAAACTAATAATTTAAGACGTATATTTTATTTATACTTATATTTCACTGTATACAAGGCATAAAGTTGCTTATTAGTTATGAATTGCAACATAGAAAAAATAATGTATAATAATATTTATGTACATACCTTGGCATCCTTAGACTTATTCCCAATTTTCGTTGGGAATGCTGTATTAGCCTTTGGTGTTGTTTGCATGCATGTCGGCTTTTCTGAAATATTCTTGACAACAATGCGTTTATCCTTGCTCTGTGCATTTATTTCAGCGGTGTTGTTCTCCTTATTCGCATTATTCGCATTATTCGCATTATTCGCATTATTCGCATTATTCGCATTATCTACAAAAATCTGTCTATTTTGCTGATATGTTGGGGCCTGTTGTCTCCTGAGAGCACGCTCGGCTCGCGCAAACGCAACAGGTGACATTGGGACATATTCTGGAAATTTGCGCGGAGCTAAATAATTGCAAATAAATAGAGACGGTGCGATCCGCCTTTCTACAATATTCGCTATATCACCGTTATTATCGTCAACACGTGCTAGTCGATTGGATCCCGATGCAATAAATTGCCTTTTGTTGCGCGTCGACATGATGCAATTATTACAACAAATTGATTCTTCACAAAGACACTAAACATTTATTAAAGAAAAATAGATACATCTTTAATTTAAAGCAAATTTACAAATTTAGCCAACTTACATAAATCACTGTTTCACTTTGTTTTTTATAATTTTTTATTATGTTTCCGTTGGCATTCATTCAGAAAAAATACATGTATATGAAGTCGCCTGGTTTTCTTGACTGCTTGTTACCTCTAAACTCAGAAACTAAAGCAGTAATTTTAAAACAGAAAGGCAGGTTCCCGAGGAATGTTATAATAACGGCGCACTGAAATACACATAAATACCCGATTGGTACTTTCCCGAACGGTGCAAGGATATTAGTATGTATTTTTAATTTTTTTTCGCATACACAAAATTTAACAAGAGCTTGACTTATCGGTGCAGGAGATTCAAAAACAAAACTAACTGTATTTCATTTTGATATTCATTTATACATACATATGTGTGTACGTACATATATAAATTGAAATCGCCCGTCGTCTATGTCTGTATGTTACCTTTATTCTCAGAAACTACTGTGGCAATTTACAATTAGGCGGTATTTTAGGCGATGCCACGTCGCTTTGTAAGAGAAAAACCAAATTCGTTATATCTCAGCAACTATTTGACGCAGATGGATTAGATTTGGTAATGGGCAATGGGACAAATATAAGATATACTGGACGAATATTGGTGACACGACCAACGAACACCAATATTTGGTGTAAAGAACCCCGTGAAAAATAAGATATGTTGGCAAAATTTGATGGTGCTGCAATATTAAAGCAAGACGAATCGTAGCAACGCACGCCGTGTACGCTAGTATGTAAATAAATAAATAGTTTATGTGGCTCAGTTCAAGATCTGTGTGTTTGTTTCTAATTATGTGTGTATGTAGGTGTTAACTACAAATAATAAGAATATATGCACATACATTCAAGTGTTGTCCTTATTTCTTCATTTCACACGTACTGCGTATGTTGTGCGTTTTTACTATAAAATATGCGATCGTTTTTTTTTTTTATGAAAATACTTACAAAGTAAAATAACTTTGATTAAAAAAGTGGATCAAAGATTTTGTTTATTCTTACTTATATTAACAGTTTTGTTGTTGTTTAGACAATGTTATTATAATACTTATCGTTACAGAAACAGTATATTGCACGGGGTCATCAAGTTTTTGGGTTAAAAAGTAAACATTAATAAAGTACATAGAAAGGTGAGTAATGGAATTCGCTCAAAATGTGCCTACAATCGAAATTCTGTTTTGATCGAAATATATCATGGATTGAGAGAATTCGATCGAAGGATACAAATGCGAATACAATGGTCGAATCAGTTCTTTCGCCTTCAAATCAGCGGTTAATGTCTTGCCTTTAGTTCAAAAATTCATTGCAGTTTATACTACAAGAAAAATGCTGCTCGCAAAATAAGCCAGAATGATTTTGGCGAACATTCTTTTGCTTGCCCCTGAGAAACTAAAGCTATATGCGAAAATTAAATCACATTCTGTAAATAACGTCGCAGCTAATTTGTTTCTTGTTAAGAGTATCAGAGATGCCAACTTTGCAACTTGCCCAACACATTGAGACTGCATATTTTATCGCACTTAATTGTATGTTATCGTCCATCTGCCACTGCTTAGCCACCTTCTAACTATCGGTCTTCCAACTAGAGCTCATTCGTTTCTCAGGGATGGTAAGACCATCGATAATAAAGGCGATAGACGGAACAATAATTTTTATTTATCTTTTCATTCAAAACCGCAAAACAAACTACTTGCCATTCTGCGACATTACAAGTATACTGAATTTAAGAACAAAAGAAAGTGAGATCGTAGTTGACGTTGACGTTGACGTTGACCTCTCGACCAAATTTCTTCTTTTTTCCAAAGTACTAGTTTACAAAAATTTCAGTTTAAACTACAAAGCTCGCACAGTGGTTCAAAAACGTTTTACGTTGGACAAAATTCTGCATTTTTTGGACAATTTAAATTTTGAAGGTCTGGTTTTCATTTTATTTTTTTTTATTATAAATTGCTTTCAGTTTTATATTGTTAAAGCAAAAATATTAAATAAATTGAGCAAGTAATACTGGAGTTATAGAGAGTCAAAGTAAAAATTTTGTAAAAAATTAAACATGTCATGTAATGACATAGACCTGCATGTATCTGTTATATGCATCTGAGTGTCACTTCCGAAGTATATTTTTGCGCAGAATCTCTTATCTAATATAGGTAAAGTACTTTTGTTTTTTAATTAGCGAAAACAATTTGTGTTTAATGCTTACAATTTTCATTACTTTTGGATTTTTTAAATGAAAAATTGTATACTTATTTGAATTAATTAGATACGAAAATTGTTGAAAGGTACATACTCGTATCCTCTGATGAAGCTAAAATCATATTAAATAGTCTTTATTTCTCTTTTGCTGTACTTCCTCAGACAACTCTCATAGTGGAAATAAATTATTTTGGATAATATGCTTGCCATGGTATACAATATTCTACAGTTCAGCAGTTCGCAGAAAATATATTTCAAATTTGTTTCCATCAATAGGTTTACTGCAAGAAAAAACTTGTATTACAATTTAAAATCTGCAAATGAGCTCTAAGTCAATACCTGTAATCTCGCTTGCCAACTCTGGGTTAGAAAGAAAAAAAACGACGAGCATACCGCTTCATTCGTTCCGTCATTTGTATTGTCCTCAACTAATTTTGGCTGATTTATTATAAATTCTATTTTTCTAAATTCGTCCTGGACATCATTCCTTTTTTTGTTTGTTCTCCTCATTTCGTATGGTACTAGTCGGTCCAAAACAAAACAAGAAACATTGAGGAATCTGACACATTTTCACACAATAACTGTTTATATTGTTATTAGCACGATGACCCATATCAATAGGGTGCAATATGTATAGAGTTGCTTTAAAATCTCCATATTTTGCTATCGACTGTTCATCCATGGATATGACAAGTCGTTCTGCAGTGTAGTCTAGCAGGAACTGAAGTTCAACTTCGACTGAAAGTGAATAAATTATTATATTATAAATTGATGTAATAAGGCATCTTGAACATTTTCTTCACCATAACGACTTAACGAAGTCTACAACCAAAGTGACATGAAACAGGAACGTGCCCAAAAAGTTGGCCATGCATTAAGTTCTACCTGCGTTATTCTTCTTCGTTGTGTAAAACACACCCTGACTTTTACAACTTAAAACAAATTGGGTCTCAATCGATGTCGGCTGTCTATATGTTCCTGAATGAGCAAATATTTGGCTTTCCAACGATAAATTAATTAATTATAAATTAACAATAAACCCAAATGGATGTTTAATATGATCTATTCTAGAGGCCAAAGTATCAACTAATAAATATGAGACGCTCAAAGCCTTAATGGTTGCTCTTCGTCGAGAATGCACAGTGGTCGCAGCCATATGCCAAAAATAAAATAATTAAAAAGTTTTTCACGAAATATGTCATCACTATCTTCTATAAGAGCAAGCTATAGAACAAGGGCATAGTTGTTATAATATTCACACATACGGAGGTGTCACAGAAATCTCTTTCACCCCAATTCCGACATAAATCCATTTCGTAGGTGTCACAGAAATCTCTTTTAGACAGTTCGGAATCTCCAGCCTTTTGCTTGGTGAAATTGTTAATTTCATATATAAACTCTTCAAATCATGAGGTAAAACTTTGTTTACGTGCTAGTTTAATATATTTTCTTCGTAACTGTGTCTTAGGATTCAAACATTTAGAACATTTTATTATTTAATTTAAATTTATGAAAATGTGTTTTTATTTGCTGAAAACCGACAAGGTCGGTTTACGCAAAAACAACGGTTGACAGTGTTGTCAACACAACAACTCTGCGTAGCACAAAACTCGCCTGTACACCAAAAACTGTTTTCTATGAAAACTCGGAGATTTCTGTGACACCTATGAAATTTTTTAGAGAAATTCAAATCACACCAGACGGATTTTTGTCTAGAGATTTCTGTGACACCTCCGATAGTGTGAAATGGTATTATCAGTTTGTCTGAGAGTTTGTAACGCATTAAAAGAAGCATCGTAGTTCCCATAAAGTATATAAATTCTTGATCAGCTCGACAAGACGAGTCCATATAGCCATGTCCGTCTGTCTTTCTGCATGTTGTTGCGCATTTTTTGGGGACTAATTTTTATGCTATTTAGTTGAAATTTTGCACATAGACTTTTCTTTTTATTGCAGTGTATTAGAGTATCAAGAATTACCCGCCACTCCCACTGTTTGGGGTAGACCCCATACAAACCTACTGCTCACTTTTGACTTTTTCTATGAAAACTTCTTTATTAAAGTCAATATTAGTTTGAAATGCAATTTGGTGCCTTTTTATGGTCAGCCGCTTAACATACATACACTAATTAGCGTGGCCCGCCTACGTTTTGGGCTAGACCCCATACAAACCCACCGTGCAATTTTTGGTTTCTTATGAAAAATATTGTTCATTGAGCTTGTAACTTGATTTGGTGGATTTTAGTGGACAACCTCTTCATATACATATGCAAATGGGCGTGTCCCGCCCACTTTTTGAGCTAATCCCATATTATGCATTTGTATGGAAAACGACAATGTCAACTTGAAATTCGATATTTCGGCATGTTACACATTTACTACATCGCTTTTGGGGTAGCCCCTATTCAAAGCCCCACTTTTATGTTTTGCAATACTATTTAAAATTTTGTGTGAATGGTATTAGTGTTTCGGTTCAAACGAAGTTAACGTTTTTTCTTGGGGTTGAAGTGAATGGTAGAGGTTTGGTATGGAGCTACAAACCAGTCGAATTGTCGCATTTTTATAAAGCTTTGACCAAAACTTTCACCTTAATTTCTCTACTGGGAGTATTTTTAGCCACAAACTCCATACAAGTTCGACCACTGTGCAATGGGTCAAAGTACCATCGTCCACATTAGTGCAGTTTGTGAAGCCTTCCCGGTCAAACTCGATGCTATTATCCGCGCTAAATGTGGCTACATCGAACAATAACATATTTTTCTTAGAAATTTGAAATGTTTCTTCGATATTCTGAAGTTTTGAAATAAAAAACGACAAAATTACAGCATTTTAAATTGGTAACACTTCGAGCATTATATATATTGTTTTTATATACCTATATAAACAAAAATTATTATTTGCATTAGAGTATGAAGTGCGGCAAGGTATTTCCGCACTTGTCATTTGTCACGATTTCAACATTCTTTGTGGTTAAAACCGTTTTTGTAGACGTAATGTTGTATGGATCAGAACTTTTAGGTGTCTGGGCATTAAATATATATTAAAAATTGCACAAAACAAAATTTTTTAACAGATTCTTGATCTCCTCTTTCATTATTTAAGTACCAAGCACCAATCCGAGAATGTTGAAACATTTGATGCCCATATACCTCGTGGTAAAAAGAACTTTAGAATAAGAAAATCACAAATTTCGTTGAAATTCACAAAAAAAAAAAAATGTAATGAAACGGTTGAACCAAAGTCTCAAGGTGTGGCCTTAGCGGGTATAAAGATAAAAAAAGATGGGTGAAAATTTATTGGCGATACCATTGATATTTGTGTGAAGTATCCGTCCAGTACTAATGAGAATACCAAATTTTACGCTGATATTGGCTGCATTGAAAGTTTTTCGTACAAAGTAGTCAAAGTTGGGCGTATGGTTTGTACAGAGATTACTCCAAAAAGCGGCTGCGGCACGTTTTTATATAACTGCAATTGAAATAAGTTTTTGTGACGAGTTTCAACTGAATATATCTTAAATTTTGATTCCCAAATAATATGCAACAACATCCAGACAGACGAACATTGCCAGATCAACTAGCCTCGTCAATCCCATCGAGCATATATACTCGCATACTTTATCGGGGCTACCCTGCGTTCTTTAAAGCGTTACAAAGTTTCAGACAAACTGATAATAATGTTTCACACTATGTGTGAACGCGTTATAAAAATGTCAATTTGATGATTTTTTTGGTAATTTTTTTTCCTTTTACAAAAAATATAATCGTCAATCTCCGAGAACGCCCTGCTAACTCGACGTTCGTTCGTGTCGATGATGCTAATGTCATCAGCGAATAGCTTTACTTCCTTATGGAAGATCGTGCCCGACCGTTCTACGTATGGGCATTAGCGTAGGATATACCCCATCAAGAGATTAAAAAAGGCGCTCGATAAACCATCACCTTGCCTGAAACTTCTCTTAGTACTAAAGGGTTCGGAGAGGTTATTTGCCATACTGACGACGCTTTGGGTATACGGTAGCACAGATGCTAGAATTCCGAACTCAGACAATGCGTTGAAGAACTGAAAGCGGTCTTATGAGTATAATCGACAAAAAGCTGGTGTGTGTCTTTGTTGTGCTCACTTGTTGTAGACTGGATATTTAATTACTCACATCAAGGAGGACAAGACTAACAGGGTTGTACTCAAGGGAATTCATGCAAACGTGCCCACGGCACAAAGTGAGATTGCATTTGCTGACCACGGCTTTGAAGCCCTCAACATATATTGCCCGAGAAAGGCAAACTGGCAAAAAGCTCAGGTCTGTGATGAAGATGACGAGGCGACGATCAACTACGAGACCAGGCAAAATCTGTTCTTTGTCCACCTTCCGAATGTTGCTGAAGCTTTGAAGAGAACACAACTAGGCAGGTACAGAGTCACCGTAGAATACGCTCCTCGCAGATGATGGTCGGTGACCGAATGGTAATATTATGTGAATTTAACTAAATGCATGTATTTGTCAATGAAAGATATTTTATTTTATAACACTAATAAATATCAGATACAAAGAGTACCCAACTTCTTAGAAAACAATGTTAGAAATGATAATGGAAAAAAACCATTAACAACAAAAGCCACATTTGAAAAAGCAGGTTCTTTTAAGTACAATCCAGCTATGTTGAGCATCTGACCGTGCCATTTATTAATGGTCGTAGTGAAAGCTTCCCTTATTGGGAAATGGTTTCTTGTCATTTGGAAAGGTATAATTGGATTAGAAGGTGTGAAGTTAATGCGGTGTATGTGTCCAGTTTTACCGAAGTGAATCATGTACTCACCCAAGTGCTCTACCACTAATCTTGCACCATTAATAAATCCATATTAAGCCTTAAAATATGTAATTAACATACTAATATAATTATTCTTTAACACTCATTTATGAGGTAATAAAAGTTCATAAGTAATTCAAGAATTCTACGAGATACAATTCAGCATGGTTTGCTTCTTCGCGTTGAATCTTTTCATACAATAGCATTTTATAGTACATAAAATCTACGTTGAATAGTATTGAGAAATGTTTATTGATTGATTTCAGTGACACATTAGAAACGATAGTAATAATGCTGTCGTAAGTAACAATTTTTCGAAAAATTGAACACATGAATGGGGCAATCCAATTGAATTTCTAAATCACCGTCACCCAATTTAAGTACATAAGTATTCACTAAAAGCGGGTCATCGTTTGCATTCGCATTTTGAGTCGATTTTTCAGTGGGCAGATTTAGAAAACCTTTGCTAAACGATAGTAACACGCTTTATGAGTTTCATAGTGATCGGAGATATGACGAATTTCGTCATACTTGTGTATGGGGGCATGACACCTCACCGTGGCACGGCTCATTTTTCCATATGATATATAGGCAAAAAACTTGTCTTAAACGATAGTAATGATCAACGTTTTATGGTCAAATAACGGCGAAGTTGAATTTCAAAATGATGGGTTTTGGTTAAGTATCAAGGGAGATATGGCGTTGTGACAAAAACATCATATTTTGTTGATGGTCGCAGTAGTGATATGCTCAAAGCTGTTTTTTGAATGTTCAAATGTAAAAATTATTTCACAAAAATAAAGAATTTATTGCATTTTAACTTAAAATTTATGTGCATATACTGCATATGGTTTTAGTCTTCTCACTGAAACTTTGTCGAAAATGAAATTAAGTTCCGTGTGCGGACTAAGCAATAGTTTTGCTTTAAAAAACTACCGCGCCACACAAAAATAGGCTGTATATGTACTACTTAGATTCTGTACCACCGATTTCAATGGTATATAAGTGGTTTACTCAATTTCGATGTCATCTTATAAGCACGAGTGACTCGGAATGAATTGGACATCCATATGACGTCACTACAGCCAAACCAATTGATACAGAAGAAATTGTTAGCTTCGGTAGAACTGATGCTAAAATACCTTTTACATAAAACTAAATATTTAATTCGGTGTATTAAGTGACCAGCGCAACAAATAAGAGAGTTTAATCAAGTAAAACCACAACGTTGGTGGTGGCTTTTTATAACAGTAGATGGGACACACCCATATTCTCGTACATATTTAAGAATGGTAAACCCAAAAGAACCAACCACATTGATATTGACTGTAATACAAAAATTTAAAATTACTAAAACAAAAAACCAAAAAACCAAAACGTGAGATGCGTTCTTTTTGGGGGATAACTCTAAAAGTGATAGCCCCTAAAAAGTAGCTATGCCAATTTTTAAAAATATTCGATGAAAACTGAATTTTTGGCAAGTACATTCTTTACGTCTAAAAGAGATAATCCATTTGTGACGGTGAATATTTTTGTAATTTGTTATACTATTTTTTCGATTCGACGATTTTCAGAATATAACAACCGCATTGGATCGCAAATATGTCCTTCCATTAATATCCTTAATATTCTTCACATTTACCCTTCAGCCACTTTTTATTTTCTGTTTCCAAACCGCAAGAAATGCATCACAGTAAAACAATTTGGCTCCAACGATGACTTTATCGATAAAACAAACTCTTATTTAAGTAATTCTTTGATTTCCGTATAAATAACAACACCATATATTTTTCTTTTTCGTTGTAGTTATTTAATAAAAAGTAAAGAGAAAAGTTATGTTATGTTATAACTAATACTAAATTATATAATATGAAAGTATAAAATAAAATTAACTCTAAATTTTTGATAAAAATATTTAAATAATTAAAGCTAATGCAAAAAGAAAAAAGGTATTTATGTAAACATTTAAAAGTAGTGGCAGTTCGAAACGCTAACCTCTTAATGTTTATATTCTCAGCTTTCTGCAGTTTGTGCTAATTAGTGAAAGTCTTATAGTCCTGTTTATGATAAAACTATAAATAATTTGAAATAATAAAACTAGTTCACACTAAAAAAGGCAAACTTCCTCATACACTTTTTTTTTGAGAAATTTAGTTGGGCTGCACACGAAAAACAAACTGATTTTTATTTTTTTTTTTATTTGGGACATTCACCTAGATAGCAGTATATAGAGGTTATTCGAAAATTTGATTACATTTTTAGTGATATATTGTCCATTTTGATGGAACTTGCTGTTAAATATGGACGTTGGTTTAAAGAAATCAAACTTTGAAAACACACAAATATACCGTTATGTATGTGAATGAAACAAATGTAAAAAGAAAACAGTATGTTTTTTTGGGTTCAGAGCCTCCAGACCACTCTAAAAAAGTTTAAGCGAAAATTTCTATCGTTTTCAAGATGAAATTCAAAATTAGGGTTACAAAAAATAAAATGATTTAAATTTATGATAAAAAATTTTAAATAATTAACATAAATGAAAAAATAACTATGTATTTTTATGTTTGTGAAGCTATTGTAATTAAAATTCGTAATTCGTAATTTAGTGTCTTAGACGGAGTTTCTTCATTGAAATAATTACTTTCATTGCTATATGATTTTTTTATTTTTTAACGCTGGAACCGACCAGAAGCATTTAACCGTTCACGCTTTCTCCGCTTTCCAATAATTTTATTACAATTTCTTCGAGCTACGGAGGGTTCCTTTACCAGAGCGTACTCTACGACTTCTTCTCAAATTTCCTTCATATTTGACTGAGGATCCAATTGGCAGTATTACCTGAAAAGACAACAAAACATAAAAGATGTGGGTAATAAGATGTCTAGAAATTCACATTGCTTCAAATAAGTACACGAAATATCTGTAGACATTTTTTGAACAGTTAAAAATTGCATCTCCTCGTATCTACGAGTAAGTAGTATATAAGCGTTCGGTGTTTTCGATTACTTTCGACCTACTATTTACACATACATACATTGATTTCTGAACTAAAAACAGTTTCTTTTGCTTTTCGGCTACCACACATTCACTGGGAATGTAAATATGTAATACGAATATATAAACTAGGCCCAACTAAACATTATTCGCAAAAAGAACCGATTTTGTTCATTTACAAGAAAAAATAATCGGATTCGGCAATCGGCAGCTGTTTACTTTTGCGCCACACCGTGAATATATTTACTCGTACTAGTACATATACAAATATATTTGCAGAAATAAAATCGTCCTTACTAGATTACATTACATAATTTTGACTTTGTTCGAAAAATTTGGTACAGCAGGTTCTCAAAGATGGCAAAATACCTTCTGTGTGTTGTTGTTATATCATTCGAAGGTGATCGCGTCACGGTTTGATATGGTGCATTTTTGTTTCTTGAACCATTGCACGCAATGCAATCAGCACAAGAGCGCACTTTACGATTCCTTCTTAATTTCCCTTCATATTTGACTATGGGTTCAATTAGCGGCATGTCCTGAAAAGAGAACAACAAAAAATAAATATATTAATAAGATACTTGTACATAGAAATCGTTATTGGTCTAGATATAAGCGTATTAATGTGGGGCGTCTCTCTGTAAAAAGTCAACATATCAAATTTCAAGTCGGTATATCTGAGTTCTTGTCGCCCAGGTTTGGGGGTAGCCCATATACAAACATACCACCCATTTTAGTGCATACGGATTGAATTCAACACAGGTGCTTCAATAGCTTTATAAAATATAAAACACTACGTGGATTCAATCACAGCGACTGAAAAATCATTAATATCTAACCAACTTCTTTGCCACGTTACACACATGCTACACTTCCACCCTTTTTTATTTATTTTTATTTGTCCATAATTTGTACAAAATTATCATTTTATTATGTACTCTCAGTCGACTTCGTTTCCTAGTATCTACATATCACTGTGAACGGTAGTCCACGCAAGTGACATTAGCAGCCCACCTCAGTGTGGCTGCTAATGTAAATACTCGAAGCGTGGACGCCTGTGTTCTACGTGAGTATGTATGTACATTTATTTACGGCATTTAGTATATTAGAGTAAGTAGGTAGGAACTATTTTCTATTTCTTGCATAAATATGGGTGCATCTGTATGTGTGTATGCATGGTTATGCAGCTGTTAACTGTTAAAATTGAGACACCAAATCTGTATATTTGGAGAGAAAGGTGCTAAATGTCTACAATTTTATTTTCAAGTAAATCGATTTAGCTCTGCTCTGAATAGAATAGATACACAATATATACATAGGTCTAGTCTATATACATATTTGCATTATCATATTATGTATTATTATCAAATAATAAAAAATGTAAGGCTTTTTGAAAAAACATTGGGCACTTTTAAATAAATTTAAACTAATAATTTAAGACGTATATTTTATTTATACTTATATTTCACTGTATACAAGGCATAAAGTTGCTTATTAGTTATGAATTGCAACATAGAAAAAATAATGTATAATAATATTTATGTACATACCTTGGCATCCTTAGACTTATTCCCAATTTTCGTTGGGAATGCTGTATTAGCCTTTGGTGTTGTTTGCATGCATGTCGGCTTTTCTGAAATATTCTTGACAACAATGCGTTTATCCTTGCTCTGTGCATTTATTTCAGCGGTGTTGTTCTCCTTATTCGCATTATTCGCATTATTCGCATTATTCGCATTATTCTCATTATCAACAAAAATCTGTCTATTTTGCTGATATGTTGGGGCCTGTTGTCTCCTGAGAGCACGCTCGGCTCGCGCAAACGCAACAGGTGACATTGGGACATATTCTGGAAATTTGCGCGGAGCTAAATAATTGCAAATAAATAGAGACGGTGCGATCCGCCTTTCTACAATATTCGCTATATCACCGTTATTATCGTCAACACGTGCTAGTCGATTGGATCCCGATGCAATAAATTGCCTTTTGTTGCGCGTCGACATGATGCAATTATTACAACAAATTGATTCTTCACAAAGACACTAAACATTTATTAAAGAAAAATAGATACATCTTTAATTTAAAGCAAATTTACAAATTTAGCCAACTTACATAAATCACTGTTTCACTTTGTTTTTTATAATTTTTTATTATGTTTCCGTTGGCATTCATTCAGAAAAAATACATGTATATGAAGTCGCCTGGTTTTCTTGACTGCTTGTTACCTCTAAACTCAGAAACTAAAGCAGTAATTTTAAAACAGAAAGGCAGGTTCCCGAGGAATGTTATAATAACGGCGCACTGAAATACACATAAATACCCGATTGGTACTTTCCCGATGGATTCTATTCCCGAACGGGGCAAGGATATTAGTATGTATTTTTAATTTTTTTTCGCATACACAAAATTTAACAAGAGCTTGACTTATCGATGCAGGAGATTCAAAAACAAAACTAACTGTGTTTCATTTTGATATTCATTTATACATACATATGTGTGTACGTACATATATAAATTGAAATCGCCCGTCGTCTATGTCTGTATGTTACCTTTAATCTCATTAACTACTGTATCGGCGATTGCTCAGGGTGAGCAAGCGGGCCCGCAATCGTCGTTCTAGCAACCACAGCTCTAATTTGTTATTATATTGTTATTATAATGTTCATACTTTTCATTTACATTAGTATTACTTTTGATAATATGTTGCCGATTTCTTCTATACTTAATTATATTTTTTCTCCTGCTTGCAATGACTCTAAACTTTTTTGCATTACGATTATAATATTCTTCAGTTTTACATTGGTTTGCTTTGATTTGATTATCAAAATATTCTTTTTGAAATATTTTGGAATCAAGATTTAGCGAAGCACATGGAAATTTTGGAAATTCAGAGTGACTAGCAGGTAAATTGTCTTTGGGAGTTGTCCTGTAGTGTAGTAACACAATATAAGGATCATTGTTTGTGCTTAAATTTGAAGCTAATGGCGTCCCTTGGAGAGCAGGGTATTGCAACGTGTAATAGGAGCGAGATGTCCCTGTTAAAAACTAAATGCAACAAGAGTAAAAAGCCACAGATTCAATTAAGTTAGTTCACATTTATTGGAACAATTTACTTATAATTAGTGAGACTGTGCGCGCGCAGGTCGATTGAGTCGTCGAGAGTCAACTTGCCTTGTTGAGATACTGAGCCGAAGTGTCGATCGATGTAGGAATATGATAATTGCACCCTCCTTCAGCAACTGCCACTTCGCTACAACTTCGAGGAATTGAATTATTTTAGCGATGCGCGAAAAAAACAAAACATAAATAGGACTACTTTACACGTTACGAATATTCAATTTAAATATAATTACTAAACAAATATAAATCAATGTTAAAGCAAGCATCCTAGTTGAATTAGGCTTCAACAGTTTGTTTCCTTGCATTTATACAGCATTTTCTTTATAGCCTGAATAGTTCTTTCTGATAATCCATTAGACCGCAGTAAATATACTAGACGTTATGTGCTCTATTTCCAATTCCTTGCGAAAAAATTGAAAACTCTTTGGTATTAAAAGGGTGACCATTATCTGTTACAATAATATTTGGAATTCCATGACGTGAAAATATTGCCTTAATATCTTAGAATTACTCTTGGGAACTCTTTTGTCCCTCTCTCAATAGTTCCATATCCACAAATTGTGAATAATTGTCCACTACCAAAATAAAAACTTTCCCATCAAATCAAAATATATCTGCTCCTAGTTTGTACCAAGGAGTTTTATATATGTCATGTGCCACTTTTCTATTCGATTACAATTTCTATATTTTTAACATGTTTCACAGTTTGACACAACGTTGTCAATATCATTGTTAATGTTAGGCTAAAAAAACTGTAGTTCTGGGTAAATTTTTACATCTCTGAATGCCCATGTGACACTCATGAATGAATGCTAACATTTCCGACCTTAGCTCTTTTGGAACTACAATTCTATTGTTTATACACAATAATCCGTTCATTTCGTGTAAATCATCTTTAATACTGTAATATGGTGATATTTCTTCCCTTATTAATCATCTTTTTAATTCTCGGTCAACCATTTTTTATACATTCAAAAACTTTCTGAATGGTTCTATCATTTTTGACAGATTCTTTGATATTCTTCTATTTGTGGAAGCGCTACTTGCGCTACAGTGTAAATCAGCTTCAGTATTCAGTATATGCATCTGGAGCGATTGGATTTTCATCATGTAAAATGACTGCCCCGCCCCCAATGCAAATTTAGATGCATCTACTAACTGTATTTTTGTATCAAAATATGTAAGTACTCTGGTGCATTTCTGGTGCGTTATCTGATTTTTCAATAAATTAAATTCATCTTCTTGTGGCTTTTCCCAATGCCATGCAATGTCCTTTTTTAATAGATCTAAGATGCTTCGTTTTAGACAATAAATTTTGAAGACATGACCCAAGCTAGTTCACCATACCTAGAAAACGCTGCACGTCTTGTACATTTTATGGTTTTGGCGTTTCTATGATACACTTAAATTTTTCCACATCTGGCCTCACACCATTCTCACTGAAAATATGTCTAATAAATTCAATTTCTGTTTTTAAAATTATTGATTTTGACTTGCTTAATTTAAGACCAACTTCTTTTGATCTTTGTAGGACTTTGTTCAATATTTCATTTGGTTTTTCTATGTTGGGAACATGTATAAGAAAATCGTTCAAATAAATAATAAGGCCCTTTATGTCACTAAAAAGTCTAACCATTTCTGCATGGAATATTTCAGGAGCTGCATTAAATCCGCTAGGTACTGAACACAAGAACCTATACCGACCAAAAGGTGTGTTATATGTGCACAATTTAGATGACGATTCATCTAATAGTATCATCCTAAAGCCTGATTTTGTATCAAAATTTAGAAAGAATTTTGAACCACTCATTTGTGAATTACATTCATCAATATTTGGAAATACGTTGTGTTCCACATAAGTTAAATGGTGATCAAAACATCGCTCGTGTAGAACATTGCAAATAATCCAGATTTTCTTGATTCGAACATAGTTGGTAATAAAACATGGTGTTTTAAATATGATTCTGAAAATAAGCAACAATATGCAGAATGGAAGTCAAAAGACGAGCCAAAGCCTAAAAAATTTCGTTTTCAGAAGTCAAGAATCAAGACAATGTAGATAACTTTCTCGGAGTCCAATTTTCCATTTTTTCCAGAAGGTCAAACTCTCAGTGGAGAATATTATTTACAAGTTTTACATCGTTTGAGAGTACTAGGTGTTAGGCCCGAATATTCCAAAGGAAAGAAGCTGTTTAAATCGTAAAAAACTTGCCTCATGCAAGTCGTCCATCCACCTCTGGTAACGATAAAAACATCGAAAAAGTGATGGAAATTGTGCTCGAACATCGTCGTATTGGTATTAGAAAGATAGCAGAGACACTCAACATCTCTTGTGGATCGACTCAACCTATTTTGGTTGATATTTTGGGCATGAAACGCATCGCCGCTAGACTCTTACCAAAATACCTGAATTTTTTGCAAAAACAATGTCGTGTAGAGGTCGCAAAAGAGATGCTTGTCAACGTAGCTGATGACCCTACATTCATCAAACGCATCATTACTGGTGACGAGTCCAACAATCTAATGAATGGCGCACCAAAAATGAGCCGAAACCGAAAAAACCATGTCAAAGTCGGTAGAAAATTAAATTCTTCAATTGCCGTGGTGTGGTTCACCATTAATTCATTCCAGAGGGTCAAACGGCCAGTAATGTGTACTACTTGGGCCTTTTGAATCATCTACGTGAAGCAATTCGTCGTAATCGGCCGCTTTGGTGGGCAGACAATTCAAGGAATTTTCACTACGACAATGCACCGTCACTTTCCAGCTTGATTGTGACCGAGTTTTTGGCCAAAATTGAAACAAAAGTCATCGCACAACCACCGTATAAACTTAAATATCCGCAAGGGGGAACGCGTCATGAGTCGATTGAGGACGTACAAAAAGGACGTGAAAGAGCTTAAGGCTTTCCCTTCTGAGCCGTTTAACAAGTGTATGGAACATTGGATTCACCATTGGCATGCTTGTATTGACTCAAGAGGGGCCTATTTTGAAGGCGATAATAAAGATTTGTATTAAAATTCATAAAAATGTTTTTTTTTTTAACCAGGCCGGGCCAATTTTGATCAGATGGTATAGCTTCGAAGTTATTTAAATACAATATTTAGTTTACTTCATATATAATGAGTGGAGTTAAGTTTTAAAGATAAAACAAAACAAATACTTTAACTCCGACATACTCTTTTGTTGACAAGTATATACATAGAGAACGCAGAACATTTTGCCATCTTTCCATTACATTCTGCATCAATCTATTCACTTCCGGTGCTTCAAATCAAAATCCATGACAAATGTTGCCAATCTACAGCATATCAAGAAAAATAAAAAAAAAGAAACGAAAGGAAAGGAAATAAGGAAAAACTCTGCCAAAGCAAACTTAGTGTAATCTGTCTTCTTACAGTTGAATCTATATAGATACACATGTACATATTTATGTTGAAGTCTAGGGAAGGAACATGAGCGAACAACATCTGTGAAGCCGCTTTAGCATTGAGCACTGACTGTAGTTGTGTGTAGTTAAGGAGCAACTTCAGCAGCAGCAGCAGCAGCAGCAGCTTCAACTTCCTAGTAATATTTGTATGTATGTCAATTTGTGACAAAATTATTCCTTATGGTCGAAGTCCTTGTTGTATATTGTACTTTTGCCATTTGCTGATTTGTCAACAATGTGCATAATAAACATAATCTATCCAATATTCATCATTCATTCATTCATTCATTCATACATTCATACATTCATACACATACATGAACAACATGACCAACGAGCGCAATTCACTGGTTTCTCAAATACACACAAACACTCGAACGTGCCACTTCTTCCTGTTGATCCTTGCCAACAGCAGTCTTAGCTGACCAACGTTTTGATTGCGTGTGTGTATGCTTATAAGTTTTATGTAAATAGCAAAAGCAGTAAAAGAAATATTTTCTTTTGACAATTTGATTGCATGTCAGTTGCGCTCCTGTTGCGCTTGACTCATTCTCAATAATGACACCGACGACGATGATGATATTTTCACTCTGTCCTTGTTATTATATTTGTTGTTGTTGTTGTTGTTGTTGTTGTTGTTGTCAAGCATAAAGCTCAACAGGTTAAATACATACATGCACGTTTTATACATTTTTTGATTGCATATTCACGCTTACATATTCATAGATACAAAAGTATCTATATATATACTCGTACTCGTATGTTCGCATCACAGCTCGGGTTTATTTATTTGCATAGCTGGTATTTCTTGCAGAATATTTGTAGGCGCCAAGTTTTTCAATACACCATGTTTTCCGTAAGATTGCTTGCCTTGCCCTTCTATGTTTTTTTTTTTTTTGGCATATTAAACTGCCAGTCATCACATTTATTTCATAAAATTTTTATTCAAGCCAATATTTCATA
Source organism: Leucophenga montana (assembly GCA_035044765.1). NCBI lineage: Eukaryota > Metazoa > Arthropoda > Insecta > Diptera > Drosophilidae > Leucophenga > Leucophenga montana. The sequence continues at coordinate 149,521 of JAWNNQ010002025.1, read as the reverse complement.
CTCTTATCAGTGTTTTTGCTGCCTTTACCCTTGATTTTTTGCGCTCGCAACTCTATTTGTGCCTGACAGCGAAGAGGGCGATGAAGTCGAGTAGCGCAATTTGTTTGCAACTTTCTCTCTTTGCAATATTTCATTTAAGTGGCATGTGTCTAGATATATATTTTGGGAGACAACTTTGTCAACTTCACTGTAGATATTTATGTATGTTAAAAGATCTTGCAACACGAAATATTCAATGTCAACATAATTAAATTTTTGTACATTAAAATGTTTCCAAACATTTTTTACTCGTTTAGAGACTCCACACAGACGCAATAATAAATTAGAATTAAATTTTGTGTAAATAGTGAAAAGGTAAATAACAACTAAAGAGTTGTTGGTTAACAATGTACATTGTATAGCAGTGCACAGTGGTTCCGTCAGAGGCCAAAAATAAAAAATATGAAATCCAAAATATCGGATCCAAATTGATGAGTTCCATATCCTTAAATAACTAATTATTCGGTAGAATAGTTCATTTCGTTCCGTTCCAATCGTTCCATTTCCAATTAGTACCAAAAGAACGTCAAATTAATTAGTTGGATTTTTCTGTGTAAAACGCTTCAGAGCACGTGTTGCAAAGCAAGTAAAAAACAAGGATACAAAAATTGATTAAATCAATATGAATATTGAAAACAGAGGTAACAACTTTAATTATTTTTAAGTTAAATAATTTTTGTTTTGTGTGTTTATTTTGTAAAATATTTGTTTTGTCAGCCCCTTTATTTGTGTTTTCTCGTCCGTAAAAAATATTTTCAGGTAAGCTTTTAGTTGTTTTGCCTCCCGATTCCTCCAGTCGGACTTTTTGTGTAATACTAGTTAATTAATTTAGATTCTAGAAAGGTTATATTTAGCTGCCGACTTGCGCCGAGCATTGATCTAGAAGCTTCGGGCCAATCGTGCCCCCAATCGTGCTTACAGCTACGTTTTTTTCGATATGTTCACGTTGTTGTTAATGTGTTGTAGAACTGTGTACGTAAATGTGTCGTCTTGTCCGTCTTGGTATGTTTTCTTCATTTTATTTTACAAAAAGTTCGTAATGCTCAAATACATCAGTTTCTGATTCGAAATATAGTGGATGTCCAAAATTAGATTTTTCCGAGTCTTCATAGAGATCAAAACGAAGACGAATAGCTCAGCTGGTCGAAATTGACGAATCTGCCGTTACTGCTTTACGCAACGCACACCAGAATAATTTAACACCAGCAGATCACAATGAACTCATTTCTCTCATAATGGAGACAAACATGTCGAAACACCAATAATTATTAGTACGAAAGTTTATCAATAGTAAAATAGCACTTGACTTACTTCCAAGTTATTAAAATATTATTAAGTCAAAAAAAAAAAATATTTCTGTATGTGAGTCTCACGCAGAAGTCGAACTGCAGAGCTTATTGGATAACACTGCTTCTAGCATATTAGAACTTCAAAAAAATGTAGTTGAAACTATTGTAGATAATACTGTTGACAAATTAACTTGAGTTGGAAAATGGGGCTTTGATGGAAGTACTGGACATAGTGAATATAAGCAAAAGTTTTCCAACAATAATTTAGAGGACAGAAGTTTATTTGTTACGTCTTACGTACCGCTTCAACTTATTTCTGAAGCTAACAATAAAATAATTTGGAAAAACCCTCGGCCATCGTCAACACGTTACTGCAGACCGGTTAGATTTTAATTTAAAAAAGAGACGTCGGAAGTATCAGTTGAAGAAGAAAAGTATTTCAAAGAAAAAATAAGCCTGTTAAATTCTTGTTAAGCATAGTTTAGAGGATAAGATGATCGTCCAATGACGGAAATGTTGCAAGAAAATTTTTTTCGAATGCAAGTTTGGCTGCCGACATCACACTAATAAGTGAACAATTAATCCAACGTTGTGCAACGTTATTGCAAGCTATGGCATCGGGATATAAAGTTAATGCTGACAAGTTTAATAAATATGCCTTAGATACTGCTAAGGAATTGATAAAAGCGTATCCGTGGTATTTTTTACCTGCTTCGGTTCATAAGGTGATAGTTCAAGGTTCTGCTGTGATAGAACATGCACTAGTGTCAATCGGAGACCTCAAACAATAAGGAAATTAAAAAAATTACACTTCAGCACAGCCGAAAAATTTCACGAATCTAGACACACACTACTTTTTCGTTCAGATCCATTCATAACAGGGCAGAGAGAACTTGGAAAGAAAGAAAAATCTACGTTACTGTAATCTTTTTACGACTTACTAGATGACACATTATGATTTTTGTTAAAATATGATTTTATTTTTATTCATATTACAAATATTTTTATTTATTGTTATTTTGAATTTAAAATTATTTATACAGTTCAATAATCATTTCTTTTTTTTTTTTTTATTATTATCCTAGTGCTTTTTAATCCTAGTGCTTTTTAATCCTGTATTTTCATTAAAAACTCTTTAAACAGATAGTCGGATATAAAGACAGACGGACATTTGTTTTGTATGGCGGCTACCCTTTTTAGAGGGCGGGGCACACCCATTGTTCTATATTTCAGTTCTTACTCCTTACAGATCTCACAAAAAAAAATTTTAGTCCGATATGATCATTAGAAGTATTTTTGGCACCTTCTCCATACAAATGGAACCACTGTGCAACGGTAGAGAGATTTCATGTTCTCGAATGTAAATATATAAACGATATAAACTATATGTAGTTGCATGTAATAAACGTGATATATTTCTTATATTTGTGTTATAAACGATTTTTAGATACCGTTTTCGAAAAGATCGGTTGAGTTGAGCTGTCAACGTATATGCTCACAAGTAAATATATATGTAGAAATGTATACACATATGTACAATACATAAATATGTATATTCATACTTATATGAACTAGTGTATACACACATACATATATACACATATACATATATGTATGTAAAATTATATATGTAGACACAAGCAGCTACCTAAGTAATGCGACTGCTACTCGCTATAGATCGCTCATCAGCAGGTTAACGGTTCCTGAGTGACTCCACAATTGGCAGAACGTGTACGTCTAGAAAACAAAAGAGACAGACAAATACTTTCTTTCTTACTTCATTGCGTGCGGCAGTGTATAACACACACACACACACACACACACATACATTCTTACACTCATACATGCATTTGTATACATGTGCATGTGGGTTGCGTAAATTCGCGGTAATTCCACAGATTTATAATCTATATACCTGCAATTTAACTATGGATGGATGTATTTATTTAATTTTTATGACATGCAGGTGTTGTATGCATTAATTACCGAAATACCCGCAAGACAAGACACAAGTCATAAAGGGTTTATGTAAGATTTTCATTGTGCAACATTTGCGCTTCGACAATGTTAACGCCATGCCAACAGCTCATAAAGCAACAACAACAACATTTTGTTTTTGGACATACTTTTGTACATTTACAGATTTTAAGTTGTTTGTTAAGATACAAAGTCATGTACGTTGTCAAATATTTTACAAAGCCATTTTCACGCAAGCCTGGATTTTTTCGTTTCAACCAGGTTCGTATGATTTGCTACAACTTTGTTACGTACATTATTTCCTACATCAAAACATCCTTCCTGAAACCGCAGTCCAATTTTGTAGGCGTGCAAGGGATTATCTATTATTTTGAAGACATTCACTTCAAAATGGCCTACATTTGAATTTGTAATCCAAACCAAGTCAAATGGTCTTCTTGCTGAATTTGCTAGCGTACACATATAAGAAATGAATATGATAGAAAATGCATAAGGAAGACTTAAAAGTAGTATAAAATTTCGCATGAAAATAGCGCGAACGGGGTTTTTATAACATTCACATACAGTGTGAAATGGTGTTATCAGTTTGTCAGACAGTTTGTACCGCATTAAAGGAGGCATCGTAGACCCCCCAAAAAGTATTTATAATCTTATTCAGCATGAGGAGACGTGTCGATTTAGCTATGCTCTATCCACAATTTTTGTGTTTTTGTATAAAGAAAGTTTAATCAGTCAATATCAACTTGATTTTTGATGCAGTGACTTTTTGATAGTCACTTCTTTCAGGGTTAAATCCCATACAAACCGACTGCCTACTTTTAAGTTTTTGTGTTAAATAACATTCAAAATCATTTCGAATATTTATATGCATTTTTAGTTGCAGCTTTCATCACTCCAAAATTTTTGAAAATTTCAAATTTCCTGCGAATGGTATCAAAGTGCCGGTTCCACCAAAGTTACAATTTTGTTTTGTTGTATTTGCATGTTTGTCCTTGCATACTATTGTATTTTTTTAATATTTGGTTATTATTTTTTTGTGATACTTTTGACCCTATTGGACATGGAGTCAAATAATGCATCCAAAATATTCCCCCCAAATGTCGTTAAACCAATTATTTAGATCACTTCCTTCAGTTTAATTCATGTTATTAAAAATTGAGCTATTGTCTCGTTAATTTAATGAAACGAAACCTAGATCTTCTTTAAATTTTACAAACTATCGTTTAACAATAGACCACTAACCTACAAAAAAAGCGGATCGTTTTGAAACACTGAGTTTCCCTCCTTTTCTATTACAAACTCCAAACTGGGCTCAACTTTGTTAAATGTAATCTCATCATACTTTTTGCATTCACTGTACCCTCCAATATAATTAACTCCGCTTTGTATTTATAAATGCATCCCCATATCATAATGTAGAGCGAATGCTTGACGGTAGGCAGTATAAAAGTTTCTGCAAACAGTTAACGGACGGTGCGATAATCATTGTGTCCCATAGGGATAAATTTGGACTCGTTCGATATTATCACACATATGTACGAAGATTCAGTTCAATTGTGTCTGCATTTAACCCAAATGAACTGGGTTTCATCAATTATATAGGTCAAAAGTGGCTCTCCTAGAAACCTGCCCACATCTTTCATCAGATTTTAAACTGTTTCTGTTGAGATTACCACTAGAAATTGTCCAAATTCGAGCCGTTATTTTACGAACAGATACATTTTGTTCAACCAATGTATTGTTTTAAAATAAAATCAACACACTGTCCTTGCCATTCGCGAGTTTTATGTTATGCTTAAGAAATTATAGTCAATCAAATCAATATTTTGCGAAACACCAACTTAGAATATTTTAGAAAAATTTTTGATTGCGACTTTTATTGCGTTAACTGAATGAACATATGCAAATTTATTAAATTATTCGTTCCCACAACGAGATTCGATTCTCTGACCTATCACACTTAGAGCCATGATAGTTTCTGTTTCACCATGCTTAAAGTTGCGACCACCGACTCAGATTTTCGGTTGTAATTTTTAATAGTTCCCAAATGTTGCTCATTCGTGAACTTCTCCATGATAAAAATGTAAACCTTGACTGCGTTTTGACGTTGACATATCCTGAAAAAAAAACAAAAAAATTTAAGAGTGCGCTAGTATTAAAATACAAAAAAAAAATACAAAATACATCGAAAAATTCTGTATATGTTCATAGAAACAAGCTTCTTGATACTAGCTTCTTAATCGACATCTAAGTCAATTTACGCCCCTGAACTTAGAGAGTCTAAATAAAAGAAAAGTTTTATTTAATAAAAAACAAATATCAATCATCGTAGACAAGATATTCTTTGTCAGCTGTGGGTCGTCTTACATTGTAGTAATTTTAAATTTTATTAGGAAAAACCATAGCAAATTTTAAGCCAAGACGAGCAAGCTTCTGTGAAGATGAGAAAAAAGGACAACAATATAATTGTTCGCCATCAACGCATCCATATACACACACACACACTCTCATATGCATAAACACATAAAGAGCACATATTTTGCAGAACTGCCAATGGCGGCATAGCCTACCTGTATCCTTCTTCTGTACACTCTGCTCACTTTAGCACAGTCCTTTGAATTGTGCGGATGTGAAACTTAGCCACATAAAATATTTAAATACATCTATGTATGCATCAAGTGAAACATAAACGAATGCGGGAACAAAGTGAAACACTATTTTATGAAAGTTTGTTTAAATTTTGAAATTTTTAAATTAGTTCCAAATTACAATAAATGCAAATTATTTGTTAATATTCAAATAATAATAATTTTAGAATCTGTGTGAAGAAGGTTTTGTTTATAAAGTTTCATTTGTGCACCATGCCGACACGAAAAAAACCGAAATTAATTGCATCAAGATCCAATCGAGAAGCACGTCTTGGAGATGATATCGGTGAACCGAGATTTGTAAAAAGGGTTTACGCACCGGCACTATATATTGGCAACCATTTAGCGGCGCGCAAATTTGCAGAATATGTTCCCAAATCACCCGCTGACATGATGGATATTGTTGCTGCTCATGCTCGTTCTGCAAGTTCTGCCAAAAGACGACTGGCTTCAGCAAATCAGCAAAATATACAAGTTTCTCATAATAATGGGGATAATCAAAATAAGGAGAACAACACCGCTGCGACCAATGGACAGAGGAAGTGCAAAAGCATTAAAATCAAAGAAACTCGACAACAGCCAGATGGCCTACAAACAACATCAAAGGCTAATATAGCATTGCCAAAGAAAATAATAAATAAACCCAGAACAACCAAGTCTGCGGATGCCAAGCCTAAGGTATGTATTTTTTATCAATATTTTAATTAAAAAGTTCTAATTAAGTTCAATCCTTGTATAACGCTTCCCATTTTCTTTTTAATTCTTTTCCGAGATCGTGGCACCGATCATTTCTCCAGTGGATCTTTTTTTTCCGATGTGCTTTACACGTGTTGACACTCGCCAAATAGTTCAACCCATTCCAATTATCAAGTTTTGCTGTCAAGTAACAATAAATATTATAAAGTAGACTCAGAAAGTATGTCAAATCAATTTTTGGGGCAAGTCAGGGTCACACTATAATCTAAGTATATGAACAAATTGCAGGTAAATAGCATAGCCACCAGTCGCCTCCATATTACACAGGATCCATTTCCTGACCTATCTGAAGCTTGCATACAAATTTTAGCTCAATCGTTTGGACAGATTGGCTATCTATAGCTAACATGCATACACATACAACAATTATTTATATATATAGTTATAGTATATAGTTATATAGTTTTAGAATCTGCTGTTGCTCTAATTCAATCTTATGTATTTGCTGTTTTAAGAGCATTATACTCTAGAGAAGTTAATTAATGTCTACAGATTCAAATCACCCATTTCATTTAGTTGATTATAGGCTTATTCAAATACATATGTACATATGTTCTCACTTTAATGCAATCCCTATAAATACGTGGTAGACAGGGCTATACGGAATTTGTCGTTCCAAATCTTAGCTAGAAGTGTTACTTTACTTTGCATGCATAACACTGATGATTCCATATCTTATTATTATTATTTTCTCTTTTTAGGTGACGCCATCCATTACATCCTCAGTTAAAAATGAAAGAAAGTTGATTAAGAAGCCTTCAATGCCCTCTTGTGACAAATGTGTTAAATATCAACCAGGAAACGAGTCCAAGAACAACAATGATGACGAAATCATCACCAGGCGACGCACAAGATCCGCTTTGATTGATGTAAGTAGCAGAATTATCTGATCGCAAATAGACACAACTACCAGAGTCGATCACCCTTTAAGGCTCTCCAATTGTACCATGTTTTCGAAAAGTAGAAGACAAATGTGATTGCTTTTTTACACATCATACTGATATTTATATTGCATATAAATACATAGATATGCAGTCACTTCCCTGAAAATAGTGCTTACTCACTTTCTCTAAACCGAAGATTCAAAATTTCATTAAATTTTTGTTGAGTTTATCGACCCTCTAGTTGAAATTGTTAGAGTTTTGAAACTATTTCCAATGCAATGGAAGAAATGGACATATATGATCGTCCGAACAAGGCTTAATGGGCTTAATAATACGTGTATATATTATGAATGTATCATCGAATCGGGTATAAAATTAAAAAAATGGGAGAGAGAGAGAGAGAGAGAGAGAGAGAGAGAAAAACGAGTGGATGTATTTATAATATATAGTAAGGCGATAATATGTGATCTGAGCGAGAATGTAATGGTGTTTTCTTACCTTCGCGCATAGGGTAAAAGAGTGTAATAAGACTATGCAAATGTATGTAAAAGCCAAAAGAAGGCGTAGTAGACCCTATAGTATAATATTTATTCGTCATCAACATCAAAAGTAGAGTCGATATAGACATGTCCAACCGATCTTCTAGCAGCATATATGCGAGTAAGAAGGCTCGTCAGTTTTGGAGCAAAATAGTGTTTGCATATTTATTTATTATACGTTGTACAAAAAATATTTGTTATAGGGTTTAGCTGTCAAAATAAATGTCACATAACGTACGAAGCATATGAGACCCCATAAAGTACATATATTCCTCAACAGTGCGATAAGAAGACTCGATATAGCCATGTTCATCCGTATGTCTGTACCATGAGAGAAAAGTTCTTCGGCTATAGAAGACTTAGACAAATTTAACTCTTGGTATAGGGTCTCTAGGAACCGCTCTGTTACAAGGATGACTTAAAGTTTCATAACACGCAACCATTTTACCGCAGTGGAAAAAACAAATTCAGCAATCAATGTTTTCGAAATATTTGCGATAAGGCTGGATTTGCCTCCAAAATTTATGTTAGAACCTGTTTTGTCTTTCGCCTAAAACTTTGTACTGAATATGAATGGGTTACTAATAGGAAATTTATCAACTGCATCCAAAATAATTAAAATAGAATCGTTCTTAAAGTATTGAAAAAAAAACATCGCCTAAATAGTAATTCCGGGAAATCTTTGATTAAAAATGCATTTCAGCGTTCGAGTTAGAAAATTTAATTGAAAGACATGAATTGAATTATTTTCCTTACGCATTATTTCGGTTAGAAAAATGTATCCATTTATTAGACCGGCGAACCCGGCGGGCTTTGCAACGGCACCTACCGCTTCTCTCTTATATGCTCATTTTTCCGGTATTCTTTACATACACGTACATATGTAAGAATTCTAGCGTATCCGTCGTTCGCTGCTACTCAAATTTATGTGCCTTAACTTATATAGCGAATCTTTTCTATTTGTGAAAAATTGTACAACCCGAGCACCCACTTCGCCAATTTAGCTGTCAATTCGCCGTATTTATGCTACGAAGCCGCATAAGACGTGATTCGAGTTGTTGTTCAGTTTCAGATTCTCTTGAAAAAGACGCATTGTTTCGGAGTGTTTATATTTTTTAACAGTTGCTTTGATATGACGGTTTTTTTTTTCTCCCATTCACTCTTTTTCTGGTGGCATTTCTTAAATGTAGCTAAAAAACTTCAAAAACAAATTGTTTGTTTAGTGGAAGTCTTAGTATGTGAATTATTTGCATGCACATATCACCATCACTGATCGCGGTCTTACATACAGGATTCCTTTCTTTTTCGTAAAAACTTAATTCCAATCGCTTGAACGGTTTGGGTGTCTATAGTTAACATTCTGTAAATCCTGCGTGGTTTCTCTTTGTATCTCCTTATTCTTAACTTTTATTGTGGCGTACATTCGACTTTATATTATATTAATCGGCGTCCCTCTCTGTACGCTTCTCTCTCGTATCCTTATCTGTAAAAAATATCCTGTACTCGCCACACAGTGTGTTTCGTTAGTCCCCTTTCCCATGATCACACGGTACTTATACTATGCTTACACTACTACAAAGTGCTTATGATATACTCTTAAAGTAGGGTGTTTATGACATACTTATAGTTATGATATACTTATATTAGGGTGCTTATACTACGCTTAAAATACATACAAATATATATACAAACACCAGTCATGTTTATATGTATACATTTTTTAGATTGTCGCTGTCCGAACATCTTATTATTATTCTTTCTTTTGTTAACTTTTTAGGTGATGCCATCAACTGCGACTTTAGTCGAAAATGAAAGAAATTTGAGAAAGAAACGAACCAAATGTGTTGCATGCGTTCGCCATCAATCAGGAAATGGGTCCCAAAACATCAATAATATAGACGAAATCATCACCAGACGACACACACGATCCGCTTCAATTCATGTAAGTAACACAAGTATTTCATCGTCTATAATCACCAAGCCTAGAATCGGTCACGCTTCGAACAAGTATGTTGATCGAAACCCCGGATAAACAAATAGTTTTACTTTCTAACTGTTCCACATATGATTACACGCATATATTTAAAGCACTAAGGATTTCTATATAAATACGTACCTCATTCTAAATATCCTAATATTCTCAATTTTTTTTTTTTTATTCTATTTGCAGGTGACGCCCACAGTCAAAAATGATCGAAATTTGAGGAAAAACCGTATTTTGCGATCTTGTGTTAATTGTGTTGCTTGTGTTCACGATCCAGCGGGCAACGGTTCCAAAAAGAACAATGTTGTAGATGAAACCATTACTAGGAAGAATACTAGGAGCCATACAGGATCTGCTCCAAATAACATTAAATTCCGTCAAAATATACAAATAAAGCGTCGAGGACCATCTGTACCCGAACATAACGGCAATGTGAAAATGATGAAGCATACTCGATCCTACAAGCGAGTCAAGCGTGAAAAGCGTGAAAAGTGTGAACTGTCAACTGCATCTGGTCGCCGCAAATTCATATAGGAACAACAGTTAATACGATAATTGGAAAACACCCTAAAACACTTTCCAGTTTTGCCAACATTTTAATCAATATTTTCGATTACAATAGCTTCACAACGTCCAATTAATAAAGTTAAAAATGCTACTCTTACTAATACACACACACACAAATAATTAATAATAAACTTACACAATTAATGATAAAAATATTTCAAATAAACACAAGTACTATTTTTTAATTAATTCACATAAATGAAGTCTAAATTTATTGCACTGATCTGCCAAAGATATTTTAAGATATACTATTTATCTTATTATTTAATCCTTTCGTACTAAAATAATATAATTTATTAAAGATGGAAACCAACCTGTCCTGCACCGGTTTGAACTCAGATCAAGTACGAATTTAAAAGTCGAACTGATTTAAAATTTGAACGGCTGCATCCAATATTATAGCTTAATCCAACATAGAGTTTGCAATCTCCATCAAAATTACGCTGTTATCGTTAAAGTAACTTAATCAACCCAATAAAATATTTCAAATTATTTTAAAAATAAAAATCTTTTTTATTAATTTAATCAAAGTATCGGCTCCACCGCAGTTACAATTTTGTTTTGTTGTATTTGCATGTTTGTCCTTGCACAATATTGTTTTTTAATATTTCTTTATTATTTTTTTGTGATACATTTGACCCTATTGGCCATGGAGTCAAATAATGCATCCAAATATTCCCCCCAAAATGTCGTTATACCAATTATTTAGATCATTTCCTTTAGTTTAATTATTGGTTTCGGCTTTGTGATGTTATTAGGGGCATCATGTACCCTCCAATATAATTAACTCCGCTTTGTATTTATAAATGCATCCCCATATCATAATGTGGAGCGAATGCTTGACGGTAGGCAGTATAAAAGTTTTTGCAAACAGTTAACGGACGGTGCGATAATCATTGTGTCCCATAGGGGTAAATTTGGACTCGTTCGATATTATCACACATATGTACGAAGATTCAGTTCAATTGTGTCTGCATTTAACCCAAATTAACTGGGTTTCATCAATTATATAGGTCAAAAGTGGCTCTCCTAGAAACCTGCCCACATCTTTCATCGGATTTTAAACTGTTTCTGTTGAGATTACTACTAGAAATTGTCTATATTGCGTTAACTGTATGAACAGAAGGTATGTCCCTTTAATACAAACATGAGTATCGGTTAATCTACGAACTAGTGAAAAAAACCCAGTGACAACAAAAGCCGCATTTGAAAAAAACAGGTTCTGGTAAATACAGTCCCGCTATTTTGAGTATCTGACCTTGTCCTTTATAGTCCGGTCAAAATAGACATTTCAAATGGGTACACCGTTAGAAATAAAGTGTCAAAAGTCCCCATCCATCCCATGTGTGCTAAAAAAGTTATTCGGGGATAAATCAAAAAAGTAGCCCACAGACAAAAATTATAGATCTTAAAATTATCTACAAATTCGAATACTTTTTTTTTTTTCTAAGAATCACCATTCCTGAGATATCGCGATTCTAAAAGTTGAAGGAGGTTCGTTCTATATGATATGCACATATATACCACGTATATACATAGTCAGGCACTTAATAAAGGGTGTCTTAGGATTTGCGCCGGATTTGATTTTTAAATAAAAAACTGTTGTTTTTTTAAATTTATGAAACTTTTATTGAAACATAAAGTAGACATCATGAGGTTATGTATGGAATAACACATCGGGTAAATAGCTCATCGGGCATTGTTAAAAAACATCAACAAGAAAATGCCGATTTTGAAGACAAAATCATCTTTAGTGACGAGGCTCAATTTCATCTCAATGCCTGCGTTAACAGCTAAATGGTCGCATTTGGGGCTCAGAAAATCCACGAGTGATTTATGAGAAAAAAATGCATCCACAGCGTGTCACTGTTTGGTGTGGATTTTAGGCTGGAGGCATCATCGGTCCATTTTTCTTCGAAAATGAGGCAGATCAAACACACACCGTGAATGGTGTTCGTTATCGTGAAATGTTAACCAGTTTTTTTTTTTTTGCCGAAACTTGAAGATATTGATCAACAAGACAATGCCACATGCCATACAGCACGAGAAACAGTTCACTTACTGCATCAGTCATTTCCCGGTCGTGTCCTCTCGCGTTTTGGTGACCAGAATTGGTCGCCTAGATCATGTGATCTGACGTCTCTAGACTTTTATCTTTGGGGTTTTTTTTAAGTCACAGGTTTATGTGAACAAGCCCACGACACTTCAAGCATTGAAAGAAGAAATTACATGCTGCATCAATGAAATACCGCAATATTTATGCAATATTTATGCAAAGCCGGGCCATTTACCCTATGCGTTATTCCATACATACCTCATGATGTCTACTTTATGTTTCAATAACAAATTTTCAAAAAACAACAGTTTTTTATTTAAAAATCAAATCCGCCGCAAATCCTGAGACACCCTATACAAGTAAAAATGGGATCGAGAAGAAACCTTCTTTGTTGAATTTATGACAGTTCCAGCAAACCAACAACAATTTTTCGCTAACATTCATAATAAATCTCATTTAATTTCCATGTTAATGAACAAATTGACAGCTGAAAATATTGCAGTGAAACAAGCTCAAAATGACGCAGATGTCCTCATAATTGAAACAGCAGTAGAACAATTTAATGCAACAAATACAACTATTGTAGTTGGTGAAGATGTTGACTTAATAATGCTACACACTGCAAGGACTCCAATTGATAAAACTATATAATTTTTAAAACCTGGAAAGGCTCAACGGCGAACAGAAATATATTCTTCAAAAAGTTTATCTGCTTATCCAAAAGGCCAAAACCATATCTTATTTTTACATGCGATAACCGGCTGCCATACTACATCAGCAATGTTCAGAAGAGGTAAAACATCAATATTAAAATTATTTGAAAAAAAAAAAGATTTGAATGATTGCGCTAAAGTATTTACAGAAATTGATTATTCACCTCAAACAATAATCATAAAAGGAATTCGCTTTCTCCTTGCTGTTTATGGAGCTCCAAAAAAATTTGATTGTATAGATAAACATGGATATTTAAGAAACAAGTACAACTATCCTCCAACATCGGCTACTGCTAATCACACAACACTTGTATCGAGAACACTATCAAGTTCAGACATTACAAGGCAATCAACTGAACCCAGAAGACTGGGGTTGGAAATTAATGGATAATATTTTGGAACCGATTCAAAATTTACTCCCACCCGCTCCGGAAAAACTCCTAAACACTATTTTTTGCAATTGCAAAAAAGGTTGTAGAGCTAAATGTGGCTGTAGAAGAGTAGGGTTACTGTGTTCTTCAGCGTGTATTAATTGCCAAGGCCCGTCTTGCTCAAATGTCCAATTGAATATAACAAACGAAGATTCATGTGATTTCGATGAAGAGACAGCTGATTCATTTTCATTTGAACAATTTTTGAATATCCAGCTGAGGAGGAAGAAGAGGAAGGAGAAGAAATCGAAGAAGACATGACTGTTGAATTCGACTTTGAAGAGTATGAAGCAGATTAAAATATCAAAAGAAATCAGAGCTATAGTTAAAATCAATAACCAATATAAATAATCATTATGCACTTAAAAGAGTATTGTTCATGAAAATTCCGTCATAACAGTTCGCCGAGTAGGCCTGTCGGGGAAACTACACTAAAAAAACGAGCCAAAGTACACTACCTCACAGGTGGTGTGGAAATGTGTGCATATCATATAGAACGTGATTCCTTCAACTTTTAGAATCGCGATATCTCAGGAATGGTGATTCTTAGAAAAAAAAAGTATTAGTATTTGTAGATAATTTTAAGATCTATAATTTTTGTCTGTGGGCTACTTTTTTGATTTATCCTCGAATAACTTTTTTAGCACACATGGGATGGATGGGGACTTTTGACACTTTATTTCTAACGGTGTACCCAAGGTCTCCACCAAAATTTAGCTCTGTCGGAATTTTTGTTATTTGAAATGTCTATTTTGACCGGACTATAAAGGACAAGGTCAGATACTCAAAATAGCGGGACTGTATTTACCAGAACCTGTTTTTTTCAAATGCGGCTTTTGTTGTCACTGGGTTTTTTTCACTAGTTCGTAGATTAACCGATACTCATGTTTGTATTAAAGGGACATACCTTCTGTTCATACAGTTAACGCAATATAGACAATTTCTAGTAGTAATCTCAACAGAAACAGTTTAAAATCCGATGAAAGATGTGGGCAGGTTTCTAGGAGAGCCACTTTTGACCTATATAATTGATGAAACCCAGTTCATTTGGGTTAAATGCAGACACAATTGAACTGAATCTTCGTACATATGTGTGATAATATCGAACGAGTCCAAATTTACCCCTATGGGACACAATGATTATCGCACCGTCCGTTAACTGTTTGCAAAAACTTTTATACTGCCTACCGTCAAGCATTCGCTCCACATTATGATATGGGGATGCATTTATAAATACAAAGCGGAGTTAATTATATTGGAGGGTACATGATGCCCCTAATAACATCACAAAGCCGAAACCAATAATTAAACTAAAGGAAATGATCTAAATAATTGGTATAACGACATTTTGGGGGGAATATTTGGATGCATTATTTGACTCCATGGCCAATAGGGTCAAATGTATCACAAAAAAATAATAAAGAAATATTAAAAAACAATATTGTGCAAGGACAAACATGCAAATACAACAAAACAAAATTGTAACTGCGGTGGAGCCGATACTTTGATTAAATTAATAAAAAAGATTTTTATTTTTAAAATAATTTGAAATATTTTATTGGGTTGATTAAGTTACTTTAACGATAACAGCGTAATTTTGATGGAGATTGCAAACTCTATGTTGGATTAAGCTATAATATTGGATGCAGCCGTTCAAATTTTAAATCAGTTCGACTTTTAAATTCGTACTTGATCTGAGTTCAAACCGGTGCAGGACAGGTTGGTTTCCATCTTTAATAAATTATATTATTTTAGTACGAAAGGATTAAATAATAAGATAAATAGTATATCTTAAAATATCTTTGGCAGATCAGTGCAATAAATTTAGACTTCATTTATGTGAATTAATTAAAAAATAGTACTTGTGTTTATTTGAAATATTTTTATCATTAATTGTGTAAGTTTATTATTAATTATTTGTGTGTGTGTGTATTAGTAAGAGTAGCATTTTTAACTTTATTAATTGGACGTTGTGAAGCTATTGTAATCGAAAATATTGATTAAAATGTTGGCAAAACTGGAAAGTGTTTTAGGGTGTTTTCCAATTATCGTATTAACTGTTGTTCCTATATGAATTTGCGGCGACCAGATGCAGTTGACAGTTCACACTTTTCACGCTTTTCACGCTTTTCACGCTTGACTCGCTTGTAGGATCGAGTATGCTTCATCATTTTCACATTGCCGTTATGTTCGGGTACAGATGGTCCTCGACGCTTTATTTGTATATTTTGACGGAATTTAATGTTATTTGGAGCAGATCCTGTATGGCTCCTAGTATTCTTCCTAGTAATGGTTTCATCTACAACATTGTTCTTTTTGGAACCGTTGCCCGCTGGATCGTGAACACAAGCAACACAATTAACACAAGATCGCAAAATACGGTTTTTCCTCAAATTTCGATCATTTTTGACTGTGGGCGTCACCTGCAAATAGAATAAAAAAAAAAAAATTGAGAATATTAGGATATTTAGAATGAGGTACGTATTTATATAGAAATCCTTAGTGCTTTAAATATATGCGTGTAATCATATGTGGAACAGTTAGAAAGTAAAACTATTTGTTTATCCGGGGTTTCGATCAACATACTTGTTCGAAGCGTGACCGATTCTAGGCTTGGTGATTATAGACGATGAAATACTTGTGTTACTTACATGAATTGAAGCGGATCGTGTGTGTCGTCTGGTGATGATTTCGTCTATATTATTGATGTTTTGGGACCCATTTCCTGATTGATGGCGAACGCATGCAACACATTTGGTTCGTTTCTTTCTCAAATTTCTTTCATTTTCGACTAAAGTCGCAGTTGATGGCATCACCTAAAAAGTTAACAAAAGAAAGAATAATAATAAGATGTTCGGACAGCGACAATCTAAAAAATGTATACATATAAACATGACTGGTGTTTGTATATATATTTGTATGTATTTTAAGCGTAGTATAAGCACCCTAATATAAGTATATCATAACTATAAGTATGTCATAAACACCCTACTTTAAGAGTATATCATAAGCACTTTGTAGTAGTGTAAGCATAGTATAAGTACCGTGTGATCATGGGAAAGGGGACTAACGAAACACACTGTGTGGCGAGTACAGGATATTTTTTACAGATAAGGATACGAGAGAGAAGCGTACAGAGAGGGACGCCGATTAATATAATATAAAGTCGAATGTACGCCACAATAAAAGTTAAGAATAAGGAGATACAAAGAGAAACCACGCAGGATTTACAGAATGTTAACTATAGACACCCAAACCGTTCAAGCGATTGGAATTAAGTTTTTACGAAAAAGAAAGGAATCCTGTATGTAAGACCGCGATCAGTGATGGTGATATGTGCATGCAAATAATTCACATACTAAGACTTCCACTAAACAAACAATTTGTTTTTGAAGTTTTTTAGCTACATTTAAGAAATGCCACCAGAAAAAGAGTGAATGGGAGAAAAAAAAAACCGTCATATCAAAGCAACTGTTAAAAAATATAAACACTCCGAAACAATGCGTCTTTTTCAAGAGAATCTGAAACTGAACAACAACTCGAATCACGTCTTATGCGGCTTCGTAGCATAAATACGGCGAATTGACAGCTAAATTGGCGAAGTGGGTGCTCGGGTTGTACAATTTTTCACAAATAGAAAAGATTCGCTATATAAGTTAAGGCACATAAATTTGAGTAGCAGCGAACGACGGATACGCTAGAATTCTTACATATGTACGTGTATGTAAAGAATACCGGAAAAATGAGCATATAAGAGAGAAGCGGTAGGTGCCGTTGCAAAGCCCGCCGGGTTCGCCGGTCTAATAAATGGATACATTTTTCTAACCGAAATAATGCGTAAGGAAAATAATTCAATTCATGTCTTTCAATTAAATTTTCTAACTCGAACGCTGAAATGCATTTTTAATCAAAGATTTCCCGGAATTACTATTTAGGCGATGTTTTTTTTTTCAATACTTTAAAGAACGATTCTTTTTTAATTATTTTGGATGCAGTTGATAAATTTCCTATTAGTAACCCATTCATATTCAGTACAAAGTTTTAGGCGAAAGACAAAACAGGTTCTAACATAAATTTTGGAGGCAAATCCAGCCTTATCGCAAATATTTCGAAAACATTGATTGCTGAATTTGTTTTTTCCACTGCGGTAAAATGGTTGCGTGTTATGAAACTTTAATTCATCCTTGTAACAGAGCGGTTCCTAGAGACCCTATACCAAGAGTTAAATTTGTCTAAGTCTTCTATAGCCGAAGAACTTTTCTCTCATGGTACAGACATACGGATGAACATGGCTATATCGAGTCTTCTTATCGCACTGTTGAGGAATATATGTACTTTATGGGGTCTCATATGCTTCGTACGTTATGTGACATTTATTTTGACAGCTAAACCCTATAACAAATATTTTTTGTACAACGTATAATAAATAAATATGCAAACACTATTTTGCTCCAAAACTGACGAGCCTTCTTACTCGCATATATGCTGCTAGAAGATCGGTTGGACATGTCTATATCGACTCTACTTTTGATGTTGATGACGAATAAATATTATACTATAGGGTCTACTACGCCTTCTTTTGGCTTTTACATACATTTGCATAGTCTTATTACACTCTTTTACCCTATGCGCGAAGGTAAGAAAACACCATTACATTCTCGCTCAGATCACATATTATCGCCTTACTATATATTATAAATACATCCACTCGTTTTTCTCTCTCTCTCTCTCTCTCTCTCCCATTTTTTTAATTTTATACCCGATTCGATGATACATTCATAATATATACACGTATTATTAAGCCCATTAAGCCTTGTTCGGACGATCATATATGTCCATTTCTTCCATTGCATTGGAAATAGTTTCAAAACTCTAACAATTTCAACTAGAGGGTCGATAAACTCAACAAAAATTTAATGAAATTTTGAATCTTCGGTTTAGAGAAAGTGAGTAAGCACTATTTTCAGGGAAGTGACTGCATATCTATGTATTTATATGCAATATAAATATCAGTATGATGTGTAAAAAAGCAATCACATTTGTCTTCTACTTTTCGAAAACATGGTACAATTGGAGAGCCTTAAAGGGTGATCGACTCTGGTAGTTGTGTCTATTTGCGATCAGATAATTCTGCTACTTACATCAATCAAAGCGGATCTTGTGCGTCGCCTGGTGATGATTTCGTCATCATTGTTGTTCTTGGACTCGTTTCCTGGTTGATATTTAACACATTTGTCACAAGAGGGCATTGAAGGCTTCTTAATCAACTTTCTTTCATTTTTAACTGAGGATGTAATGGATGGCGTCACCTAAAAAGAGAAAATAATAATAATAAGATATGGAATCATCAGTGTTATGCATGCAAAGTAAAGTAACACTTCTAGCTAAGATTTGGAACGACAAATTCCGTATAGCCCTGTCTACCACGTATTTATAGGGATTGCATTAAAGTGAGAACATATGTACATATGTATTTGAATAAGCCTATAATCAACTAAATGAAATGGGTGATTTGAATCTGTAGACATTAATTAACTTCTCTAGAGTATAATGCTCTTAAAACAGCAAATACATAAGATTGAATTAGAGCAACAGCAGATTCTAAAACTATATAACTATATACTATAACTATATATATAAATAATTGTTGTATGTGTATGCATGTTAGCTATAGATAGCCAATCTGTCCAAACGATTGAGCTAAAATTTGTATGCAAGCTTCAGATAGGTCAGGAAATGGATCCTGTGTAATATGGAGGCGACTGGTGGCTATGCTATTTACCTGCAATTTGTTCATATACTTAGATTATAGTGTGACCCTGACTTGCCCCAAAAATTGATTTGACATACTTTCTGAGTCTACTTTATAATATTTATTGTTACTTGACAGCAAAACTTGATAATTGGAATGGGTTGAACTATTTGGCGAGTGTCAACACGTGTAAAGCACATCGGAAAAAAAAGATCCACTGGAGAAATGATCGGTGCCACGATCTCGGAAAAGAATTAAAAAGAAAATGGGAAGCGTTATACAAGGATTGAACTTAATTAGAACTTTTTAATTAAAATATTGATAAAAAATACATACCTTAGGCTTGGCATCCGCAGACTTGGTTGTTCTGGGTTTATTTATTATTTTCTTTGGCAATGCTATATTAGCCTTTGATGTTGTTTGTAGGCCATCTGGCTGTTGTCGAGTTTCTTTGATTTTAATGCTTTTGCACTTCCTCTGTCCATTGGTCGCAGCGGTGTTGTTCTCCTTATTTTGATTATCCCCATTATTATGAGAAACTTGTATATTTTGCTGATTTGCTGAAGCCAGTCGTCTTTTGGCAGAACTTGCAGAACGAGCATGAGCAGCAACAATATCCATCATGTCAGCGGGTGATTTGGGAACATATTCTGCAAATTTGCGCGCCGCTAAATGGTTGCCAATATATAGTGCCGGTGCGTAAACCCTTTTTACAAATCTCGGTTCACCGATATCATCTCCAAGACGTGCTTCTCGATTGGATCTTGATGCAATTAATTTCGGTTTTTTTCGTGTCGGCATGATGCACAAATGAAACTTTATAAACAAAACCTTCTTCACACAGATTCTAAAATTATTATTATTTGAATATTAACAAATAATTTGCATTTATTGTAATTTGGAACTAATTTAAAAATTTCAAAATTTAAACAAACTTTCATAAAATAGTGTTTCACTTTGTTCCCGCATTCGTTTATGTTTCACTTGATGCATACATAGATGTATTTAAATATTTTATGTGGCTAAGTTTCACATCCGCACAATTCAAAGGACTGTGCTAAAGTGAGCAGAGTGTACAGAAGAAGGATACAGGTAGGCTATGCCGCCATTGGCAGTTCTGCAAAATATGTGCTCTTTATGTGTTTATGCATATGAGAGTGTGTGTGTGTGTATATGGATGCGTTGATGGCGAACAATTATATTGTTGTCCTTTTTTCTCATCTTCACAGAAGCTTGCTCGTCTTGGCTTAAAATTTGCTATGGTTTTTCCTAATAAAATTTAAAATTACTACAATGTAAGACGACCCACAGCTGACAAAGAATATCTTGTCTACGATGATTGATATTTGTTTTTTATTAAATAAAACTTTTCTTTTATTTAGACTCTCTAAGTTCAGGGGCGTAAATTGACTTAGATGTCGATTAAGAAGCTAGTATCAAGAAGCTTGTTTCTATGAACATATACAGAATTTTTCGATGTATTTTGTATTTTTTTTTTTGTATTTTAATACTAGCGCACTCTTAAATTTTTTTGTTTTTTTTTTCAGGATATGTCAACGTCAAAACGCAGTCAAGGTTTACATTTTTATCATGGAGAAGTTCACGAATGAGCAACATTTGGGAACTATTAAAAATTACAACCGAAAATCTGAGTCGGTGGTCGCAACTTTAAGCATGGTGAAACAGAAACTATCATGGCTCTAAGTGTGATAGGTCAGAGAATCGAATCTCGTTGTGGGAACGAATAATTTAATAAATTTGCATATGTTCATTCAGTTAACGCAATAAAAGTCGCAATCAAAAATTTTTCTAAAATATTCTAAGTTGGTGTTTCGCAAAATATTGATTTGATTGACTATAATTTCTTAAGCATAACATAAAACTCGCGAATGGCAAGGACAGTGTGTTGATTTTATTTTAAAACAATACATTGGTTGAACAAAATGTATCTGTTCGTAAAATAACGGCTCGAATTTGGACAATTTCTAGTGGTAATCTCAACAGAAACAGTTTAAAATCTGATGAAAGATGTGGGCAGGTTTCTAGGAGAGCCACTTTTGACCTATATAATTGATGAAACCCAGTTCATTTGGGTTAAATGCAGACACAATTGAACTGAATCTTCGTACATATGTGTGATAATATCGAACGAGTCCAAATTTATCCCTATGGGACACAATGATTATCGCACCGTCCGTTAACTGTTTGCAGAAACTTTTATACTGCCTACCGTCAAGCATTCGCTCTACATTATGATATGGGGATGCATTTATAAATACAAAGCGGAGTTAATTATATTGGAGGGTACATGATGCCCCTAATAACATCACAAAGCCTAAACCAATAATTAAACTGAAGGAATTGATCTAAATAATTGGTTTAACGACATTTGGGGGGAATATTTGGATGCATTATTTGACTCCATGTCCAATAGGGTCAAAAGTATCACAAAAAAATAATAACCAAATATTAAAAAAATACAATAGTATGCAAGGACATACATGCAAATACAACAAAACAAAATTGTAACTTTGGTGGAACCGGCACTTTGATACCATTCGCAGGAAATTTGAAATTTTCAAAAATTTTGGAGTGATGAAAGCTGCAACTAAAAATGCATATAAATATTCGAAATGATTTTGAATGTTATTTAACACAAAAACTTAAAAGTAGGCAGTCGGTTTGTATGGGATTTAACCCTGAAAGAAGTGACTATCAAAAAGTCACTGCATCAAAAATCAAGTTGATATTGACTGATTAAACTTTCTTTATACAAAAACACAAAAATTGTGGATAGAGCATAGCTAAATCGACACGTCTCCTCATGCTGATCAAGAATATAAATACTTTTTGGGGGGTCTACGATGCCTCCTTTAATGCGGTACAAACTGTCTGACAAACTGATAACACCATTTCACACTGTATGTGAATGTTATAAAAACCCCGTTCGCGCTATTTTCATGCGAAATTTTATACTACTTTTAAGTCTTCCTTATGCATTTTCTATCATATTCATTTCTTATATGTGTACGCTAGTAAATTCAGCAAGAAGACCATTTGACTTGGTTTGGATTACAAATTCAAATGTAGGCCATTTTGAAGTGAATGTCTTCAAAATAATAGATAATCCCTTGCACGCCTACAAAATTGGACTGCGGTTTCAGGAAGGATGTTTTGATGTAGGAAATAATGTACGTAACAAAGTTGTAGCAAATCATACGAACCTGGTTGAAACGAAAAAATCCAGGCTTGCGTGAAAATGGCTTTGTAAAATATTTGACAACGTACATGACTTTGTATCTTAACAAACAACTTAAAATCTGTAAATGTACAAAAGTATGTCCAAAAACAAAATGTTGTTGTTGTTGCTTTATGAGCTGTTGGCATGGCGTTAACATTGTCGAAGCGCAAATGTTGCACAATGAAAATCTTACATAAACCCTTTATGACTTGTGTCTTGTCTTGCGGGTATTTCGGTAATTAATGCATACAACACCTGCATGTCATAAAAATTAAATAAATACATCCATCCATAGTTAAATTGCAGGTATATAGATTATAAATCTGTGGAATTACCGCGAATTTACGCAACCCACATGCACATGTATACAAATGCATGTATGAGTGTAAGAATGTATGTGTGTGTGTGTGTGTTATACACTGCCGCACGCAATGAAGTAAGAAAGAAAGTATTTGTCTGTCTCTTTTGTTTTCTAGACGTACACGTTCTGCCAATTGTGGAGTCACTCAGGAACCGTTAACCTGCTGATGAGCGATCTATAGCGAGTAGCAGTCGCATTACTTAGGTAGCTGCTTGTGTCTACATATATTATTTTACATACATATATGTATATGTGTATATATGTATGTGTGTATACACTAGTTCATATAAGTATGAATATACATATTTATGTATTGTACATATGTGTATACATTTCTACATATATATTTACTTGTGAGCATATACGTTGACAGCTCAACTCAACCGATCTTTTCGAAAACGGTATCTAAAAATCGTTTATAACACAAATATAAGAAATATATCACGTTTATTACATGCAACTACATATAGTTTATATCGTTTATATATTTACATTCGAGAACATGAAATCTCTCTACCGTTGCACAGTGGTTCCATTTGTATGGAGAAGGTGCCAAAAATACTTCTAATGATCATATCGGACTAAAATTTTTTTTTGTGAGATCTGTAAGGAGTAAGAACTGAAATATAGAACAATGGGTGTGCCCCGCCCTCTAAAAAGGGTAGCCGCCATACAAAACAAATGTCCGTCTGTCTTTATATCCGACTATCTGTTTAAAGAGTTTTTAATGAAAATACAGGATTAAAAAGCACTAGGATTAAAAAGCACTAGGATAATAATAAAAAAAAAAAAAAACGAAATGATTATTGAACTGTATAAATAATTTTAAATTCAAAATAATAATAAATAAAAATATTTGTAATATGAATAAAAATAAAATCATATTTTAACAAAAATCATAATGTGTCATCTAGTAAGTCGTAAAAAGATTACAGTAACGTAGATTTTTCTTTCTTTCCAAGTTCTCTCTGCCCTGTTATGAATGGATCTGAACGAAAAAGTAGTGTGTGTCTAGATTCGTGAAATTTTTCGGCTGTGCTGAAGTGTAATTTTTTTAATTTCCTTATTGTTTGAGGTCTCCGATTGACACTAGTGCATGTTCTATCACAGCAGAACCTTGAACTATCACCTTATGAACCGAAGCAGGTAAAAAATACCACGGATACGCTTTTATCAATTCCTTAGCAGTATCTAAGGCATATTTATTAAACTTGTCAGCATTAACTTTATATCCCGATGCCATAGCTTGCAATAACGTTGCACAACGTTGGATTAATTGTTCACTTATTAGTGTGATGTCGGCAGCCAAACTTGCATTCGAAAAAAATTTTCTTGCTACATTTCCGTCATTGGACGATCCTCTTCCTCCATGTCTGGGCTTGTCCACTATAATACCCATTTTTTTTTCGAAACTCGGTTTGAATTTTCAGCTCTCTCCAATGCCTTCAACTTCTGCTCAGGATCTCTAACTTGCCACATTTTCATGTCTAACTTATATGAAATGTGTAAAAAGTATTAAAAAAAAACGTATATAAGAATGAAGTGGAGATGAACCACATTCAAAATATTTTTTGTGTACTTCTTTGTCTAAGCATTTTTTCAAGCTTGGCTTGTTCATCTCTGTTGGTTTTGCCCCACATAAGTAACATTTAGCCGCAGATAATTCGCTTAGAGCGTTGCACACTTTCCTATCCACCGTAGTCAAATGTAAACTATGCTTAACAAGAATTTGTTTCTTAAAAAGACATAATTCTGTTGGCTTTAACAGGCTTATTTTTTCTTTGAAATACTTTTCTTCTTCAACTGATACTTCGGACGTCTCTTTTTTAAATTAAAATCTAACCGGTCTGCAGTAACGTGTTGACGATGGCCGAGGGTTTTTCCAAATTATTTTATTGTTAGCTTCAGAAATAAGTTGAAGCGGTACGTAAGACGTAACAAATAAACTTCTGTCCTCTAAATTATTGTTGGAAAACTTTTGCTTATATTCACTACGTCCAGTACTTCCATCAAAGCCCCATTTTCCAACTCAAGTTAATTTGTCAACAGTATTATCTACAATAGTTTCAACTACATTTTTTTGAAGTTCTAATATGCTAGAAGCAGTGTTATCCAATAAGCTCTGCAGTTCGACTTCTGCGTGAGACTCACATACAGAAATATTTTTTTTTTTTGACTTAATAATATTTTAATAACTTGGAAGTAAGTCAAGTGCTATTTTACTATTGATAAACTTTCGTACTAATAATTATTGGTGTTTCGACATGTTTGTCTCCATTATGAGAGAAATGAGTTCATTGTGATCTGCTGGTGTTAAATTATTCTGGTGTGCGTTGCGTAAAGCAGTAACGGCAGATTCGTCAATTTCGACCAGCTGAGCTATTCGTCTTCGTTTTGATCTCTATGAAGACTCGGAAAAATCTAATTTTGGACATCCACTATATTTCGAATCAGAAACTGATGTATTTGAGCATTACGAACTTTTTGTAAAATAAAATGAAGAAAACATACCAAAACGGACAGGACGACACATTTACGTACACAGTTCTACAACACATTAACAACAACGTGAACACATCGAAAAAAACGTAGCTGTAAGCACGATTGGAGGCACGATTGGCCCGAAGCTTCTAGATCAATGCTCGGCGCAAGTCGGCAGCTAAATATAACCTTTCTAGAATCTAAATTAATTAACTAGTATTACACAAAAAGTCCGACTGGAGGAATCGGGAGGCAAAACAACTAAAAGCTTACCTGCAAATATTTTTTACGGACGAGAAAACACAAATAAAGGGGCTGACAAAACAAATATTTTACAAAATAAACACACAAAACAAAAATTATTTAACTTAAAAATAATTAAAGTTGTTACCTCTGTTTTCAATATTCATATTGATTTAATCAATTTTTGTATCCTTGTTTTTTACTTGCTTTGCAACACGTGCTCTGAAGCGTTTTACACAGAAAAATCCAACTAATTAATTTGACGTTCTTTTGGTACTAATTGGAAATGGAACGATTGGAACGGAACGAAATGAACTATTCTACCGAATAATTAGTTATTTAAGGATATGGAACTCATCAATTTGGATCCGATATTTTGGATTTCATATTTTTTATTTTTGGCCTCTGACGGAACCACTGTGCACTGTGGACGGTAGTCCAAGCAAGTCACATTAGACCACCTCTGTGTGGCTGCAGCCCGAACACTGTTATGCACCAATAAGCAGGTTTTCATGAAACGTTAAAACATATAAGTATTGTATCACCCCAGTCCGAAATATAAGGGCTTCAAAATATCCAACACAAGCGGTATTAGAGCTCGTGAGTGGGGGGGGAGGGGAGGCAGCACCACAAACTCATTTTTTATTTTTCGTTTAATTCGTCCAAAGATCCCCAGTTCAAAAGTTATGAAATTTTTCACAAGTTAATGAAATACTTTGTTGGTTTCTATTTTTTTGAATTCTTTAGAAAACCAAAATTTTATTAATACTGGATTTTAGTATACAAAAAACTAAGAAACTTTTGTTCTACTACGTTTTTTCAAAATGAGAGAATTTGGCGGGAAAAGCTCTAATTTCAATTGGGTACTGTGGCCAAACGACTTAATATCTTTCAACGTATAAAAGCTCGTTGGAAATGTCTTTCGTATACTTTTCAAATGAATACTGACCTATCCGAAAATTGCAACATAGTACAATGGAATGCAGACTTCTAAATTAATGTACGCAATTGGTTGTTCGATTTTAAAACAGCGAAGTGTCAGTGTTGTCGAGTAGAATCAGAGCCAGTCTTGAATCAGAGGATTTTTTTTATTTCAAATTTCTTTTTTTAGAAAGAAAGAAACAAAAAAACAAGTAATTAAATACTATTTACTCAAAGTAAACAAAAAAAATATAAGATTTTTCTTTTTGCATAAACTTTTATTTAGATTTGTGTATTATTTGAAAATTAATAAAAAAAAAAGAAAGGAAAAATGTTTTAAACGTTTTTTAGTAATAAAAAATGTGTATTTAGACTTTATATAAGTAGTATTAATTTCTTTTTTTTTAATTTTTAATGTTAAAAATATTCCATTCGAGTATGACGAATGCTAAATTACATTTTACAATCAATACCAACTATACAAATGAAAAATAAAAGTCTTTTGTCACAAAATTGATATCAGAAGATTTGTGAGTTGCAGGTAGGCTTTCGTCATTTGGTTTTAACCTCGTTAAGAAGTTTTATTATTTTGTAATCAGCTATGGATTAAACAACTTGTTGTTATCTATACTAATAATATTATAAAGAGGTAAAGTTTGTGAGGTTGTAGGGGTAATCTCTGGATCTACTGAGCCGATTTTATCAATAGAGAGCCACGATATTTGTGAGTGTTGTAGGCTATATATTTTGTCGTGGTAGTTGGATTTGCAAAGTAAGTCGAAGAAAAAACGGTCAAACGAAAACGTTTCTTACGAACGCAGCCTTAACGATGAGAGATATATAATTGAGTTCTAGAGACAAGTTGTAGAACTTGATAATGCCTACAAAAAAGTCAGCGACAGCATATGTCTAATTTTTATATATAAATCACAAAAAGTAGTTTTTTATATTAAAAAAAAAATATTAAAATTAATAATAAAATTCATATACCAGTTAATGGGGAGTGACAGGGGAAGTGGAGCAACGAGCCCGGTACCAGCTAGTCTAATATATAGATGCAACACATACAAATTGAAAAGTCGATTATAGGACAATAAAAAAAATAAATAAATAGGAGAACAAAAAGTATATACGTATATCCAACTCCGATGGAGATTTTGATGATGATGTAATGTCCAGTTGATAAATAAGTGATGAAATGAATAGAAAGCATCTCAAAATAAACAATATATAATATATAAAATAAATAATGGAAACAATAAAATAAATAAAACAAATGTGCAACAAATAACTTTAACTTCATATAATAAAACCAAGAACTTGTTGCAAATTATAAACAGTTTCAATTTTAAAAAATTCGAATAATTTGCAATATGTTCATTAATTTATGTGGCTAAATAGCTTCAAATTTCTCTTTTCCAAAATTGAATTATATTTTGCTTCTGCGGAAACATTATGGTTCGCGGCGGTAGCGAATATAGAGTGAAGTTTTCGACTAATAATTTGGAAGACACCATAAGTGCCCATCCAACCTTTAACTAAATAGGATAAAAACCACTCTTATAGTGGGGCTGAGAGTTTCGTTTTGTACATATTATCTGAAGGGGGAATATGAGAAGTATGCACACTTAAAGGAACTATCTGTTATAGTCTCCAACCCACCAGTGCACAGCTAAATGCGGTCGGTGCACAAATGCATGGCAGAATGTGCCAAAGTAATCAATCGTTCTGGCTGCATTTGTGTGTAGAATTTTGTCATTAGGCACGCGAACGAAATTTCGGAAATAGTTCGGGATTTTCCATTTCCCTTGGCGATGCGACGTTGCAGCCCTTTTTCCCAGCCACCATATCATATTTATCATATGGTGGTTTAAATGGGGGCTAGCCCAATCAGTAGATGTGTATGAAGCGACTATCTGTAAGTTGACACCATATCGAATTTCAAATTGATATTGACGTTTTTCATACAAATGCATAAAAGCGAGCTGTGGATTTGTATGGGACTACCTTAAAAAGTGGACGGGACACGCCCACAGCTTCATATGTATATGAAGCTGTTGTCCATTAAAATCCACAAAATCAAATTGCAAGCTAATATTGATCTAAATGAAGGATTTTGTTCATAAAAAACACAAAATTGTACGGTGGGTTTGTATGGGGGCTACCTCAAAAAGTGGGCGGGCGACGCCCATTAGTCTATGCACATTAAGCGGTTGTTCATGATAAGGCATCACATCGCAGTTCAACTTAATATTGACTTTAATAAGGGAGTTTTTCTTTTTGATAAAGTCAATGGTGGGTTTGTATGCAGGCTACCCCAAGAAGTGCGCGTGGCGGGTCAATCTTGATACTCTATTACACTGCAGTAAAAAGAAGTGTATGTGCCAATTTTCAACAGAATAGCATAAAACTTGGAGCCCAAAATATGCGACAGACAGACAGTCGGACATGGTTAGATCGACTCGTCTTTTCGAGCTGATCACGAATATATAGTCCTTATGGGTCTAGGATGGTTTCTTTAATGCGTTACAAACTTTCAGACAAACTGATTTCACACTATGTGTGAATGGTATAGAAACCCTAACGTACAACTTAGAGACTTTGAAAAAGCTGAGTTAAACACGTTAAAATCAGAATTTGAGTAAAAATCCTTGAAATAATTTTTTTATAAAACCATGATGGCAACTCAAAAAAGTAATGATTCGATATCTAGGGCCCGAAAGTGTCCTGAGCCAGTCTTAAAGAGTTGGATTGGCGCTTCCCAGTACAAACTATCACATTTAAGTGGACCCAAAGAAAGTCAAACAGATGCTCGCCAAAACCGGAAATCATTGACTTGCCTTCAAAGTTTAAACTAGATTTTGTGAATAAGAATGTAGTGGAAACAAATAACATTGAAAATGAGGGTAATATCATAGAAATATTTGGCATATACATGTTTCGTGCTCTCTAAGACTCTCTAAGACTGGTATCCATTGTTTACTTACTACTATTATTGCTCTCATTGCCCCATTTTCCCATTTTCATACGCAAGTTTATCATATTACTTTTGTATCTTACTTCAAAACTAAAACAAACTTCAACTGAAAATGACAGCAAAGTCAATGAAACCTCAAAATTTTTATATTCAATTTTCACAGATTTTTTTGTAATGTTTCTCATATTTCTATGTAAAACGTAGGATCCCATAACTTTTTAGTCCCGGAGCCGGATATTCTCTCGACGACCCTGCTTATAAAAAGCATAGAACTGATTTTGATTGTGTGTACCATGACAGCAGATGTTCTTTAAAAGTGTTTAAGCTGGAACTACATGCATAGAAACATTTGCAACTAAAATCAGGGAACATTAATTTTCATAAAATTCAATTAATTATTGCAGCTACGTGAAGACGACGAGAAAACAAACGAAAAAACGTATGATGAGCAAATGCTGTCGAGCAACTAGCAACAAAAGCTTAGCATAAATATTAATTGGGTTTAAAATACTCGCATAGCTGAGAATGTAAAGACGAGGATGAAGGCATCGACTCCTGCTTGGTTTAATTGTTATAAGGTCAGAAAATCAAAATGTCATAGAGACATCATTCATCATTTTTAAAGTGTGCGCGATAATAGGCGGGACATATTAGGGCGACGAGTAATAATTATTGTAGACATCAGATACTCCTACCTACACCGACACATAGGCATGCAGCAAACAGAGCTTCAAGAAAGTTGTCAAACATTTGCATGTATTTAAATAAGTAGGATGTAATATTAAAGGTAATTAATTTTTAGTTTAGTGCACAGCCATGCTTAGCGTTGTCATAGCGAAAAAAATATTTTGCAGGAATAAATGGATTTATTGTGGATTTATTTTAAATACATTTTGAAGTCTTACATTTGTTTTAATGAATATGAATTACATAATTTATTTTTATATTACTTACTTACTTATGTGACTCTACAACCGTCTATCGGTCAAGGCCGCACGTAGTAAAGCGTACCATTCCGTGTAAATTAGTGCGCGCTGGCGCCAGTCGCTGGCAATACGGAGCATCTTCAGGTCATCATAGACCTGATCTTGCCATCTTAAGCTCGGACGTCCTCTCTTACGCCGTCTACGAATCAAGTTCGGGTTTCCGTCGTAAACCTTTAGTGCTGGAGCTTCGGGGTTCATTCAGATGAGGTGACCAGCCCAGTGCAGCCACTGGAATTTAATGCGCTGGAGTATGTCAACCTCATCATACAGCTCGTGGTTCATACGGGTCCTGAACTCTACTCCAACTCTAAGGAACACTCATAAAGGCGCTGTATCCGTTGATGTCAGGGTCCATGCTTCTGCGCCATACAGCAGGACTGGGATTATTAGTATCTTATAGATTATTATCTTCGTAGTTCGAGAGATGGCTCTACTTCTAATTTGCTTGCTGAGCCCAAAGTAGCAGCGATTAGCAAGCGTGATTCTTCGTCTGATCTCTCGGCTAACATTTCTGTTCCCAGATAGACAAAGTTTTCTAAAGTTTCATTGAAGCCAACGGTCTTGAATAACTCAGCTGGCAGCATATCGGAGCCTGCCGCTATGTTATTCTTCAGCTTTTTAATTACTGAGTCGACCTCGTAATAATCCGGTGGCTCGACAAGAGAGCCATCATCAATTGGTGGTTCTAGTTATGCTTCTCCATCGGCGGTATTATTCTCTTCATCGGTCCCAAGTAGATTATAGAAGTGACTTCTCCATAGTCTTAGAGATTCCTGTGCATCTGTAACCAGACTTTCATTATTGTTCTTGCAGAAAGAAACTCCTTAAAACCTTCGGTCAGACGCTTGACCTTTTTGATAAAAGTTTCGAGATTCATTTGTTTGACATAGCACCTCAACATCCTCAAGCTCACGCCTTTCTTGTTCCTTTTTTTTCGTCCGAAAAGGCGTTTTTCCATTCCTCACGATATCACACTCTAACAGCTCGCGTTGCTCCCGACTGCAGAGTTTTTTTTCTCTGCAGTACCTTGACGACACTTCACGTTCCCAAAGACCTGCTTGGAAGCCGTATCCATGGTGTGGGAGATATGTCTCCACTGCTCACCTATATCTTCAGATGACGGAGAGGACTCCCGGAACAGTTGGGAGAGTCTGGCTGAAAAGGCTTCGGCGGTCTGTTGTGATAGCAGCTTACCACGTCTACCTTTCGTTGAGCGTGGGGACTTGCGGAATGAACCATGCTGAGCCTGGTGCGTACTTTTTCTGCCACAAGGTAGTGGTCCGAGTCAATGTTGGGACCTCGTGCCGTTCGCACGTCCAACACGCTCGATGCGTGCCTTCCGTCGATCACGTGATGACAAAAACAGGTGAAATTCATTGGCAATTGAGCCAGCGAAAATTGATATACTTTTTTAAGATATGCATGAAGTCCATTGTCAGTTTCAGATTCTTCGTAAGTTTCACTTTCTAATTATATCGTGAGAAATTTGTAATTTGATTTTGCTCAACAGTTTTCGCATAGACAAGCAGATATTTGTTAAAATATTCAATCAAATTGAAACGGATATACCAAAATATGCAGTGCTGCCAAACTTAAAACTAGCTTGTACTCTTTCTTTCCCTTTGCCAACCAGCGATGTTTTAATGGGTGGACCGAATGTCTTTAAGCCGTCTGCTAACTGCCGCCATGCCGATTTGTCACCCTTGCAATAATTTTTGGCAATGTTTGGGTTACTTTCAATTAACGAAAGAAACAGAACATCTTGTTGAGCATTACGATATTTTACCCTGGAAATATAGCATATATATAAATCAAATAAAAAAACCTCTTGACGTGGTAAAAATCAAGTGATGAAAGCATACTTGCAACTCACAGAACTACTGATATAATAAGCGTTTGTCATTTATTTCCACCATTGTGGAAAGTAACCAATTGGAAAGTAACCAATCTCTCTGTGTATAATAGTGCAAGGGCAAGGCAACGGATGACGCTAAGTAGTAAATTTCTTATGCATATATTGGGAAGATTGTTTGGACCTGGTGATTTCTTCGACTTATGCAAATGGATATCATTCTCAGTATTATCAGTTGATACAGATGTCACATCAAACGAATGATGGTGTTATTGTATGATCATGGTGGTAGGGGGTGCAATCGAGTTCGTGTTTAATTTGTCTGCATAGGGCAATGAGCGTTTATTACGATAGGTAGATGAGAACTAAAATACAATTTACAAAACATATGACCCTCAAAACTTAACAAATGCAAAACGCTCAAGAGAATAGCTGTTCTTTCGAAACTTAAAGAGAACAATATAATAAATACATTGTATAACATGAAATCTGACTCAACATTCCGGCCCCATTGAAAGAACCACTTCAATTGACTGGCAATATAGCTAGCTTATGCATTGGTCGACGTATAATTCCCTTGGGTGTCTTCGCGTCCACTACTCTCACTCGATCATTCCTTCCGCAAATAACATCAATAATACGACCAATAAGTCAACGCTGTGGAGCTACATTGTCTACGTGTACGTAAAAATAAGGCGAAAACTTATTGTAGATAGAACAAAGCACGAAGTGGCTAGTTGACCGAATGTGGACATTTAGTAATATAGACTGAAGTAAGTAGGGAGAATCAAGCTCCCCAATAAGAATTTTATGAAGAAAAGCAACTGAGAGCATAGAATGGTGTGACAAGAGGATTGGAGGATCAATTAATTTTAACCTATCATGATAGGGTGGCAGATTTATATCGGGATCCCAATTGAAACTCCTAAGAGCAAACAGAAGAAACTGTTTTTGGACTGACTCAATACGAACCTCGTGAAGTATATAGTAAGGGTTCAAAATACAGAAATCAAATTCTAAAATCGGATGAATAATAGAAGTATAGAGGAGTTTTGTGGTATAAGGGTACAAGGACACCTTTTGCTTTATTTACTATTGAACAATTGTGATTATTATAAATAAGTTTAGGTTCCATAAGGATACCTAGGTCATTAAAACAAAACTCTCTACCAAGGGTAATGTTATTTAACGAATATGTTACCATAAATGGTTTTCTGCGATGAAACGACATACATTTGCATTTTGACAAATTTAGATTTAGAAAATTTAGACGACACCATGTATGTAGTGAGTTTAAGTCAGCCTGCAACAAACTGTGCTGCGAAACAACAGAATAGGACAAGCATAATTTAACATCATCTGCATACATTAGTGTATGAGCATGATGTATAGACAACGGAAGATCATTAATAAAAATTGTGTGCAATGTTGGAACTAGGTGACTCTTGGAGAACACTAGAAGAAACAAAAATAGTTTTAGACAAACACTTGTTAAATAAAACTTTTTGTGTTCTATCGGATAAGTATGACTCAATCCAAATAACAAGAGACGAAGGAAACCCTATTGATTTTAATTTGAATAAAAGCTGCTTGTGACACGCACTATCAAAAGCTATACTGAAGTCTGTATAAATGACATCAGTTTGGCAACCCGACTCAAAACCATTATTTACAAAAGTGAAAAATTATAAAAGATTAGTTGAAATAGAGTTGTTTCAATCGGACTTACCAGTAAAAACTTCGATATTGCGCGTATAATATAGTGCTCGTGCTGCAGCCACACTGAGGTGGGCTTTCGTCGCTTGCGTGGACTACCGTCCACAGTGATATAGAAAGCTGAAAGGAACATTACACGCATAATTGGTTGTACACGAATGTAAGTAGAATAATGAATAATTTATGGTGATTCTGAGAGGAATCGAAAAATTTAATAGTTGTAATAAGTAGGGGGAGTAAATATCACCAGAGATAAATTTCTGGATAAATAAAACTTCAAGCTAATTTCTTCGTTTTTTCAGTTGTTGTAAAGTAGTTGACATTATACAAAAGGGATCCCTTATATACTACAATAGTTTAAGAATACATCCTATATACTCGTAATGTATGTATTCCTTGTATCGTAGTTGTAGAATAAAACGAATGAACAGATGCCTTCTGAATGGAGACAGCAAGCGAGACGGACATGTTTAAATTATGAGACCTGGTTTTAGGTGTGGGTTGGAAAATTCACAAGTGGAAGTGGAATGATACGAGAGTGGAACATTGAAGTCAAGATAAACGGAACAGCGTTCAACTGTCAAGTCGACACAGGACCACTGGCGAATTTGTTATCGATATATTGTACATAAACAAATTTAAAGTTTAACTTGCAACCAAATAAGGCATTTAATAATTTACTAACTACGCGTATAAGTGGAGAAAAATTAACGGTCATTGGAATAATTTATACTAAAATAACATTTAAGAATTCTTCACATTTAACAGTATTTCATATAATTGATATGCAATGTAAGAATGTCATTGGACTATATATGGGTTTAGTAAAAGCAATTGGTCCAGTCAGTCATGAACAAATATTTGAGAATGATGTTTTTCAAGGACTAGGGAAATTAAAGAACACTTGTCATTTACAGATAAAAGAAAACAGCCAACCTGTAGTAGATCCACCAAGAAGATTTCCGATAGCACTGTTTGAAATTCTGCAAACTGAATTAAATTGAATGATCGATATAAAAGTAATAACACCAGTAAAAGCATCAATTCAGTGGGTTAGTTCAATTGTATTAGTAACAAAAACAAATGGCAGTCTACTTTTGTGTCTGGATCCTAGAAATCCTAGAAACATAGTTATAGTTCGACCAAGATACGTATTTCCAAATATTGATGAATGTAATTCACAAATGAGTGGTTCAAAATTCTTTCTAAATTTTGATGCAAAATCAGGCTATAGGATGATACTATTAGATGAATCGTCATCTAAATTGTGCACATTTAACACACCTTTTGGTCGGTATAGGTTCTTGTGTTCAGTACCTAGCGGATTTAATGCAGCTCCTGAAATATTCCATGCAGAAATGGTTAGACTTTTTAGTGACATAAAGGGCCTTATTATTTAAAGAAAAAATTTTAAAGAACCCAGATAATTTATTGCAAAAGCTAAGGAAGTAATTGAGTATAGAAGAAATCGGCAACATATTATCAAAAGTAATACTAATGTAACTGAAAAGTATGAACATTATAATAACAATAACAACAATTCGATTGATAACGAAAGTGTTCAACAACACTCTTTCTGGTAGAATTGTAAAAAAGAAAACCAGAAAAACAAAATTTGTAAAACTATCTGAAAAGGGAAGATGTTGCAAAGTAGTTTACATAATACAATAGTTTAAGTAGACATCCCTTATATACAATAAAGAAGAAATTGTTTCTGAACAGTTTCTAACTGAGTCCATATATTGCCGATTCCAAGCGCAAGAGGCATACGCAAGTATTGGGCGGACCAATGAAGTGACCAACACAATTTAGTGCTAGTATATGGATCAATAAACTCTTACGATCAACGTTTAACAAATCGAAGCAACCCCATTGCCTTATTACATATGTCATCAATATGTGTAGCGAATGAAAGTTTTGGGTAAAAAAGAACATCAAAATCATTATTAGAAAGAACCCGTTCTAGGAGATTATTATCAATAAGATATAGTAGGGATTCTACAACACAAAAAGTCTTTATTTTGCACTTAGAGCAATTTAGAACTAGGACAATTAAGTTTGCAGCAGCAATGAAGCGTATTTAAGTCGGTTTGCAGTTTATTTTGCCCAATTGAACCATTGTCAACTCAAGCATAACTTAACATCATCAGCGTACATAAAAGTGTGGCAGTAGGATAAAACATCTGTTAGATAATGAATAAAAAGTAAAGAATGTTCACAGTAAAGGACTCAGATAAGGGACTCAATGTAAATTTTTTTTCGATATAGTGCTGGCAAACAAAACGCGTTGTGTGCGAGATATCAAATATAATGAAATTAAATGAACCAAAACTGGGGCAAAACTTAAAAAGACAAGTTTGTAGAGTATAAGCCGATGTTTTACGCAGTCGAAAGCCTTACTCAAATCAGTGTAAATAGCATCTCTTTGTAAACCATTAACAAAATCTTGAATTACTAAGGACGTAAGTTCCAATAAATTAGTAGAAACTGATTTATTTTTAAGCAAACCAAGCGCTGAGCTGAAGAGAAAAGTGATATACAAGAAAATTAAACTTGTTCAGTATTGAGTTTTTCAAGAGGTTTAGAAATTGCACATAGTCGTAACTTAGCTACATTTCTATATTTAGATACATCAGATTTACTAATTTTATTAAGTGGAGAGGAATTCTAAATAACTCCTTCCAAAATGATGGTACAGTAAATTATTTAAAAGAAAGTTGAAAAAGATGTAACAGAGAATCGCATAATGCGGCCGAGGGTACATTATCAGGACCTGAAGAATAACTAAGTTTGAGTGAAAGTAAGTGCTTATGGAGTAAATCCATAGATAGAATAGAGGAGTGATATGGTGAGTACATTTGGATTAGAAATAGTGGTTTAGAAATGAATACACTGATTCAAAAAAAAATTCGCAAATAAAATCTTGCGCAGCTCGGTAGCAGTGAAATTTCTAAGGAGCATATTCGCTTGGTAAGAAGACTAATTTTGCTTTGAGTTAAAAAATTTATAGAATGATTTAGGGTCATTACGTTTAAAGTGGTTTTAGTTCTAACCAAATAACTATTGTAAGACCTTACGTTTAAGAATGGAAATTTTGCACATGCTAAAGAAACTCTAGAGTAATCGTTGGCAGTTTTTGATTTTTTATAACGTTTGAAACAATGCAACTGAATATTTTTTAAATGACACGGAAGATTAGAACAATTGTTTGGTGAGATTGTAGGAACACATTTATCAAAATATTTTGATACGACATTATAAAAGACATTACAAGCTCTATCAATGCCATGATTGCAAAAGAGACTGGACCACTCCGAGTTATACGAGGGCTGCTGTTTATATTTCGGGAACTGGCAACACTAATGTCGAGAACTAAAATCTAGCAACACCATAATAAAGTTTGACATTTTTTGGCATAAACATACTCACAAAGTTTTGATGTACAATTGCTATTTGTTTTGTTTACAGTGAGTTAAGAAAAGCAATTTGGCCTAAAAATGGATATTTCAAGAGAAGGTTTTCGTTGCTTTATTTTTCACAACTTTCGACGTGGATTATCTCAACCAGAATGTGTCAATGAACTCAGTTCTTTGTATGTCGATAAAGCACCATCAAAAACCACAGAATATCGCTGGTATAGTGAATTCAATCGTGGTCGTAGTTCGGTCGCAGTCGAATTCCGTGAAGCTCGTCCAAAATCGGTTGTTGTGCTCAAAAACAGCGATGCAGTGCGTGAACTGATAATGCAATATCGTCATGTGACATATCGTGAGATAGAGGCATCCTTGCACATTAGTTCCACTTCAATACATTCGATTTTGCATGAACACTTAGCTGTAAAAAAAATTTGCTCTCGTTGGATACCCCATAATTTATCAACCGCTCAAAAAAAGGCGCGCGTCGATTGGTGTAAGGAAATGATTAAAAAGTTCGACCGTGGTGCTTCAAAAGACCTGTATAAAATCGTGATAGGTGACGAATCATGGATATAGAATCCGTATGAGCCGTAATCAAAACATCAATCGACCGTGTGGGTATTCCAAGACGTGACAAATCCAACAAAATTTGTTCGTGGAAGAAGCATAGCGAAGCAAATGATCGCCTGTTTCTTCGGCCGAATGGGTCATTTGGCCACTGTTTCGCTTGAGCAACGTAGGACGGTCAATTCTGAGTGGTACAAGACCATTTTTTTGCCGGAAGTGTTCGGGGAAATGCGTAAAACTAACCATAAAATTCTGCATCATGACAATGCGAGCTCTCACACATCTCGTCAAATAAGTGCATTTTTGAGCAGTCAAAACATCGAATTAATGACTCATCCTCCGTACAGTCCTGATTTGGCACCCAATGACTTCTTCTTGTTCCCGAGTATCAAAGGTAAACTGCGTGGTCAACGATTTACGAGCGCCGAAGAAACAGTTGAAGCTTTCCATATACATAATGAAACGAGCAGTTGATTTAGTCACCTTATATAAGCTTTCAATCGTATTAAATTTTAGCAAGAACAGCCAAGAACAGACGAACATGGTAAGGTTTTAGTTTAATAAACAAAAAAAAAAAAACCGCAACAAAATTTTCGTACAAAAACTCGAAAAATGGTGGGCAAGTTTTCTCACCTTATAGCACGTTCATTTAATACGCTTTAACTGAAGACGGAATACTAGCATCGAAATATCCAATTTGAACTCACTAACTCTTCTAGTCTTCGTGAACTGTTTGTTTAAATAGTCAGACGGATATAGCTATATAGGCTCAGCTTGCGATGCTGATATGCTTTAAAGGAACTGCTTTGTCTCTTCCTGTCCGTTACATGCATGAACTGAATGCACCATTTTATGCTATGGGTACAGAATATTAAAATACAATCATAGTTCGCTTTGCATAAATTGCCCTTAAATTCAAATCTAACTTAAGAAACTCCATATCAAATTTTCATCTAGTAGTCTAATTATTTTAAATCAATCAAATTTTATATTTTATATTCTATATTCTATATTTGAGGAAGAAAGCAGTTTTATTAAGTGTTGTTTGTGTTGTTTCTTTTTAAGAAAGTTATATTTTTAAATGCACTAATGGCGGGAGTTGAAAAAATCGGAAATTTAGACATGAAGCTGACCAACGCGGCGCTGCATGCGCGACAGTTGACGGCGATGTTTGCGCTCACATTAGCCAGGAACGATGAAAATTCGGAAGCAAATTGCTGACATACCAGTGATGCCGGTACCAACAAGGAAGATCAGCATCAGAATCAGCGGAAGAAACGCACGCGACCCAAAAAGCACAGCATAGAGTCGTAAGTTTTTCTTTTGTTTTTTGTTGTATTGCTCATATTTCGAAAGAAAAATTTTGACATTTATACTTTCTGTTCATTTTATTCCCCATTGCTGCCAACCTAAAATAGCTTCAAAAGCAGATTCTGTGGCAAGGCGATGACCACAGAGAAAAGCCTGAATCGGCACTTGAAGAGACATTCTAGCTGATCTTATTATTTTCATGTTTAGATAATACCGTGCAACCCAAATTAAAATGTAGGTACATAGTATAAACAAGACCTCAAACAAATCCAAATTGTTACATACATATTGTTGCGAAAACACGGTGGCCGAGCGATAGTTTAGGTGTAGGTTACTTTATTAGGCACGATCGTGCAGCAAAACAAGGGAAATTGTTTGTTGCAAAATTAATTTAAATTAAGTATGACGCACATACACTAAATCCAGCGCTGCAGCAGTTCACAGCGGTACTAGTGGTGACAAATACGAACAGCGGCAGTGGTTGCGCAGTAATGGCAGCAGACAATTA
The DNA here is from genome assembly GCA_035044765.1 of Leucophenga montana. Classification (NCBI taxonomy): domain Eukaryota; kingdom Metazoa; phylum Arthropoda; class Insecta; order Diptera; family Drosophilidae; genus Leucophenga; species Leucophenga montana. The sequence goes on along the minus strand of JAWNNQ010002025.1, from coordinate 109,306 downwards.
GCGGCGGTGGTGGTAGCAAACGTGGCGGCAACAGCACACAGCGGCAATGGTTGCGCAGTAATGGCAGCAACAGCGGCGGTGATTGCGCAGACGTGGCACGCCAGCAATCAGTCAAGCTCGCATCACTGCCACTATTGCGGGGACGATATTGGTCGGGCCGACCAGGCCTGTGCGTAACAATATAATTCATTTGTAAGATAAGAACCAATCTGTAAACTCAAAAATATATCAATTATATAAAACCCATCTATAATATAGATTAAGGCAGATCACAGCTTTTTCTTGTATTTTTTGCTATTGTTAAAAATGGATCAAAGAATCTGTACTAAATTTTATGTGAAAATTACAACTAAGTACTATAATGCACTCTAAATGTCGAGTCTACTTTCAACTAAAAAGAAAAAGAAGTGTTTTAAGTGCCATACAAGCACTTCAAAGAAGGTTGAGAAGATGTTAATCACAATGTCAATGTCCTGGACGCCCCAGCACGTCAACAACAGATGATAACGTTGAAGAAGAGAATCATCGAATCGAATCACTATTATAGAAGGATGATAATGTCAGCATATTGGTTCGCTCACGCCATGCAAACGTTTGGGCTGTTTTGGGCATGAAACTTGTGACAGTGAAGTTTATTCCGAAATTGCTAAATTTTGACCAAAGGAACCGTCGCATGAGCATAGATCAGGAGCTGTTAAATGACGGCAGTGACGATTCAGATTTGCGAAAAGCGTCATACCTAGTAACGAAACATTGGTATATGGTTATGACGTTGCAACCAAAGAACAATCATCGCAATGAAAACAGCCAGAAGAGCCAAGGCGGCTAAAAGCACGTCAAGTTCGATCAAATGTGAATGTTTTTCCCACCATATTCACCGGACTAGGCCCCTTGTGACTTTTTTTTTGTTTTTTTTTTTTTTACTATTTTTGAGGTTTTTAATATTTTCTAATTCGATTATTTGACACCCTTTGATGAGATTGAATATTGTTGTATGGGAAAAGTCGATAATCGAGCATGAAATCGAGGACCGAATGTGTCCAATGCATTGTTTTATTGGTCTAAAACCATCTTCGCATTATTGCCTTTCCAATGAAACCGGTTTGGGGCACAACGGTTAGATGGTTTCAAAGTCTAAAACGGACATACACGGTGTGATCTAAAAATAACCGCACTTTTTAGTTATACATTACAACTAGCATGGTATTATGTTTCAAAGCTAATATTTATTCAAAATACGAACCATTTAACTCAATACAACGTTTGGAATGCTCAACCAATTTATCCATAGACTTTTTAAACTCGCTTTTTCGAATGTTTTTTAGCATCTGTGTCACGGCTACTTGTATGGCTGGAATGTGATCATAAAAAGCTACTTTCATTGCAATTTTCATTTTTTGGGAAGAGAAAATAATCGCACGGTGATATATGGAGGGTGGTCGATGAGACAAATGATGAGCTTTTTTTATCTAAAATTCATTGACTTTTTTGGTCTTTTTTGGTGGTGCATTGTCATGTAATATAAACAGTTGTTTTTCTTTGGAATAATCGGCTTTGGAATAACACGTAGAAGTAAAACTTGTAAATATTATTCTACATTGACAGTTTGACCTGCTGGAACATATTCCTTGTGAACAACATTCCTGGAATCATAGAAAGTTATCAACATTGTCTTGAATCCTGACATCTGAAATCGCAATTTGTTAGGTTTGGGCTCGTCTTTTGACTTCTATTCTGCAGATTGTTGCTTAGTTTCAGGATCATATTTAAAAAACCTTGTTTTACAACCAGCTATGTTCGAATCAAGAAAAACAGTCGTTTTCAGCTGTTAAAATTATGTCTGCAAAGCTCTAAACGAGCGATTTTTATACCATTCACACATAGTATGAAATGGTGTTATCAGTTTGTCTGAAAGTTTGTAACTCATTAAAGGAGCCATCGTAGACCCCATAAAGTATATATATATGCTTGATCAGCTCGACGAGACGAATCGATCTAGCCATGTCCGTCTGTCTGTCTGTCTGTCTGTCGGTCCGTATGTCCGTCTCTATGTTGTTGCGCATTTTTTTGGGGACCAATTTTTATGCTATCCAGTTGAAATATTGCACATATACTTCTTTTTATTGTAGTTTAATAGAGTATCAAGATTGACCTGCCACGCCCACTATTTGGGGTAGCTCCCATACAAACCTACTGCCCACTTTTGACTTTTTGTAAGAAAACTTATTTATTAAAGTCTATATTAGGTTGAAATGCAATGTGGTGCCTTTTTATGGTCAGCCGCTTAACATACATAGACAATTGGGCGTGGCATGCCCACTTTTTGAGGTAGCCCTCATAGAAACCCACCGTACAATTTTGTGTTTTTTATGAAAAAATCCTTCATTTAGATCAATATTAGCTTGCAATTTGATTATATGGATTTTAATGGACAACCGCTTCATATACATATACAAATGGGCGTGTCCCGTCCACTTTTTGAGGTGGTCCCATATAAACCCACAGTTTACTTTTATGCATTTGTATGGAAAACGTCAATACCAACTTGAAATTCGATATGGCAAATGTGATGTGGTAAAGGTGGATGTGATGATATATAAATTATCTGAAATAATTTTCAAACCGATCCGATCACGCCCACCCCTTCCGCCCTTATAAGACGAAATTGATGCTAGTTGGACCATTACACTAGCTAACCTTACCAAATAAAAAGCCGATTTGTTTAAATATGCCATTATAATATAAGATTTATTTGATATGTGTTTATTTGATGAGATGTAAAGAAGTTGTTGCTGATGATTAAAATCATATAGTTCTGAAGGCAAAGATAAAGAAATAAATTCTAAGTCAGTGTTAAGTAGTTGGATTACGCTACTTTACTCACAACAAAGATAAACTTAATTTTCATTAGTATCACATAATTCTTGGTCTGATGCAATTACATCGAGTTCATCTTCTTCAACATACTCTATGTTATCCTCTTCATCTCCCTTATCGCCATGCGCCATCACTATCATCATTGTGCTCGAATTCATTTATTACGCATGGTGATTTCAGCAGCACAATTACTTCTTTTGGCAGATTTTTTTGTTGTTGTTGTATTTTTCTTGTGTCGTACTCCGAGATAAATACTGGACAATAAAGGATCAGAGGTGTCCAAGGCTCTGTTGAAAACATCAGTTATGTTGTCCAGGCGACTGCATTTTCTTGCAAGTTCTCATCTGTCGCTCTTATATATTTTGTTGCCAGATTCGGATGCATTGCCCAAGACACAGCCAACAGGTACCAAACAATAATCTATTATCTGATGCCCATGCACTAATACTTTATGAACAGCAGGGGACATGGGGTACCATGCATACTTGTTATGATAGGTCAAAAATACATTTTTCCAAAAATGTTTAAACTTTTTCGAGTCAATTTTATGCTTGCATCAAAATGTAATTAAAGATATATAAAAACTATATCAATATTTAATATTGATGTTAGCAAAGCTGCATCAGAAAATGCCCTTCTGGCTGTGTTGCCATCATTAGAGTTGCCGCTGACATTTGCTCTCGGCTTGGCCTCATTTGCTTCATCATTAGTTTTTGTATAATAAGTTTTCGTTCCGTCAATTGAGGTTTATCGCAGTCCTGCACATGCCAAGTGTGAAGATCAGCTCTATATGAAATTTTCAATACAAATTCGAAGAAGCGCATCCAAGCGTGTAAAGGGCTTATTCCATATTGAAGAGATTCTGCTTTTGCACCAAAAACATCCGAATTGAAATCTTTAACATTCAGCAAATGTGTCTGCTTTGCTCCACAAATTAGGCAACACTGACATGAATTATATCCAGACAATATGTTTAAAACTTTTCCGTCTATGTGAGTCATTTGACCAGCATACTCCACAAGTATGTTTTTATTGTTCAATTTATACACAAATTTTTGCATGTTACGACTCTGGCTATCAAAGCTTTCCTTTTGCGACAATATGAGGTCATGAGTTGCCTTAATATATTAAGTTTTCAAAGGCCGACAAAATCGTTCAGATTGTGGTGATTGATTGATCCAAATAATTTGTTGCGTCTCATCGATTAATTTCAATGGAACAATTGTTGTGATAAACCATGAACCATCATATCCAACACTTTTGTGTTCAAAACGTTGCTTATATATGCTGTGGCCAGTTGATCCATCATACCCATATGGAGTGCATCAAGTTCGGAAATTTTTTTTAAAACTTCATACTGCATTTCAAGAATATGGGAAGTGGTATGGTCTAAGAGTTTTTGTAAGTCAACCTGTGCTTTATTTTCAAAATACTCTCTTCGCCATTCGGTCTAAGTTTTAGTTTAGAATTAAGCACATCAGCATAAGGCGGGTAAATATCAAATCCGTGTCTTTTTGTGTTACTTTGTAAGCTAATATATTGGCTCTTTGTAAATCCATTTTCAAATACAAATGCCAATGCATTGTCAGCGGACATTTGTGTGGGTTCAGCAGACAAAATCTTCCTTTTTATATTATTTATATGGTTACCAAGGCCAGCTGCTTTTAAAACAAGAGCCATGTCTTTTTCAGTTGATTTTGTTTTAGCTAAAACTGTAGCAGCATTCAACAGCAATGCCAAAGAGTTATTGTTTTCTGCTGCAAGATCCGTGGCTAACTTTCTCTCTTTCTTTCGAGCGGTCACTAGCATTAGCATACTCAACTCTTGGACGACCAACTTTATTTGGAGTTTCACTGGGAAATTCCATTTTGATTATTATGTTACCAGCCAGCCAGCCAATTTGAGTGTTTAATTTTGAATCTGTACAACATTCGATGGCAACATGGCAAGTGCTTTTGATTATATTTGATAAAAGTCTCAACTTTCTTATTTACTATGCTAGTGCTATAGTTTTCATTAACGTTATTTTTCCCAAGTCTTTGCAATATGTGAGTTTTAACTGCGTCGTCTGAGCGGTTATTATTGCTCCAAATGTCAACCAGTTCTGGGCGCGCAAAAGCGTTTTGTACTAGAAAAACATAATTTTTTCAAAGATGTGCAAAAATGTGCAAGTAAAACTATTTATACATTATTCTATACACTGTGTGTGAGGTTATCAACTTGTCATTTAGAACTTTTTGCACTGCTGTGCTCTAGAAAAGTATTATTCCACGAAACACATCTACGTTGCGTTTGCTAAACGTTTAAGGTTTCCTTCAAGCCCATCGCACGGTCCTTTTCCGTGAGACGTTGCGTGATAAAGTAGCGCTGCATCCGCATTGAAATCTTCTTTGTAATAAAATATATTCACAAAGTTAAATCTATTTGTAAAATGTTGTGAGGCCCCGACAGTTCCATATATAATTTTAGACACATTGAATGCTTTTCCTAAGAGATGTTCGTATTTGTAGTATTTGTTGAAAAGTGTAGAAGGTGGCTGTATCATGCTTTAAGTCATCTGAAATCATAACAATGCTGCCATGTTTTATTTAATTTCCATCTCTATAATAAAAAACCGATGTCAGAAGTTTTGCCTGTTCATTATTCCAATGAAAAGATTGAACAGCTTCTTGGAAAACAAAACTATAATTTTCGGCAAAATCTCCATTGCACGAGAATTTCGCCTTCAACGTTAGTCTGCTTGAGAGTTTTTAAATACAACGCCTGTTCCGCTGCAATATAGGCATGAGGCTTCAATGTATCCAAAGCGTCACACAAGCTATCCACAAAATCATCAGAAGACAGCAGTTGAGTAGATATTGTGCAGCGATCTGTGCCAACCCATTTTTCAAACTGCACGTCCGTCACATGATTGTTATCAAATATGATTTTCAAATATTCATGAATTGCCCTTAAACGAGGATAAGACTTGCAACATTCATTTGACGGTGTCTTTGTAGTCATCAAATGACATGTCGGTGTTGCATTGAGACACATCATCTTGCGAAGGCAATCTTTATAAGATGAAAGTGGCATGGCAGTGCCAGCAGCAAGATTGGCAATATCTCCTCCATTTAACATCAGCTTTACATTTTGATGGTAAGCACAAACACATACTACATATGTTCCAGAGTCGCCAGGGAGGGTACATTGCTTGGGTCTTAGAGTAAAAAACTTTGTTAAGCCTACCTGAATGCTCGAATATTCGTCTTTGAACTTCTGATAGAGTTCATCAATGTTGCACAGTAGAAGTTGTTTTTGTAGATGCGTTCTTTTGCCATCATCTAATTTAACAGATATAAAATCTTTTTTACCAGACAATATTCGGCTAATATATTCTTGGAGATAAAAACATTTAACTAAGTTTTCAGTCTCAATTGATAGTTTACGGTTTGGAGATGACAAGACACCGAATTGATCTACAAGTTGCTTTGCTTTTCTCGCTTGTCGTCTGGATGTCCCAAATTCTACCGCAAGTTTTTCTTTTTACTCCATGACTTAGGCGCAATAGTCAGTATCATAGTCTTCATAGAAGTCGAAGTAGACGGATCATAAAATTTGTCTTTTAGTTGCTTTAAAATTTCTTCGTTTTCTAGTACTGTTTCAGTTCGGGTTGAATTATGTTTAAACTTATCTTCAGGAATGAAGAGTTCATGTTGGGTGTTTTGCGAAGATTCACTCGATGTTTCACTGCACTGTACAAGATCTTCATTAATTAGTACTGAAACTGTTTCATTTAAGTGTCTTTTCCTACAAGAGGCACATACATATACATCGAGTGAAAATCTCCAAATTTGAGCAAAATGTTCAGATATTTTTCTTAAATTTTTAAACTTTCGATGTAGTACCAAGCGAAATGGTTTAAAACATCGATCACCGTAATCAAAAAACTTACTTTGTGAATGGTACAGACGACCCCACGCAACATAGCTTTTCCCGTGCGACTTCTATAAGGTTTGGGTATTTATACCCATTAGCATGCCACACTTTCAGGGGTCGGACTTTCGTGGAATGTTAATTTCACCTAAATATCGTTCAACCTCAACCAATCCGCGTGAGGTTCCTGTGATCTTAGGTTTATACGTTGCAGCCATACCATCAAAATTACTCCGAGACGGGATTTGGTTGAAGTAGTATATATTGCAACGGTTGTAGTCTATTGTTAACGGCTGCTACTAGCTTTTCTTTTGCGGTTTCCATTAAGGTTGAATCGCTAAAAGCTATCACGCTTGGATACTAAGAAAACATTTAAGGAAAACACTTGGTGTTGTCAAAATTATGCTTTGAAATGCAATTTTCTGGAGAGGATTAGTTTGAAATGGTACAAAAAACCAGAGGAGAGTGTGGGATATAGCGATCCCGCAACATGATATGGGCTCCTTACAAAGATCTTGGGAATTGAGGCTGAGAACATGGAATTTTAAGTAGTCATCAGTTTTATACATATCCTAGTGTCAACCATTGCTGATTGCAGCGCCAATTCCAAAAACCCATTGGAACATGTACATATATCCCACATAATCCTTCCCGGGATTGACTAAGTGGCATATCCTCATTAAAATTCTTTACCAATGAAAGCAGTTGCCACTTGATATTGATACTATATATCAGTTGAGCAATAGTCAGTGATTCAATCACGGCGAAAATCATGAATATCAGTTGCCATTTGATATTGATACATAGCTGAGCGATATTTCACTACCTGTGATTCAATCACGACGACTGAAAATCATGAATCACGAATATCAGTTGATGATATGCATGATATACTTCTCATACGCCATGAATCACAGTGGCACTAGTAAGAAACAAATGATATTCAATCGCTGACATTTACAATATCGAGTAGCAACTGATACTCGTGATTTTTCAGTCGCCGTGATTGAATCACTTGCAGTGAAATATCGCTCAACTCTACAACCTACACTGAGAAATATGCAAATTACTTTAAAATTTTTAATTTTTCAACACAATTTTATGTTTTTAATATAACAGCATTGACAATTATGGAAAGTAGAAAGCTTTAATATTGAATGAGAAGTTTTCTGTTTTTTTTTTTTTTTTTTTTTTGCCAATAGAAGACTAGTAAAACAAAAAACAAGAAAAAACGTTAACTTCAGTTGAACCGAAGCTCTAATACCATTTACACGAAACTTTAAATAGTATTGTAATACATAAAAGTGGGGGTTTAAGGGGCTACCCTAAAAAGTGGGTGGCACACGCTTACTAGTAGATGTGTATGAAGCGATGTAGTAGATGTGAACGATGCCGCCATATCGAATTTCAAGTTGATATTGACGTTTTCCATACAAATACATACAAGTGAACTGTAGGTTTATATGGGACTTCTTCAAAAAGTGGGCGGGACACGCCTCTTTGTATATGTATATGAAGCGGTTGTCCATTAAAATCCACAAAATCAAATTGCAAGCTAATATTGATCTAAATGAAGGATTTTTTCATGAAAAACACAAAATTGCACACGATGGGTTTGTATGGGGGCTACCTCAAAAAGTGGACGGTCCACGCCCAATTGTCTATGTAAGTTTAGCGGCTGTCTCTTAAAAGGCAGCACATTGCATTTAAACCTAATATTGACTTTAGTAAAAAAGTTTTTCTTACAAAAAGTCAAAAGTGGACCATAGGTTTGTACGGGAGCTACCCCAAATAGTGAGCGGGCCACGCCCGTTAGTTTATGTATGTTAAGCGGCTGACCATAAAAAGGCACCACATTGCATTTCAACTTAATATAGACTTTAATAAAGAAGTTTTCTTACAAAAAGTGAAAAGTGGGCAGTAGGTTTGTATGGGAGCTACCCCAAATAGTGGGCGTGGCAGGTCAATCTTGATACTCTATTAAACTACAATCAAAATAAGTATATGTGCAAAATTTCAACAGGATAGCAAAAAATGCGCAACAACATACAGACGGACGGACGGACAGACGGTCGACAGACTAGATCGATTTGTCTCGTCGAGTTCTAATCCTTGAGCGAAATAAGTCAAAGCTAAGTATACTAACTAAACCTAAGCAATAATTGAAGACATCCTTCTCCTCCTAAATATGTATGTACATATTTTACTTCAAAAAGCCGCCTAGCTTTCGAAATAAGTAAGTTTTACTACCACTAACTAACTAACTTCTCTATTGCAAAGCACGAAATTACGCAAAATCTGAATTAAGAGACAAAAAAGACAAAGCAAAAGAATAAAGAGAAATTCCTTATATGTTTTGTTAAAGTAATATATAATTTGATTAGAGCACGTCGTTTGTTTCTTTGTTGGTTATTGTTGTTTTCGTTTTGACTCCATTTTTCGCTTATTAGCTGTCGCCTCTGTGTACTTTTACTTCCAAGCTGGCGTAACAATTATGTGCGTGGAAAATAACAAAAAACATGTGTGACTGTGAATTCTTGTGCATGAACATGTCTATCCAACGTGTTCCGGTTTTCGAATACGAATAATTTGTTCGGATTCGATTTCGTTAAAATGTTTCGTATTTCACTTTCAGTGGAATTTCGATATTCTGAAGGTTGGCATATAATCTTAAGGTCTGGTAAATTCAAGTAGCGAAATTTTTCTGATATTGAAATACGGAGCATTTTAACGAAACCGAATCCGAACCGAAAAAGTTATATATTTAAGAATACTTAACATGAAATTCCGCACCCAAAGGGTTTGTATGGGGAAAACAATATTTTCATCCGATCGTATCCTAAGTCGGTACTGTACACAATAAATAAAGTAAATAAACTGTTACGTCGGTTTTTTGAAAACTTTACCAACAAGAATGACTGATTCGTCCACGTATATCCGAAACTGCTTTTATCTAGCCAGTAGTCTTCTTTTGTGGTAAAAATTCATCCTAAAAAGTGAAATACTGGGTTAAAGTTTATATGGGTAAATATTTTTTTTCATTCTGTGATTTTCAATTGTGATTTGTATACTCTGCAAAATAAATTATTAAACATGTGTTTTACCGATTTTGGAAAATTGTACGCCTACTAGTTACTAGTTACTTTTAAATTTCAGAAAATGTGCTGGCAAGGAATATCAATCGTTTGTCACGAAGTTTGTAAAGTTTTAAAAAAGAGAAGTGAAGAGAAGAAAAGAGAAGGGCAAAGCTCCGTTTGATACACTTACTTGTCAGAAAATGTAGAAATTCGGTGGTATCATAGCTATTTGGATTCATTAATATCGATCGTAGATCGATGTTAGTTTTAGATGTACTTCACTGCATGGAACTGAAAAATATTGAGTATGCTTTGTAGGAATCCGTTTTGAGACGGAGAGTGGCAGAGTAGATGTTCGGCAGTCTTCTTCTCCGGCATCTCTCGGTAACTTCAACAGTGTGCTATATATGGTAGAGTTTTTCCGCCCATGGTTGCAGACTTGTCTGTTGGAGTATAGTGTGGATAATTTTGATTTCTGAACTATTTTTGTTTGAAATTTGACATAAACTAAAATTTAAAAATTTTTATAACAATTATTTTCGATCTTTGAAAAGTAAAGATAAGCTACTTAAAACTATGTTCGTTTTCATTTATTATATACGAACCTTTTGGAACAGCTCTCAACTGAAATCTTTTCTACCGAAGTTAAAATTGAACTGATGGCAACTATACAGACTTCAGTAAAGATTTTGATAGGGTTTCCTCCATCTCTTTTTACTTGGTTTGTCTCATACTTATCCGGTAGAACATAAAAAGTTGTATTTAACAATTGTTTGTCCAAAACTATTTTTGTTTCTTCTACTGTTCCCCAAGGGAGTCACCTACGTATAATATTGGTCTTCTTGGCTTTGTTGAGCGTTGGTCTAAGGAATTTAATGACGCTTATAACACTAAACTCCTCAACATTTCTTTTGTTCGTCCGTTTTTAGAATTTGGTTCCTGTATTTGGAAGTCATACTAGTATGCTATTCACGAGGATCGTATGGAGTCAGTTCAAAAACAATGTCTTCTCTTTTCTCTTAGGAGTCTCAATTGGGAACCCGAAATAAATCTTTCACCCTATCATGACAGTTTAAAACTAGCTGAACTCGAAACAATTGACATAATGTAAAAAGAGTATTAACAGGTAGTCTGATATAATTCTCATCCGCAAACCTGGAAAGCCTGCAGCAAATCTCGCGTCATATCGCCCGATAAGTCTTTTGGTGGTTGTCTTCAAAGTAGTTGAGAAACTAGTCCTGCATAGAGTCCGGCCAACACCTGGAAGAGGCCGGATCGATCCCTGATCACCAGTTTGGCTTCAGAGAATACCATGGCAAGCTTTAACAATGCCATAGGCTAGTCGAGCGGATACATTTGTGGTGAAGTTTTGTTCGGCCGTCTATCTGAATGTAAAGCAAGTCTTCGATAGGGTGTGGCATTTTGGCCAGCTTCACAAGCTTAAGTCAACTCTACCAACACCGTAATAAAAGGTCGTACCTACAGCGCAGGAACTTCTTTGCCAGGTGTGGGAAAGAAAGATCCCAATTAAAAGAAGGAATACCACAGGGCAGCGTACTGGGCCCCGTCCTATATAAGCTCTATACAGCCGACATGCCGATCATCGTGGAAGACAAGTTGCTGGCCGCTACGACACGGCATTCCTGTCATCCGACGTCTCCAGCAATTCTTCAAAGGCAGCTCGACATCTCCAACACTTGGCTCAAGAGGTGGAACATTGTGGTGAACCCTGAGAAGTCCTCTCAGGGATCATCATTTAAATCATCACAACTCATAAAACTAGCATCGATAGCGATTATTTCACTTTCTTTTTCCACTAACTCAGATAAGATGCTTCGGGTCGTCATTTAAACCATCATGACCGTTTTTAAATCGTGTAAACTTGAGTACGACTCATACTACAATCATCATCATAAACTTAACTTAATCATTACTTTAACTTTTAACAATTCTTAAGTCTTAGCAAACTTTTTACCGAGCTTCAAACAAGATTTAATATTTGCTCTTTGTTTTATGTTTTTACGACATAACTACAAAAAATGCTGTTATTAAAACGTGTGCCATTTTGTAGCTTTAGCTACTTTCGGAAGAATAAAACATTTAACAACTGCTTCCGGAATTAGAGTTGGGAACCAAAAACATTCAACCAAAAAGAACAACAAGAGAAGCGAACAACAACATGAAAATACATCGATGAGTTAATATAAATAAACTATAAATCAAAATCTAAAATAGAATTTAAAATTAATAGAAATAAATATGATTTTACTACTATAACGGTTGCTACTTATAATGTATACTGCATAAACTGTTTGCGAATTTTAAATCATAAAAATTTTAAAATGTAAATATTATTTTTTTCAGACATACTTTGCATTAAGTTCCGCCTTACATCCTTATAACTTCAATAATTTTTTGAGTTTAATGCTCTATTGTTAAACGTTAATTTTTAAAATTGAAGTATTATTTCTTCAAGCTCTTCAGGCTCTTGGGCACTAATGAAAGCTTAAATAAGAAAAAGAAAGCCCAAAATAATGCTTGAACTGAAGAAAACGTTCGATATAAGTAGTAGTAAGACATTTCGGAGATATATTTCAATGGATTGTTTGACTTCGTGTCCAGCACGGTCAAAACCGCTTTTTGTAGACTTAATTTCATGGATGATCTTATTTTGTAAGTATGGATTGTACAACCCCAACCACAGTAGCCAATTAAATTTGAGCTTTTTTTGAGCTTTTCCCGCCAAAATGCGCCATGTTGAAAAAAAGTTGTAGAACGTGAGTTTCTTAATTTTTTGTGTACTAAAATCATGTAGGATTCAAACAAACAAACAAACTTTTATTATCTCGTCGAAAACTTCAAAAACTTCAAAAATTTCAAAAACACTTAACTTTTAAGCGAATGAACCGATTTTACTGATTTTGGGCTAGTTGGGCTCCTCCCGATGGCAAGAGAAAATAAAAGTTAGTTTGGGTGATGGGCCCCCACGAGCTCCAATACCGCTTAAGGTGGGTATTTTCAAAACTTTATACTACGGAATGGGCTGATGTTTTAACATTTTTTGATTGTACGTTTCACCGAATGTACCGTCCACAGTCTACATTGTGAATTGATTGAACTAATATATACTATAGGTGTTCATGCATAGATTTTCATCATCAATGTATTGTTTTCTCCGTAAGAGTCCGATCTATTCGTAAAAAATAAGAAACTGGACTTAATTTGGCGTTTTGTAGTTTTGATTTCGTTTTTTTTCTTTTTTTTTTTGTGTCCAACAAAATCGAATTTTTTCACATATTTTGGCCCAGAACACTAAAAGTACAAAACCAAAAATATTCGAAGCGATTGTTGGATCATTTATTGCCAGTAATATGTAGTTTTTGGCGGACATTTCCTACACGAGATATGACATATAATGTGAAACTGTCTACAAAAGATTAGAAGAAAATTTTAAAAATTCGGAAACCAATCCTTGGAAAATTTGTTTTTATAATTTTGGAGTTTTGTGGGCCAAAATACATACCTATAAAATTTAATAAACTCGACTTGACTGCGTACGGTCAAGGATAATCATAATAACCCAATTTTGTGTCTCTAGCTCTAGTCTCTGGGTTCTGTTCTTTCATACAACATGGCCAACAGACGAACATGGCCAAATGAACTAAGCCTTCGATGATGATGATCAAGAATATATATATATAAAATTATACTTTTTGGGGTCAACCGCTACTGCGCCAAAACTTTTTATAATCTTGTCCTTTTGGCTAAAGCGTATACAAATGAGCAACAACATTCAGACGGACAGACAGATGGACTACATCGACTCATCACTTCGTCCGGATCACGAATGTATATAAATACTTTATCGCCGATGGCTCCTTCAATGCATTACAAACTTTTAGACAAATTGATAATACGCTTTTCACACTCTGCGTGAAGGGTATATAAACTATACTATAAAAAAAGAACTACTTTAATTGCAGTTTTAGTTGAGCTTGTATTGCATTGAATCGCTTCGGCTCAATCGCTCATTAGCAGTATTGCGGTACTCCTTTTGTGCATTAATCCATAGCCTATGTTCACACGTCTATTGTAAGCCGCAAGAAATTCACTAAACTTATTTGATTTGATTTGATTTGATTTGATTTCCAATTGAATTTGTTAAGCCAATCGCTCTAAACCAACTGGCAATCAAATGTCGGTAGACCAAGTAGTCATAGTCTATTTAACAAACGCTTTCGCAATCTGACATATGCATTAGACATGGTTATGTGACTAATTTACCGTTATTTGACACTTCAATATTTAATCGGTTTTTAGGACATGTTTACCCTGCAAATTTAATTGTAGTGCTTTTTAAAATAACTGTCACTGCCACTGCCACTATTAATTGAACGGTCCGAAGTATTTGAATGCTAATGAAACAGAGGGTCACACGGCACAATTTGAATTCTACGCTTAGATTACTTAATAGGCTAATGCAGTCTAGGTTGACAAAACATCATAGAATAACATTAATTGAAATAATTAATCGCATCCTTAACTACTTCATTAACTACTGATTCACTTACCGTATCACATTGCACTTGTTCTTGGCATAATGTTTTGAGTTCTCCTTTTATGTGACAGAACATTTTAATGAAAGGCGATAGATAAAAGCTTTCATAAAACTCACATTTACTGTTTAGCATCAAATTATTATAAGATCAACAATATACAAGGAACGAGACACTTAAGATGAAGACATTTTACTCTCGAGTAAATAGCACGATTTGGAGTACATAATACGATTTGTATAGATATAGAAGTAAGTTGAACTTATAACGGACTACTACTAAGCGTTTTTCACTGTAAGAGAGATTTTATAGAAAAGATTTTAAGCCTTTTTGCACTTTTGTTGGGCATGTATTGTATAACGATACTAAAATGTATGGTCTGCCTGCTCTTCCCTTCCTATCGATGATTGGAAAAAAAGTGTGTAAAAGACGCAGGCGAGGTAGGATAAGTTGATGGTCGCTGGTGTTTGCTGATTCAGCTTTTGTTGGAAGCTGCTGCTGCTGCTGCTGCTGCTGGTCGCATGAATGAATAATAAAATAAACACTCGAACAGTTTTCGGGCGAACCATTCAAGTATGACGAATGTTCTTATCACACTTTCCAATCGGCATTGTTGTGTTTCGTTTCAATTACAGGCTGAAGAAGCCGAACAGAAGCGGTGACAGGCTGTCGGGCCGAATCGGCCTTGGTAAGTAGTTCGAGTGCAATTCGATTTGTGGTAATTTCAGATAAATGAATAAATCAGCGAATGAGCCAATGAAATTTGCAAACAAAGGACTCATTTAATTTATGCCGAACTAAACGAAATGTATACACAACAGTTTTACAAGAAGAAAACTTAAGTGCATGTTAAGAATAAGATGTAATAAGCTTATTTTTATTCTCTTTGAAGATAAAAGCGAACAGCGCTTTAAATAAGGCGCATTTAAACTGTCACAAGTCGGAAAGTATGTCAGTTCTTGAACTTTCATATTGCATACATACAAAAATATAATTGAGAACCAGTTTTGAGCGATATTTCCCAACTTGTGATTCAAACACGGCGACTGAAAAATCACTGATATCAGTTGCTACTCGATATTGTAAATATCAGTGATTGAATATCATATGTTTCTTACTAGTGCCACTGTGATTCATGGCGTATGAGTAATATGTCATGCATATAGTGTTAGCCGCATAAAAGTATCAAGTTGCTGCATGATATATTACTGATACGCTGTGAATTACAATATCGAGTGGTAACTGATATCAGTGATTTTTCAGTCACACCGTAATTGAATCACAGGCAGTTCACTATCGCGCTTAACTGATATATTGTATCATGCACGTAGTGCTCACAGTTGACTACTTCATATTTAATAAAGCTATTTAAACACTTGTTTTGAATTCAATATTTATGCTTCGTTAGCTTTTATCTCTGCAAGCATCTGATTTCTTTCACTGGAGTGGAAGAGGAAAGGTTTCTTTCTGATATTTTCTGGGGTTTCTTATATACCATCCTCTCTAGAAAATGACATCACAACAAAATTCTTTCAGCATACCATTGCGGTTTTACGTAGTATTGCCTTGGCCCTTACAAGTTGTAGTGAAGATATGGCATTTGATCAATCCTGGGAAGAACTATGAGAAAAAATTGATGATCCAGTAAATTTTTGAAATTGGAAATGAAACCAACAATAGTTGGCACTAAAATAAAGCCAAAACCGATGGCTTCTTGAAATACCAGCTTCCCGCCTCAATTCCCAAGATCTTTGTAAGGAGCCCATATTCTGTTGCGTGAGTCCAATGATTGCGACTATATTCCACACCAGCGAATCGTTTCTTGTACCATTTTAAGTAAATCCTCTCCAGAAAATGGCATTACAAAACAGAATTTTAAGCATGTGTTTTTTGTATCCAAACGTTGTAGCATAGTAGTCACGATAATCAATGCTACTCAAAAATCACTGACTAGCTCATCAGTAGTACTCACGCTGTCTTATAGTCAGGATTCAACAATACTCTTCACAGAACAATCGCGATGGATGAATTAAAAAAAACATTGTTGTAAGTTGTAATTATTTTTAGTCCTAGTTTTTTAGTCCCAGCAGATAAATTTGTGTAGAATGTATTCAAATAATCGAACGAGAAATCAGATGTGTGATATTCCAACTTAAACCATTAGCTTGCTCTCATTAGAACCTTTTGTACGTACAACAGACTACTTCGGTCAGCGTATTAGCCTTATTTTTAAATATTTTGAAAAGAAATTAACAAACATGATTTATCATGCCTTTGATAAAACAGTCCTGAGTTACCGATTTTGAAATATCCTGCCACTTTTCTTAAGTAGTTCTTTGACACAATGTGTTGCTAATATTTTGCGGCAATCAATTTCTATGATACGCAGCCTTAACACAACACATATACTTATTTATATTACAGTCAAATAGAGTATCTAAATTTACCGATCACGCCCACTTAATGGGGTAAACCTCATACAAACCACTTGCCCATTTTTGACTTTTAGTGTGAAAAACTTTTTTATTGCAATATCAACTTAAAATTTGATGTGGTATTTTCTTATAGACGAGGACTGCACAGTGCGTTTCAAAACTATAGCACAAATCGAGTAATTACTGTACAATGTCAATTGTACTCTCTAAATGACTACTCTTTTAATGCATTTAATATAGTTCTGAAACGTAAAAACAAGCGCATTTCTTGAGCGCAATTGAATTTGATAATGGTAAATAGAATAGAGAGGCAAAACTTGCGAAATAATAAAAAAAAATGTAAAATAGTATTAAAAAATGAACGTTTCTGCACTAAAAAAGTAGTCGTTTAGTGAGCACAATTGATATTGTACAGTAATTATTCGAACGCATCTAATTGACGTGTCCCGTCCACATTACGCAGTAGCCTTCATACAAATTTATCACCCATGCTTTATATAAATTTTGTAAATTTTATATAAAAGTGCTCAAAATCCATTTGCAAAGAGTAGCAAGTCGGCTTCACCACTCTCAGCACCACCAGCGTCAGTTCGAAAATTTGAATACGATCAAGGTCTTAGTCTTCGGGAGGTTCACGTGAAGAAGAAATTTAGAGAATTTAGCATGTATGGTACATAAACAGCGCCACATCAATAATAACCGGAGAGAGTTTATACGGGACCTTCCAAGCGTATTTGACACAGCTACAAAGCTACGCTATTAAATGGAGACTAAGATACTGGACTGAAATGTGGCAGCTGTTACGGGGAGCACTACAAATAACGTATTAGCTGCTACCTCTGGCAATTGCGAGATGCCTAAACGTGGTCTGGCGCCAAACTCCAGCTCGAATAAAACGCTGTCGAAGATGACCAAACTTGATGGCGGGGTTAGGAGGCCAACAGTGTTGACTAAGTTATCAAAAAACAAGAAAAAACGTTAACTTCGGTTCATATACCATTCAAACGAAACTTTAAATAGTATTGTAATACGTAAAAGTGGGGATTTAAATTAGGGGCTACCCCAAAAAGTGGGTGGTACACGCTCACTAGTAGATAAGTATGAAGCGATGTAGTAGATATGTAATATGCCGCCATATAGAACATATTGTATATGTATATGAAGCGGTTGTCCATTAAAATCCACAAAATCAAATTGCTAATATTGCAAAAAGCTAATATTGATCTAAATGAAGGATATTTTTATCTTGACACTCTATAAAACTGGAATAAAAAGAAGTAGAAGTATACGTGCAAAATTTCAACTGGATAGCATAAAAATTAGTCCCCAAAAAAGGCGCAACAACATACAGACAGACAGACGGACATGGCTAGATCGATTCGTCTCGTCGAGCTGATCAAGAATGGTATACAAAAACCCAAGTACATTAACAGAAAGGGACGACGGGCAATGAAATGGACTAAAGTGATTCCAAAAACAAGAAATTGGCAGCAAACTGTTTAAATGAGCCTAGGTGTTTTATATGTAACAGTCCAGATGTACCCATAGCGTTTACGGATATATTAAGTTTGTGCAAATGTCTGAAACAGACATAATTAAGAGCGGTAGATTCCATAAAGGTCGTTTGTTTTAACAGCGAGATCTTGGCCACTATAAGAGATGGATACTTCAAGTTTGGATGCCGTTCTTCTGAAGAGAAAACAGGAGAGTCAGACAGTTGGACGGACATGTCTATATCGACTTGAATTTTGATGCAAATCATGGATGTATATATATACTTTATGAGCTCTGCCATACCTGCTTCTGTCTGTTACATTCATTTGCACAAACTCAGTATACACTTGGCCTCCAGTGTATAAAATATAATATATGCCATTCACACATAGACCCCATAAAGTAGTATATATATTATTGATCAGCTCGACGAGACGAATCGAATCGAACTAACCTTGTCCGCCTGTCTGTCTGTATGTTGTTGCGCATTGACCAGCCACGCCCACTATTTGGGGTAGCTCCCATACAAACCTTTTTGTAAGAAAACTTCCTTATTAATGTCAATATTAGGTTGAAATGCGAAATGGTGCCTTTTAGGAGACAGCCGCTTAACATACATAGACAATTGGGCGTGCCCGCCCACTTTTTGAGGTAGCCCCCATACAAACCCAAAGTGCAATTTTGTGTTTTTTATGAAAAAATACTTCATTTAGATAAATATTAGCTTGCAATTTGATTTTGTGGATTTTAATGGACAACCGCTTTATATACATATACAAATGGGCGTGTCCCGCCCACTTTTTGAAGTAGTCCCATATAAACCCACAGTTCTCTTTTATGCATTTGTATGGAAAACGTCAATATCAACTTGAAATTCGATATGGCGGCATCTTACACATCTACTACATCGCTTCATACACATCTACTAGTGAGCGTGTACCACCCCCCTATTAAAACCCCCACTTTTATGTATTACAATACTATTTAAAGTTTCGTGTGAATGGTTCAACCGAAGTTAACGTTTTTTCTTGTTTTTATTTATTATGCATTAACTTGAATAGCATTCTATTATGGGTGCTCAAATATTGAAGTATATTTGTTTTATATAATATTTTAATGTTGAAGTTTCAAAAAATTGGTTTGATGTTAAAGTGCGTCATTATTAGGTTTAAATTGGATGCTGCTGGATCTTTTCATGCTCTTAATCTACCGTGTCGTATCAAAGATTTTTTGATGCAATTCTTTACTATGTAACATGAAAGAGAAGCATAGAATGATTTTTGCTATTTGAATAGCAGGAAAAATTTTAAAAAATTAGACAGATTTGCTCATCACTAGTCCACATGCATACCCACAACAAACTTAGGTGTATCATTCTCAACCATTGCAATGCATGAACACCTCTTTTTTTTAAGATAAATAAAGTGGGTTATTCACCATTTAATGTTATGGCATAAAAAAAAAATCGTTGTTTCCATATGGCGTTGTTTCCGAATGGAGAAAGTGATATCAAAATTGGTTATCAATACTAACAATTGCTTTTGTTCTCTAGTCGCACTGCATGTCGATTATATCTACATACATATATGTACATACAATTATAAATATTGATTGGAGTACTGAGTCAATTGTGGATAAATTGGCTATTGTTCTAAGACTCTCACTTTTCTCGTATCTCAACACTTTGAGTCACTTTAAAATTGGAAAATGCATGCAAAAATTTTCAAATGAAACGCATTAAATGCACGTGTGTGAACAAAAAAATACTAATTGACAACGGCGTCAATTTAATACTTAAGCACTTAGTATCTCAAATTCAGTTGTACGAGTATGTTATTTAATTGAAATATAAATCATTTTTTTGAGCTATTCAATACAACAGCTCTCTTCAGGTTAAGCTTTCGTAAATACTACGTTCTCCTTTTATACTTATTTATATAGTGCACGCTGCACTTCCGTTTTCAGCAGAGCAGAGCAGTGCACTAATACATTCACACTTTATACCACGCTCTTTGTAGGTAGTATGCCATGCCTGATGTAAATATATGGAGCAAACGAAGAGAACACGACGCAACGTCACTATGTTGTTGTTGTAGTTTTTGCATACATTGCATGCATACAATTTTCTTGAATGAGAGTGTTACAAAAAAAAGAAGGGTTAATAGGACTCGCATACCTTTACGAAAATTGCGGATTTTTCAGTAGTCGGGTCTTAGTTTTTGAACTTAATTTTTATTTAAATTATTTTGGGGCTATAATTTCGTAATAAAGTATTAGCAGATATGACGTCACATTGCCTATAACCAGCGGACGATCGAAACGCTTCCAACAATACCGCATTTGTCAAATTATGATAAAGTGTTTAGAAGTTACGAGGGAACATATAAACATACATACATAATAAAAAAAAAAAAAAAAGATTTTGCTACTGGTGGCATAGTTTCTAAATGCAACTATGTATGTATATATATGCAGTTTTCTACTACCCAATTAAAGTTCACGTAAACACTAGTTATGCGCAGATTCATGAATCCGGATCCGTCAAAGATTCGTTAGTGACCAATCCAAAATAAACTAACGGATCCGAATCCCAATCTATGAATAGGCGGATCCGGGCTTAGATTCGAATCCGATTACAAATTTTAACTTTAATTCACAAATCTTGACTCTAATTCACGAATCTAGACTTGAACAGAACAATGCAATCGAAACAAACATGATAAGAGTGAGTGTATGTGTGTAAACATTCTTGCGTGATTAGAGGCATGCGAGCGAAAATCTATATTTACTTTCTCTGTTACACTCGCTTTGAAGGAGGGGGTGACGCTTCACGCATGGTGAATTGGAATAATATTGTGATGGCACATTGTTTTATTGGGAGTGTGTATGTATGAATGCATTTATGTTGCTGATAGCATACAACATACAAATGAGAGGTTTATAAAGACATTCATGAGCACATATGTTCACCACAAAATATTCACCATGCAACAGATCACATTTTAAATTTAAAAAGTTAAGCTAGACTTTTTAAGCTGTATAAGCTTAAATCTGCTGTTTGCACATAGATGACGTTAATTAGCGTATTAACCTACTATGAACACGCCATTCGTTTGTGTTTATGAGTTCGACATCTGTCAACAAAATAATCAGTGCATACATTAATTTTTCCTGGAATAATCATATCTATTTTTTTAACCAAAAACAGAGCATATGCGGGAAGCTATGCTATTCTGCTTCAACTTGAAGAATAGCATCGAAAGCTTGTGGAGGCCAATGGTGACAGCGCTTTATCGGAAACAACATGCAGAGACAGGTTGCGTTGGTTGAAAGACAGCAATTTTGACCTGAGCGACAAGGAGCGTAAAAATCGGCTTAGGAAGTTTGGAAACCATTAATTGCAGGCTCTTTTGGACGTCGACGACACCCAATCGCAAAGAATGCATACCGTGCAATTGGGTATTATTCAAGCAGCCATTCCCATAAAAAAGCTGGAAAAAGATTGGGTGGGATGGATGCCACATGAATTGAACGATAAGCAGGTGAAGCGACGCACAAACATATGCGAAATCTTGTTCAAACAAAACAGGAAGTCGTGCTTGGATCGGATTTTGACTGGAGATGAAAAGTGGATATATTTTGAGAATCCAAAACGAAAGAAATGGTGGGTTGATCCCCACCAAGTTTTAACATCGTCCGCAAGACCAAATCGCTTCGGACGGAAGATGTATATATAAAAATTAGAAAAATTAATTAAAATAAATACAATTTCTAAAATAAAAGTAGCCTAAGTTACTCCTTATTATATCAGCTATCTGCCAGTGAAATTCCCGTCAAAATTGGTCCAGCCGTTTTAGAGATTAGGCGGAACAAACAGACAGACAAAAATTGTAAAAATAATTATTTTGGTATATGTACCGTGTATCCATATGCATTTAGTAAAAAGCGGTTATTTTAATATTACAAACAGACACTCCAATTTGACTTATCTGTATAGATGTATAGATATATTTATTGAATCTAACAACTCCTATCTTTAATAAAATGTTACTTCAAGTGATTCTATTTCTCTCTCTCTCTCTCTCTCGGTTTATCACCTCCATAGTTATTCATATCATTCTCTTACACTTCTACCACATGTGTTTTGCTCTTAGGATTCGGGTTTGTGCTAAAATATTCGAATCCTTTTAAACTCGGATCTGTAGAACAATGAATGAATTCACACATCACTAGTAAATATTATGCAATACTGCGTATGCGTAATGTGTATAACAGTTGCCAAAATAAATGCTGAAAACAACGAAGGAAGGAATGAAGGACGAAGGCATGACCAGGCGATACATAAATAAATATTTAAAATATGTATTTTCAAATAAACAAACAACTTGACGAGGTGAATCTTAAGTGACGAAAGTCTACCCGCAACTCACAAACTTCTGATATTAATTTTGTAACGAAAGCTATTTTTCACTTCTATTGAAGTGATTGACTGTAACGAGTGTCCCAAAAATCACGCAAAAAAAAAAATAAAATTTATTGCGATTAAAATGCCACGAGCCACAAGACCCTTTGTGGTGGATATTTTCAACTCAATATTTCGGATTGGAGATTTTGTATATTTTAACATTCTCCGAATATACGTTTCAAGACCTTTTTATCGGATTTATCTGTGAAAACTTAGTTACAACGCGTATAATATGGTGCTCGTGCTACAGCCACACTAAAGAGTGATTTTGTCACTTTTTTGTGGACTACCGTCCACAGTGATAATGGAAATATGTTTGAATTATAATAAACAAAAAAGCCTTCCGGCATAAATAATAATATTTTACAGTTTTGTATCCGAGTTGGTTGCTTTTATTTTCCGAAATTTTATTGTTAGCAGCAACATATGTTCGATTACGCATTGAAGCAGTTAATAAAGTTGCCAAATTGTTTAAATATTTAGTTACAGTCTAACGTGAAGTTGTAACTGCTGCTGTGGCTCATGTGCTTGTTGCAATTTATGTGACATGGCGTTGGCATCGTTGTACACTATGTAGTTACAGCAAAAATACAATGACGCGACTATGGAAACAAAAAAAAAAAAAAAAAAAATAAACAAGAAATAAAGAAAACTTCGATGAAACCGAAGTTTTGATAACCTTCACACAAAATTTCAAATAGTATAACAGTAATCGAAACCTATGTGGAGGGTTTGTTTTGGGGGTAACCGACAAAATTGGGCAGGGAAAAGCACATAATTTGAATAATGTATTGGCTGATATAAATAAATATTTAAAACAAAATCTTAATAATGTGTGGGTCGTGGGAGAGCTACTCATAAGTATGGGTGGAACTGTGTTGTCTGCCCTCAAGTCGCCACCATATCGAATTTCAAGTTGATATCGCATTAATTGAAATAAAAAAGTTTTTCATACAAAAACTAAAAAATGAATGGCTGGTTTGTAAGGGGTTAGTTTTAATACCATTCACAAAACGATTCAATTTGTGTAGTATACGAAAAAAAAAAAACTAAATATGATGGACGTTGCAGGCCGCTTGATAACTATGTATTTGAAAAGTACAGACGCCACCATTTCAAATTTCAAATTTCAAATTTCATGTTGATTTTGATTGTATTGAATAAGTTTTTAAAACAAAATCCGTAAATTGTATGTTGGGTTTTAATTGGGGCTACACCTAAAAGTGGGTGAATCATACCCATTGCTATATGTACCACATAAAGTGGCCATAAGAAACCAACATGTTAAACTTTAAGTTGATATTGGCTGCAATAAAAATGTTTTGTTTCCAAAAAGTCATAAGAGGGCGCGTGGTTCGTTTGGAACTTGTATGGATTGACTGACATGCTAGATCGAATCGCCTTGAAGAGCTGATCAGTAATATATATACTATATGGGGTCTCCGATGCATTCTTTAATGCTTTATAAACATTCAGACAAAAACTGATAATACCATTTCACACTAAGTGTGACCGAATTTTGAAAAGTACATTTTGTGATTTTACAGTTGGATTTTCTTCGGATTGTTTCATACTTTGTGACAAAAATAATATACTATTTACACTGAAAGTGAAGAGTGAATAATTGCGGTAAAAAAAGTGAGAGTGAAATGCGAAAGCAAGCAAACACCAAAACTGTAGAAAAACTTAAAAAGCGTAAACAATTTCTTTTGACAAGTGTGTGGCATGCACACATGAACTTGCAACCACACGCACTAACAAATACCAAAGGAAATGAATGTGCAAAGGGTGGGCAAGTGCAGCACGTGTTTGCTGTAAAATGTTGTTACAGATTTAAGTCTTCTCTTTTCGTAGTACTCGTATATTCTACGCATACGTGTAGACAATTGTATATTACTTTTGATTCTAAGTATGTAACATTCAAGTATTCCAATAAAATAATAAACAATCATTAAATTTAATATGTTTGCACTGATACTAATCCAAAATTATAGAACTTCCACACAATACTATAAGAAAAACTAATTGATAGATATGGAATCTAAACTGAAATTATCAGGCATAATGGCAGGTATAACGGCAGGCACATCAGCAGGCATAACGGCTGGCATACTAATCATATGAAAAAACCATGTTTGAGGTGTATGAATAAGGAACCAAACCAGTACTGCACTCGATTCGGAGAGGCTTACATTTTCTATATATCGTATATTATACACTTTATGTGTATTTGGAAGTATTGTTCACAAATTCAAAAGCACTGTATACGATATGTGTTCTTTTTTGTGACTGGCCTAACTTGAATATATTGCTTTATATAGAAACTGCAACTCTGCTAGTAAGCAGTAATGTTTGGGTTCAGTATCACTACTCGTTTTGTTTTATTCTTGCCTAATTACAAATTTCCTAAGTCTCGCTTATTCGTACAATTTAATATGCCCTGCCAAGGGTACAATGAGTTCATGCAAATTTAGCAAGCAGTAGAAGGTATGGCAGACCACACAAAGCATATATACTAGTGTTCACACTGTGGTTGCCACATGTTGGCAAGTCCGTTTTTTGCTTATTTCTATGGCGTCGCTCACTTTGACTTTTTTGTTGTAATTTTTTAACAAATTTAGAGAGAGAAAGAGAGAGAGAGATATCTTAGGTCTTTCTGATTGGCCGAGGGCGTTACCTGGTTTTTACTTACATTAGGCGTACTACTTTAATAAAAAAAATTACATTTGGCCCTACTCCTCTTCGCAAGCTGTCCAACAAAAAATTCAAACGAATAGTATGCTGGACTTAAGAGGGTTAAAAAGGTTGTTAATGAGTTTTGCAATTGCCTATTTATATATAATTTCGTGATCAGCATTAAAAGTCGATATAATTATGTCTATCTGTCCGATGGACATAATTATATTGATGTCAGACTAAAAAAAAGGGTCTCCAAACTTGGACTTTTAGTTTCACTAAATATGTACTCAGAACAAGTTTAGAACAAATTAGGGGTGGGTCGCACACAAAACCAGCAATACGGCCATATATCATTAAACTTCACGTTTTTTTTTTACTGTAAACCAACCGAAATAAATGTTTATACCATTAACAAATACTGTGAATTGGTATTATCAGTCTGTCTGTAAGCTTGTAACGCATTAAAAGAGACATCGTAGATCCCATATATGTATATATTCTTGATTTGATCGGCGAGACGATTGCATCTAGCTTGGCCCATCTATCTGATTGTTCGTTGGTCTGTCTTAATGTTGCTATACATTTTCTGTTCTGTCAACTAATTTTTGAAATATCTGACTGAAATATAGAATATTTTGGTATTAACCTCATACAGTTTCCACATTTACGTGGACGTGAGACGCATTTAGGGGTACAACCCACCAGCCTACTTTTGACTTTTTGTATGAAAAACTTTTTTAGTGCAGCTAATATTTACTTAAAATGTAAGCTTGTTATGAACGGAAGTTTCACATAAATATCAATGGTTGTGATCCATCTACTTTATAGAACAGTTTAGAAAATAGTTAATATTGAAAAATTGAACACAAAACGTGCACCAATGTAGACAGGCGCCTCCGTGCACCAATGCAACAGCAACCTTCAGACGCAGCAACAACAACAACAACAGCAGCAACAGAACAGCAGAAAAACTCAAGAAAATAGTCCAAGTCCAAGTCCAATAGCAATTCAATTTAATTAGAAACAACAATATTTCAGTTTATATTTCACTTCTTTTATTTTCAATTCTTTTAATTACGGCTTGTCACTTCAAAAGGCTGAATTAAACTGTACGCATAAGAAAGAAAAGCAAGGAAGCAACCGATTACCAACACATACGCATTATTAATTCCCGTTACAACATATATACACATTGTATATAATAATTTGTGTGTGTGTGTATGAGCAACGTGTTTTTGCCTATTTAGCAATTCAGCTTTGTTATTTAGATATGCGCAATTGCATTCCTTTAGTAGTGATGGCACAAGTGAATTGCCTTTTTTCAAACAGTTAAGGTAAAAACTCCACTGGTACGAGCGGTTCAAATATACTAGTTTCATAAGTGAAGAGGAAGAAAACCATGAGTTGTTCTTGGAATATTCTATTTTAGTCTTTATACATGAAAATGATTGAAATGACTGATTCATCAGCAATATCTAGCCAAAACTACTACTGTTTGAGTTCTGCTTTCTGGACGGTAGTTTTCTTTTATGTTACAAATCCTCACAAAGGCGTTGTTTTGGAAAAGTGTACCCCTCATGTTTTTTTTTCATCTGATTGTCTTTCAACTCGGTTGTATACTCATCATAAGAAAAATTTCGAAACATATTTTGCCGATTTTGGTAAAAACCACCCCAAGAGGGAAACGGAAAATATGGAATATGGATAACTCTACCCTTGGGAATGCTAGGAATAACTTCTGGTATAGTCATATATATATAGCTATTAATGTCGCTTACTTTGTCAATTTTTGAACTTCGCGCCAAAAATAATGTTACAAATTCATGAACAGATTATTAGTGTGTGCATTAGTGTGGCCATATGTGAACAACTTGAAACTTCATGAGAATCCTATTAAAGCTTTGCTTTCACCAAAGTTAATGTTCCGCATTCTTCTACTCTTCACACAGACTTTGATTAGTTTTATACTTTAGTCACAAATGTTGCAACGCCTTAAAGGAAGCTTCGGAGACCCTATGAAGTACATATATTCATGATCATCGCAACGAAAGTGCTGCTTCCTTTATAGGTCCGGAACCTTTTTGTTCTTCATAGTAAATCGTTTTAAATTCACTGTTTCCCAGTGTTTTATACAATATCCTGATCTACGGCAAGCCAAGCTCCTAATTCGTCCTATATACCCAAAAACCAACGCACATCTCAATAGAACTGACCTGAGGTTGCTTTTGGGCTACCTCACCGGCCAATACCCACCGAGATATCACTTAAATAAACTAGGTCTCTCCTTAGAAACAGAGTACAGACTCTGTCTAAAGGATGACGAAACTAGTTTACACCCGCTTTGCTTTTGGCCGGGCTCAGAATTGAGCAGACGAATAGACCCTTCACTACATCTGATAACGTCAGAAACACCTCATCTAAGATTATTCTCCGTTTCAGAAAAGAGACGGAGAAGATCCTAGATAAATCAACTTAGACATATCCGGGTTAAGGTACTATATTACGACTAATTATGGTTAACTAATCGAACTTGAAATTTTCTCAAAATCTTTAATTTTGAACCATTCCTATTTAAGATTTTTTTATGGAACCCCCATATAAATTCACCGCCCTGTTATATGTTTTTGTATGAAAAACAGTTTTTTATTTAAGTCAATATCAGCTGGAAGTGCTTCTAATGGACGGCAACGAAATCATTCAAAATTTTAGAAAAATGCTTTGAGGACTCTACTCTATCGATAACGCAAGTATTTGAGTGGCATAAAGCATTCAGTGACGGTCGTGAAATCGTAGAAAACTTGTCTCATGCAAGTCGTCCATCAACCCCTGTTAACGACAAAAACATCGAAATAGTAATGGAAATTGTGCTCGAAGATCGACGTGTTGGCATTAGAAAGATAGCAGAGACACACAGCATCTCTTATGGATCGACTCAACACATTTTGGTTGATCTTTTTGGGTATGAAACGCGTCGCCGCCAGACATTCCAGCTTGATTGTGACGAAGTTTTTGGCCAAACATGAAACAAAAGTCATCGCACAACCACCGTATTCACCAGATTTGACTTTTTTCTGTTTCCGAAACTTAAATATCCGCTCGCGTCATGAGTCGATTGAGGACATAAATAAAAATCGCTGGAGGAACTAAAGGCTATATCCCGGCCGAGGTGTATAACAAGTGTATGGAAAATTGGATCAACCCGAAATAATTATTTTTGCTTTTTGATAATGGCTTTTGTGATGTCCGCTACCTTGACTAAGCTATCAAAAAGTTTCGTAACATCCTACTAATATAATAAACGCGAAAGTTTGTATGGATGTGTGGATGTTTGTTACTCTTTCAGGCAAAAACTACAGAATGGATTTTAATGAAACTTTACAATAATATAGCTCATATATCGGAATAATATATAAGCTGTAGTTTATGCACTTCAAATTAACGCATTTATTTAATTGACTTAAATCAAACACAGCGCTAACTAACTACGTCTAACTACATCTAATTACTTTAGTACGTCTTAAAGTTCCAAAAAACGGCAAAGAAATTGCAGCGCAGCTGCTCTGAGTAGACAACAAAAAGCGAATAGCTACAAAATCATCTAGCGCTCATGTGTTTGCCTTAAATGGTCATGTGCGCGGTTTGATATTAGTGAGGCAGAGAATGAAAGAAAACCGTTGGCTTTTGGAAAGTTTAAATTTTAATTAATTAAATTTTTGTTAATAGAATTTGGGTTTTAATGTAATTCAAAAATAAGCATTTGTTTAAAAAAGTATGTACTATTAGTTTAACAGTCAAAACTTCGATAATATTAGATTGGCATCCAGGTTACGGTTACATTTTCAATTTAAGTTCAATCCGATAACTTGAAGTGGATCAAAATTGTGTGTTTGGATTTTCAAAATAACAGAAAAAACTCACATGTCTTTTTTTTCAAATACCGAAACTCAATTTTGACCCATTTCTGCGTAAATATAAGCTGCAGTAATATCTTTTTATACTAGGCTTTAATTTTTTTGATGACTACAAATATATTAAAGCATAATAGATAAATTATTTAGATTAACATAAGATAGTTTGCAGAACTTTAGTGAAGATTTGAAGAAAGTCTATTGGAAGTTCATTGTTGAGTGGGAAAGTAGTGAAATAAAAAACATTTGGGTTTGGCTGCCGATCGTCTTCTTTGTCTTTGATTGAAGTAGTTTTCAATATAAATATGCACAATATTCTGTGAAACACATAATGAAAATATAAATTTAGGAGACGAGCATATGAAGAGTATTAAAGCTTCGTTATTGGTTAAATTAATGTTATTCTTGCTTGTTACATTTTTACTAGGAGTACCTTTCCTTCTTCCTACTTTTGGTTCGTCGAACATTGTACTCGTAGTAACAAACTTGTTTACATATACATATGTATATACTTACATAAATATGTTCTTGCTGAACCCTTCTGTACCGCTTGTTTTCAATTTTGTAACAGCAAAATCGTGACTGAATGAATGACTGAATGCGACCTAACTGAATGGATCAGTAAGTGCAACACCAGAAGCGGTTGGCCAGTACTCAAAAGTAGACTATGGCAAAGTCGGTTACCAGGTTGTATGTACGTTGACTGTGTTTGTGTAAGTATGAGGGTGCAGGGATCGTTGGATGTTAGCGAGTTTGCCGTATTATTGAAGTACAACATTTTATTGCAATGTTGCAAAGAGACGCGTACATTTGCCGTATCGTACATTAACATACCCGTATGTATATCAAAGTAGACGTCTACCTAAATTCTTGTCATTTTTTCATTCATCCATTTGGCTTATTGACTCACCTATGCTTGTGCTATGCAACAAGTGTTGTATGCTTTACGTCACTGAGACTATTATCATCTATATGTAGAATGTTCCAACAATAGTGCACGTTTCAAATTTTGCTTCATTTTTTCTGTGCACGTGGCCACTTTAAAATTTGATAGCTGGCATCTACGATTCTTTCGATTATTCACAATGTAGCGCTACACAATTGAACAACGTGTGATTATTGTAAGAAATCCGATTTTTCGAAGTAAAACATCTTCAGCGATGAGGCGTATTTTCATCTGAATCGGCTCGTCAACAAACAAAATTGTAGAATTTGGTGCTCAGAAATCTATGAGAAACAACTACAGGCGGCGTGATTGGTTCTTACTTCTTTGAAAATGAGACCGGAAATGCAGTGCCTGTGAATGGCATTCGGGAGAGGAACATGTTAACGGAGTTTTAGTGGCCTCAAGTATGCACTGGATTTGTATGGGGCTACTCTAAAAAGTGGTGGACGCCTCACATTTACATCAATGAGTGCGACATTGATGTAAATGTGAGGCGTCCGTCCATTAAAAGCTACCGTATGAATTATTAAGATGATATTGAATACAATAAAATAGTTTTTCATGGGGCTATGGTTTGTACTATGGTTTGGACTACCAAAAAAAGTGGGCGTGGCGGGTCAATATAAATAGTCTATTTGACTCGAATAAAAAAAGTTCAAGCGCCAAATTTCAACTGGATAGCATAAAATTGGTCCACAAAAATGCGCAAGAACATCCAGATGGACAGACGGTATTGGAACACCTGTGGCAACATCAGCTGTTTTATGAGCATGAAATTTAACGGAAATTTCATTCCTTCACAACAATGATGCCAACTCAAAAAAGTGATGATGCAGTGTGTTGCGCCGATAATGCAAAATTTCATCCCAAGCGGAGAAAATGGGAGTGAAACGTCTTTTCTAGAATCAGTTCTGGAGGCAGTTTTATGATTAACGCATCTGATCGCAAATCCGCACATATAGTTTATAGAATAAAATAAAATGCACTCATAATTTATGATTCATATTGAAAATGTACGAACAATACATGGAATGAATCCAACATAATCCTCTTTGCATTACAAATATGTTCCGGGCAATGGTGATGATAACAATGCTAATGATGATATGATAATGGTAAGGATGCTCTTTTAACACAGTAAACATTAAACGTTCAACTCAAGATTATACATCCTCATTATCCTTCGTTTGGTTATTGTTCTACATGCGCCGCCTTAAAGGCAACTGAACAAAATCTTGCAACTTATTTTAATTGCACCTTCCTGGCGCACGCGGTGGACTCAAAACAAATTTCAACGGCATTTTAACAAACAGAGGAATTTGTCACATGAAATAATATATTCATAAGTAGCACGTGATACAATCGAGTATATTGTATTAAGAGTATGTAATGTTTTATCGTGCGACTAGCGGTGAACGAGGACAAGACAAAGTACTTGGTGTACACACTCGCAGAGTGCGTACAGACTTTGACTTTCTGTTAGTATGGAGAACTTCAACTTAAATATTGTAGAAAAGTTCTGGGAACAGAAATAACCAGTAACGATAACGTCAGTCTAGAGATCATACGAAGGATAGCGCTTACTAACCGCTGCTATTTTGGGTTCAGCAAGCAAATTAGAAGTAGAGCCCGCTCTCGCAGTACGAAGGTAAAAATTTATAAGACACTGATAATTCCGGTCCTGCTGTATGGCGCACCAGCATGGACCATGCCATAAACGGACACAGCGTCTTTGGGAGTGTTCGACAGAAAGATTTTTTGTAAGATTTTTCCATCCCTTAGAGTTGGCATCGAGCTTAGAACCCGTGTGAACCGCGAGCTGTATGAGCTGTATGATGAGGTTGGCATAAATTCCATTAAATTCCAGTGGCTGCACTGGGCTGGTCACCTCATCCGGATGAACCCCGCAGCTACATCACTAAAGATTTCCGACGGAAACTTGAACTTGATTGTTGGACGGTGTCAGAGAGGACGTCCGAGGTTAAGATGGCAAGAACAGGTCTATGATGATCTGAAGAAGCTCCGGATTGCCGCGCGGTAAACTACACCACTTGCCTACATGCAGCGTTGAAAGATAGATGCTGTATAGCCATCTAAGTAAATAAGGTAACCGTAGCTATACTGAATCAGTTTAGCATCGAACCGCGGTTAAGCTGAACCATTCGAACACTTGAACCGAATGAACTAAACCATATTGATTAGAAAAATGTACATTTGATACAGAATTTTAACTAACTACATGAATTAATACCGAACCATATCTAAATCAGCTAGTATTGAATTGAAGCGTTGTTATGATGAATCTTTGAACCGAACTATAGTAGATCAAACCAATTTGAATAAAATTAAACCAGAGTTAATCTGAACTAGTACTTAGTCGAATCATTGAACCCAACCGTTGAACCAATTGCGTGAAACGCACAAGACAGATTCGAAAAACATTTGGTTTGTACAAGAAATTTAACCCAAAATCTATGTTTACACCATATTAACTTTGAACCGAATTAGTTCTGTACCAAAACAGTTTTATACCGGACTGGGGTCTAGAGACCCGAAGCGGTTCCCAACCTTTTCACTACGTTGTTTAATTGAAATAATTGGTGTAATTGTTACTGACGGCTTTGTTTCTTTTTATACCTTGTACAAAAAGTATTTGTATTTATTGTATTGCATTTGATGAACTGTCAAAAAGTATTTTTAAAACATAGCAAAGGAATCATAGACCCCATACGCTATATATATTTGTGATCAGCACGACAAGACAAGTCAATTTTGCTATGTCTGTCTCTGACTAGAAAAGATTTACAGTACTTTAAATCACGATATAGACTGCTTCAAGTGTATTTTAAAACTTCGTAACTCGCAACCACAGTGGTATAAAAACCAATCTAGTTCGCTTTTCTTTAAATATTTGCTACAGTTTTGATTTGGCTTAAAAATTGTTTAGCCAACTTTGAAATACATTTTGTAGAAAGAAAAATTAGGATGCAATCGAGATCCACTACGAAAAAAATAGGGCGTGCAAACGGTATAATATGGTCACGAATCTCAATTAGAGTTCTTATTTGTTTTATTTAAATACATACAGTTAATTGAAATAAGCGAAAACTCTACAATCAGCAATCTATCAATTAAACAAGAAAAAACGTAAACTTCGTTTGAACCGAAGCTCTCGCTCGAAAATTTAAATAGTATTGTAATACATAAAAGTGGGGGTTTAAATAGGGGATGGTACACGCTCACTAGTAGATGTGTATGAAGCGATGTAGTAGATGTGTAAGATGCCGACATATCGAATTTCAAGTTGATATTGACGTTTTCCATGCAAATGTATAAAATTGAGCTGTGGGTTTATATGGGACTACCTCAAAAAGAGGGTGGGACACGCCCATTTGTGTATGTATATGTAGCGGTTGTCCACTAACATCCACCAATTCAAGCTAATATTGATTTAAATGAAGAATTTTTCCATAAAAAAAGTTTGTATGGGCTACCCCAAAAATTGGGCGGGCCACTCCCATTTGTCTATGTATGTTAAGCGGCTGTCTATAACATCATATTGAATTTCAACCTAATATTGACTTTAATAATGAAGTTTTCATACAAAAAGTCAAAAGTGGGCAGTAGGTTTGTTTGGGGGCTACCCCAAACAGTGGGCGGGTTCCATCCATTAATGTATGTATGAGTATATGTCTAGCATCCGTCCACTAAAAGCTACCATATCAATTATTAAGTTGATATTGACTACAACAAAAATGTTTTTCATACAAACAGTCAAAAGAGGGCAGTAGGTTTGTATGGGAGCTACCCCAAATAGTGGGCGGGCCACGCCCGTGAGTCTATATATGTTAAGCGGCTGACCATAAAAAGGCACCACATTGCATTTCAACCTAATATAGACCTTAAAAAAGAAGTTTTCTTACAAAAAGTCAAAAGTGGGCAGTAGGTTTGTATGGGAGCTACCCCAAATAGTGGGCGTGGCAGGTCAATCTTGATACTCTATTAAACTACAATAAAAATAAGTATATGTGCAAAGTTTCAACTGTCTAGCATAAAAATTGGTGCCCAGAAAATGCGCAACAACATACAAACGGACAGACGGACATGGCTAGATCGACTCGACTCGTCTCGTCGAGCTGATCAAGAATATATATACTTTGTGGGGTGTACGCTGCCTCCTTTAATGCGTTGCACACTTTCAGAGAAACTGAAAATACCATTTCACACTATTTGTGAATGGTATAAAAAAAAATGATTATATAACCAGAGAATAATGTTTCGGTATAAGATTCTGTACCGGTTCCAATTTATTTCGGTGTACGGTACGGTACTCGGATTTTAGTTTTAGTATAACTATACGATACCGGTACCGGTCAATATCAAAATTGTTAAAAAAAATGTTTTTTTAAGTTTCTGAAATAATTTATTTTTTATTCAAGAGAAATTAAATACAAATGTATACATCGAGTTCGTCTTCATTTCCAGATAAATTAGTTGGGCTAACAATACATTCTTCAAGTAGTTGCACTTTTTCAGCAACGGATAAAGCTCTGGAATATAAATTTGTCGAAGCAGCCACACAAATACTTTCCTGGTCAGAAGTCAGCTTTACTTTATATAGTGTGCCTAATAATATGGCACATAAAAATGCACTATTCTCGAATACAGTAGACTCACGTTTTTCTAATTAAGAGACTAAAAGTTTATGTAAAGCAGTTGCGTTTTCACCAATTTGAATTTTACAGTCAATCCAATTAGCGTAAAAGTCGCCCAAAACTAACTGCTTACTTTGCGGTTCCGGCTTTGGTTTTCAATTTGAATCGGTTAATTTTGGTTAACGGTTAGCGGTTCCGGCTTTATTTTTTGTTTATAACAAAATAGTATGCGTATGTATATGCAAGGGTAGACTATATACAAAGTTTGTTGTCGTATTATTATCAAAATACCCTTGGCCCATTGGGTACATGGTAGTGATGTGCACGCACAAAAAGTAATAAACTGTTACTTTCTACCAGTTACATTTAATTGTTACGTTCTAACAATTAGTAAAGTACAATATCAACTTGTTAGTTTTTGTTTGGTACCTACGCGCATTAATTATTCATTTCTGCATTGAGCATTGTTTCGTATTTTTCTTATAAGAATATTCGTCTATTGTACAGACATTATACTACTGTGTTATTGAGAAGCTTGCTGTATACGATATAACTACTGTATGCGTGCATGGTCTATATCACTCTCGTGGTTCCCGGCTCTGTCAGACAATAACCGAAATAGTACTTGTTACAAATGGGTACCGAACACTAGAATGGTTTCCATCTGTACAGTAATCGACTAACAACTTTTCAAATAGTATTTAATACCAACAATTACCGTTCTGCAGGTCAGGTGATTTGTTTTGTTGACTAACTGTGAACAAGATTGTATATAGGGCATATACGAATATAATGGATGCTATGAGAGAAACTCTCAATATAAATGACCAAAACGCTGATAACAGTAAAGGCGTCAGCGCAAAGTAAAAAGAGTAGACACAATTTAAACAACCGACAGCACAATTAAGAGTGCAGCCGAAAGTGTTAGTAAGGAGTAATAAAAACTCGAGGCAGCCGTAATTAGGGGTTATGTCCGCTTTAGTTTGCAATACTAGTTTAATGCCCACAAATATTCCGAATCACAATAACACGCAGCTGGTTCGTTAAACGTTATAATTTATTATAACCAAAAGCGTGTTTTAAAGCACACTGATATATTACAAGAAGGACATTAAGTAACAGAAAATAGATGATTCGACATAAGCATCCGTTCGTTATTGATATTAAGTTTACTCAATTATTATCTCAAATTTATTCTTTATCTATACTAATATTATAAAGAGGTAAAGTTTATGAGTTTGTAGGTTTGTAGGTTTGTGGCGTTGTAGGGGGTAATTTCTCAATCTACTGAACCGATTCTGAAAATAATTTTACCAATTGAAAGCCACGGTATTTGTGAATAACATAGGCTTTAATATATAACGATATACACATAAATGTAACGAATAAATATAAATATAAATGAAATGTAAAATAGTTAGTATGAGCGACATGGCGATAATTAAAACATGATGTAAAGCTGAAAGCCACAGATTGTAGAACTTTCATGTATTTGTCTCATATGCTAATGTGTGCGTGATAAGTGAGAAAGAAAGAAGGTATACGTATAGTGTAGGCAGAAATTAGTATGAGCGAGATGGCGATAATTAAAGCATGATGTGTAGCTGAAAACAACAGATTGTATAAAGCTCATGTGTTTGTCTCATATGGTCATGTGTGCGTAAAGATAAAGAACGAAAGTAAGAGACAATTTAATATATCAAATACGTGAGACAATTTTATTAATGTTCGCGCGTGGCCAACGCGACGGTGTGCAATGGCGTCGCATCGGTCGGTTCCTTACGCAGTGGACGTTGACGAAATTGAAATTTTCGAAACGTAATACGCACACTTTCGACATTGATTTAATAAAAAGTTCTTATCAGAACTACTTTTTTTTCTTTATAGTTTTCATATAATAAGTTATTTTCAGAACTTCTATCTATTTTATTGTTTCCTTAAAAAGTTCTTTTCAGTATGCCTAAAAGAAAATCACAACTATCTACACATACATCCCAGACAAGAGCGGCTATAGTACGCCGAATGGGAGAGACTTCGTCTGAGCATGCACAGCGGCTTGCGAGTGAAAGAGAATACAGATCGCAAGCGCGTGCTAGAGAGTCCAACATCGAAAGGTCTCAGCGACTGACTAACCATAGACAGAATAGCAACGAACAGCAAGACGTGCTAGGGAGACTAGCACCGAAAGGCTGCTTATAAAAGAGTTGCGGGAGAATATAATCGTGGCGGCCATTCTCACAGGGCCAGCAGTGAGTATGCTCTGCGCATACTCATGATTCCGACGGATTTACCCATACCATTTAAAAGGTTGCAAGATCCTTTTTGCCCTCACTATTAATAAGTCCCAGGGTCAAACCTTCTCTCTGGTGGGCATTGACCTGAGAAAGCAGTGTGTTTCCCATGGGCAGTTATATGTTAGCCTATCTCTGATTGGAAATCCTGAACGACAATATATTTTGGTACCAAATAATAATATTACATCTAAATATAGTATACAGAGAAGTTTTGAACAATTAAAATAAACATAATTTATTCAATCATTTTAAACCTGGTAATATAGCCAAATTGGAAGGAGTTGCAGGGGGAAGGAGTTGGGGAATGAGTGGTTGGGTAAGGGGGCATGGGGAAGGTGGGACAGGGGGTATCAGCTATTTAGTTCAAATATATAAACAAGTAAGGTTTTCAATCACTAGTTTAAGGAAAAGTGTGCGCGTCTGCGGCGTAGGATTTGACGGTTGACAATAACTATTTCTTCGTTCTCTCGATGTCGATGATCGTCTCGGTATACATCGGTATATATCGATATCGTCCAGCAGTTGACCGATATATCGATTTCACCGTTTGGTGGCGGATGGTGTTGCCGCAATATTGCGCTGCTTGCACTCTTAAACAACCAATGGCACATTAAAATACCAATAGTGCTGTTTAGTGACAGTGTGCATGTAATAGTCAAATACAGAGTCGTATTGGTGTTTCTAGCTTTTATAGTCTCGGATATCTACAAGTATTTGTTTTGTTTATACACAGAGATCAACGAGCAAACGGACATGACTATATAGATTCATCAAAAACTGATTCGAAACCCAAGAGCATCTATGCGAAAGATGAGACAACTCTGGACTCAAAAATGACAAAGTACCAAAAGTTGGGCAAAAATAGTATATCTATCTAAATTTTTATGGTGTTTTGAATTATTTCTTCATTCGGTCACTCTGTACACAAAATATTAATTAATGCACAACAAAAGTGAAAAAAAGAACAATATTGAATAATGAAAGGAGAATTGCATTGGCATAACAAGCCCAAATAGTGAATATACTCGTACACAAACAAAGAATAATTTAAATATGAAGCGGAAATGGTCGGCTGCATGGTTAATGCAGAGGGAAGAGGAAGGTACGTACTGATAATAAATTTTTTACTTTTTTTGGCAAAGAACTTATATAAATCGTTTTCAGGATTCATCCATAAGCTACTGAAAGAAATTCAGTGTGAAGACTCGAAACTCTACACAAGGGTTCTTCGTATGACACCCTCATAATTTCAATTCATACTGGAGAAAGTATGTCCATATATCGAAAAACAAAACATGCATTACCGGAATTGCATTGGACCCGCTGATTGACTTCAAGTGACGTTACGTTATTTGGAAACAGGTAAGGTAAAAAAAAAAAAAAAACAGGTATGGTAAAATGTGTATTTAATACAATATACACATTTAAAACGGGCAGTCTCATGCCCGAGTCCAAGTATTACTTCGACTTAGGGAATGTGGCAATGAGCCCAGAGTTTCTTACCATAGTCCAATTATTAACTCGACTTTTGATATAAAACGATGGATCGTGGCGCAAACTCTGGTTGGGTGACAAACGAGACCAATCAGTCGTCAGTTCATTAATTTTGCATCAAATCCACAGTTATTGCCTCTATCATTGATACAAAATTATGACTAATACTAATGTTGAACCTAATGGCTGTCCTAGGATATCTTCAAATTTCACTAAATTGTCTCGAATCTACATTTTTTCCCTTGGTTAATTATGCCGGCCCGGGCAAGTGTAATTAAATTAATATTAGTTTTAGTTTTTTCAATTAAAAGGTTTAACTATTTTTTATACTGCCTTAGTCCGCTGCCTGGTCCGCCATATTGGATGAAAAAACTCACTGTACGTGGTTCGCAATGCGATGTCTCTGCTGCTGTGTCTCAGTTGCTGCGAATCCTTTTGGTCGTATGGACTATGGTCCTTTTAATTATTGCTGCACACAAGACTTAAATAATTTTCTGTTTGTTGGCCTCCGTATAGGTCTGTGATGGTCGGCTGCTCGATGCAAAGTCATTTTTATCTCATTGATTGATTTGCGATCAACCGAAGCCTAATTCCAATTTTTCCAGGCATAAGCTTTTGCTTGCTTTTCATTAGTTTTCCGGCCTCTTTGTATTATGAATGCATTCTCAGATCTTCTCACTTACTCTTATGCCCGAAGCGAGTGACGGATTCCCTCCAGTGGCTGCGTATGTGCTGTTGCGTGGAGTGTGTGTGTCAGTTTGTGTTTTTCTTCTCTTTATGTCTTCCTCGTGTAGCGTTTTGTGCGTGGTCGCTGTTGGGTTCGCTTTTAACTTATGACTTATTCGATCGCCTCAGCTAAGCCGAACATCGTATCAAGGCTGTAGGTGAACATTTTACTGTTTGAAACTGTTGCTGTTGTTGTTGAGGTGTTTAACGCGAGCTTTGGGACATCGATTTAACTATGAGACTATGCTTGAGGGATATGGTTTTTTGTCTATGCGTATTCAGTTATGGCTCAGAGGCCTTCTTAGATTTAACTACTTCTAATTAATAACACTGCCCTGCAAATTCCAATTTTTTGGATGCGAATAAGATGGGACCTAGTGTTTCCGAATGAATTTTTCATACTGAACACGAATCTGGGTTCAAAAACTTTCCACCCCCAAAAAACAGCGTTTTTAATTTTAAAAAATTGGTTCGCCATATTGGATCCGTGACCCTCAAGTAACAAATTTTAAGCGATTACAATCAAAGATTAAATAAATACCTTCCTGTTTTCATTTTTTCCTGCACCCTTAGACAAAAACACACCCCCCGCTCTAAGGGCCAATGCGATTAAATTGGCAAAGGGCTTATTTGAAAGGGTTTGACTCAGCCTTTAATTTCTGATAATAGCGAAGTTTATATCACGTCAGTATTTTGCCCTAAGATTTTTGAAAAACTGTCAAAAACGCTGATTTTAAGGGTCTCAACACCTATTTTATCGAAAAAATGCCGTGATGGAAAGTTTTTGAACCCAGATTCGTGTTTAGCACGAAAAATCCATTCGGAAACACTAGGTCCTATCTTATTCGCAAAACTCATGTAGGCCAGCGTAACAATATGATTTGGTTGTTTCTATTTTTCACCTTTTCTTTGCTTTATCTTCCAAATTAAGCTTATAATACTCTTACATATATATTAAATGAATTTTGTGCGGTGACCCGTAAGCTACCGGCACAATGTACCATGTCAATGAGGCTGCACATCACTTCCTGGGTCCACACTTGTCCAAATGTTGCTGTATGTAAATATAGTTTTCCCTTTCGCAAACTCTCTGTTGTTTTTAAAATTCCAAAAGAATGAAGGGGAGAAAATGTGCTCATAGTATTCGTGTGTCATAGGGCCATTAGTATACCTTGGCTCGCCGGGTTGTAAGTGTCACTAAAACTCGAAATGATCGTAAACACGCTTTAAGTTAATAATTTCGCTTTTATTATTTAAATTATATATGCACTCCGAATGCGAGTGACTGTCCTTCTATTTGTTAGTCTGTTCGATATTTTTGATTTTCTAGATCACAGTGTTGCCAGAATGTAGTTCGT
The DNA here is from genome assembly GCA_035044765.1 of Leucophenga montana. NCBI lineage: Eukaryota > Metazoa > Arthropoda > Insecta > Diptera > Drosophilidae > Leucophenga > Leucophenga montana. Next base: position 68,427 of record JAWNNQ010002025.1, on the reverse strand, counting down.
CATTCGATGTTGCCAGCTAGTTCTTATATTAACGCTTATCTAACTAGTGACAGTTACAAATTGTTTTAAAGTAGATATATTCTCTTGTCTCTTAATATTATCTTATAATGGCATGATACAAACATGCAAGTGGTTACAAAATTGTAAAGAAAGATCCTTAATAAAATGAATAGAAATAGTAAAGCAACACTGCAGTCGAATATGCTTGAAACCCTGTACCCCTGATTCACAGAAGTTAACTCACTTTTTTTTTTTTTGTTATTAAAAAGTTTCCAACATCAGGCTTTTCGACATGTTCAGGTATCCTTCAACCTCGGAAACGTGTAAAAGTATTTTATCCCTATATTGCAAGTACAGAATAATGTTAGTTATATAGAATCTAGGTCGTGCCATGGCTTCGGGACCTTATTTAGGGTTCCGTACCAAAGGCTAAAACGGAACCCTATTATGTACTAAGACTCCGCCGTCCGTCCGTCTGCCTGTCCGCATGTCACCAGCCTGTATCTTATGAACCGTTATAGTTAGACAGTTGAAATAATAATATAATAACAAATACTAAAAAACAGAATAAAATAAATATTTAAGGGGACTCTAATACAACAAACGTGCTCTTTTAGCGGATATTTCGCTCTCTCTCTCTCTCTCTCTCTCTCTCTCTCTCTCTCTCTCTCTCTCTCGCATTTACCAATCAAGGTCTGTATGTGCGTGAGTGATAAATGCAATGCTGCATATTTATAGGATATTTATATTTAGTGTTTACTTTTAGGCTTGAAGTAATATCAAATATTATTCGACGCTTAAACCCATGTTTATTGCATACATGCACCTTTCTTATGCTATCTAAAACCTATCTGAGTCAAATGACGAAAAATGAAACGCTGAACTTGAGAAATGTGGAAATAGTTAATATAGTAAACCGACCAAGCGCGAGTCGGACTCGCGCACGAAGGGTTCCTTACCATTATCTACAAAAAAAAAATCATGTCTGTTGTATGGGAGCCCCACTTAAATATTTATTTTTATAGATAATGGTACGGAACACTTCGTGCGCGAGTCCGACTCACACTTGGCCGTTTTATTTCTTTTTGAGCTGTGTATATAGTAAACATAATTGTTTTTGTTTGATCCCACTTTGTATTATAATATAAATTTGGTATATTTAAGTTGCATACTTTACGTTTCCATTATGTTTATGCTTGGCTTGTGAAGAATTTCGCAATTAATTAGTATGCAAAAATTTGTGCTGCTGACTTTTCAGTGTTTCAGTGTTTTACTTTTAGAAATATTTCTGCGTTGCATTTTTGTGGTTCGCATTAAAGTGGCCATTGTTGTTGTTGTTGTTGTTGTTGTTGTTGTTGTTGTTGTTGTTGTGGTTTTCTTAATACAAATTTCGCATTGCATAACTTTTTGTGCATTAAAATATGCTAATGCAGCATAATGTAGAGTTAAATATTCGCTTGTGAATGCATATACGATATATAGCTATTCCAATTTGCATCTGTCAGCATTACTTGTATGCTTGTAGACGTATTTTCATACGCTGCACACATTTATTTGTATACCCTACACACAGAAGGTAGATATTAGTACAGTGAGTACTTCAAACTTGCTTGGCAAATGCCTCAATTCATTCTGTCCGTCTCTTTTTCATTTTAGGTGCAGTTCCACGCGACTGACTGCTCCCATTTTTTTTTTTTCGTTTCGGTTCCTTTATTTTCATTTGGCAGATTAGCGATAAAAAAAAATGTATATTAGACCACAAACTATCAAATTTTTAATACATATTTTTCTACCCTCCACCCATATGCTAAGAGTGTATATTAAGTTCCTGCAAATGTATATAACAAGCAAATGGAGTCGGGGTGTACCCCATAAAATATATATATTATTAATCATCATCGGAAACTAAGTCGATATGTTTAGATATTTCAACTGTTCAATTCCCTATTGAGATAAAATCTATCACTTGGGGTAGATCAATAAACTGTGGCATACAACCCCATACAAATCTATGATGACAAGAGGGATCAGAGAGTGATGATAATAAGTAAGATTAAGGTTTCGTTTCCTGGGTAAGCCCCGCGCCATCACTTAGGTCAATATTGGCCCATTGTGATACTTATGATCTCTCCAACGTCTTATGCAGCTCCTACGTGAACCAACCTATAAGACTATCTAAGAAGTCACTTCTAAGTAGTGCTGGTCTCTTGCTGTTATGAGCTAAGTAATGGCATAGCAAATGCTCAATCGTTTCCTCCCTCGGCATTCCTATAACTTCTACAGAATTCTTGGGAGTTAACCCCTAGCGTGTGTCTCGAAATGACAGAGATTTGTGGTCTTTTCTGGCGTATCAATGAGATTGTCCTCTTAGGGTATTGTAGTATGCTAACCGTTTCTATCTTATTGCGATACGTAGTTTATAGGTAGCCATAGGTTCCTACTGTGGCCTTCCTGGGAATGATGTCAGCAGTGGTATCATCTTTCCGCTTTACAAATTCATTCTTTATTCTAATGTTCATGCACCCAGAGGAAGTAGATTACTTATTGCTTGGCCATCTCATTAAGAAATCTGTGTCTGAAGGATTATCTAATTCCTCATACGACTCTTCCGTCGAGCTATGAGCCGTCAGTGAAGATGTTAATGGCATACACCTTATGCTCGGGTGTCCTATGAGTTATTATATTTTTTATCGAAGCTCGTACGTGGGATGCAGTAATCCGCGCTTGATGGGAGGGACTCTTTTAGTTGTAGTATTTTTAAGTGCCCAATGTTATTACAGTTTAAATATGAGTTTTCCCTCAACTCTACGTTTAGGGCTTCCGTCAATGGGGTGCATAGAGGAGGTAGGTAATGGTAAGGACTGGGATCTTAAATTTCTTCGAAAAGAGTTCTAAGTCAGTCTTTGTTGGAGTTACACCCAGGCCGCCACCCGTAGCTCACACCGAAAGTGAAGTCAGCGCGGTTTACATCAGTTTGCGGAAATTTATCTCTTATAATCAATACCACGTCGCCCGCGTAAGCTACCGCCTGGTCGCTTTTTCAATCCAACAGTTTGTTACCTGTGAGTAGTAACCGTCCATATGAAGCTGAGAGAGTTCACCCCCTTGAGGTATGCCTCTGGTAAGCACAGTGCGAATTAGTCAGACTAATAAAGTGATGAACCCCCAACATCTGTCAGAGCGTTAGTGATGGCAACGGGGAGAACATTATAGAAGGCACCGTCTATATCGAGAATCTACACTTTTTACGATTTTTCAATTGTACTTAGATGAGCATCTAGTATGAGCATCGATTGACCTCTCCAGTGTCTCTTGAAGAAACGATGATAGGCTAACTGGCCTTAAGTCCTACGTTTGAGCTTGTGAGGCCTTGCATACGTTAGGCATAAAGACTACCTTAGCTTCCTTCCATCGGGATGAAATCTGATTGGGCCTAAGACAGCTACTAACAAGAAAAAACGTTAATTTCGCTGGTACCGAAGTTTTAATACCATTCACATGAAGTTTCAAGCTGTAAATTTAGGTATGTATTTGTAAAATCTGACAGGAAAGTTTGTTGGAGCCTACCCAAAGTGCTCTCTTTACAATTATGCGAAGTGTCCGTCCATATGAAGCTAATTATCAAGTTGATTTTGCCTGAAATGATAGTGTTTTTCATGAAAAATCTCAATCGATCAAATCAAAATCAAATCAATGCCCCTAAAATGGATAAATTACATCTATATCTCTAAATGTGAGGCGTTCGTCCATAAGCAACCACTATATGAAATTTTATGTTGATATTTACAGCAATAAGAAAGTTTCGATACAAAATTCAAAAATTTCTATGCAGGCTACCTCGCTCTTTGATATTTATGTGAAGCATCCTTCGTTAAGAAGCCACCATACCAATTTTTAAGGTGATATGGACAGCAACAAAAAACTTTTCATACAAAAAGGCAAAAGTTTGCGAATTGTTTGTATGAAGGCTACCTCATAAAGTGGGGGCATCGTATATGTTCACATCCCTTCATAAGAAGCCACGATGTCAATTTTTAAGGTTATATTTACAGCAATAAAAAAAATGTTTCTATAAGAAGTCGAAAGTGGGGTGGTATGTTGTATGGCCACCCTAGTATGTGCCAAATTATAATCGGATATCTTAAAAATTGGTGCCCTAAAAATCCGCAACAACCTCCAGACAAACAGACGGACAGATTTACAGACGGTTATGGCTAGATAGATATGTACACTGTATGTGGTCAACGGTTTTGTCGGATTTTGCCGGGATAAGTATGATTTTGGCGACTTCCAAGAAAAGGAAAAGTAGCAAATTGTGGAAACTTGCACTATTTGCTATAGAGAACCCAGTGCGATCTTTGGAAGGGTTTCGAGATAAACATTACTAATTTCATCAATGCCCGGGATTTCTAATTCCTTTAGGTCTAATTTTGTGACGCATTTATTGAATCATGTAATTTACTCTTTCTTTTAAAATTGGTTGTCTAGTTATAAGCGAATGTCCTTCGGTAGTGTTGCTGTTTGAGATTAGATTAGTAATGCTGGGTGAATATTTGTAGGGCTTTCTGGGTATTGACTGTCCAATTGTGATCCATCCTGTCGAACATGTCGTGTGTTTCGTGCGTGATTGGAAAAGTAAATTTCAGTTGCTGTCCAATAAACCAATTCAAAAATTCGAACATGGTAGCGATTTTTAAGTGTTGACGGTAATTGGCTTTGTAAATAAAAACCCAAACACAATATTTGATTAAACACATAATTAACAGCTTCGAATTGAAGCTGTGTTTGGCACCCGAGCTAAAAGTACCAGTTGAATTGCTGAGTTATTTTCGATGAATTCTATCACAAACGCAACCTAAAAGGAGGATGGGTATTATGTAGACGATTATATGGTACAGAAGTGTGTCAGTGTGACCACTTTTTAAGATACCCAGTTGAAAGTCGGAACCTAGACTTCTATTTATTGCAGTCAAAAAGATTATACATGTTGACAAGCGCACGTGGGGGCTATCGAATAAAGTAGGCGGGACAAGTCCATTAGTCTATTTGTATTAAGCGGCTCTACATAAAAAGATACCACATCGCATTTCAACATAATATTGACTGTACTAAAGAAGTTTTTCGTACAAAACACAAAAGTGGACAGTAGTTTTCTTTTGGGGCTACCCCAAAAAGTGTTCGTGCCGGGTCAATCTTGATACTTTATTAAACTGCAATAAAAAGAAGTGTATGTGCCAATTTTCAACTGGATAGAAAAGTTGGTGCTCAAAAAATGCGGAACAACATACAGACGGACAGATGGACAGTCTTATGGACATGGCTAGATCGACTCTACTCGTCTATACTTTATGGGGTCTACAATGCCTCGTTTAATGCGATAAAAACTTTCAGAGAAACTGATACTATAATTTCGCACTATACTCGTACCTATGTGAATGGTATACAATTTGTTTTAAGAAGGGATCATCGCGTTTGTGTGTTTTGAACTATTTTATGATCTATTTCATCTTTTGGTAGAGAACAAAAACTCTATGTAGTAGTTTTGTCCCGATTTTCATAATTGGGGCGCCGAAAACGCATTTTCTGCTTATATTAGTACGATTAGACATATTGCCTATCATTACATTAAAAAATTATTATTATTTGTTTTTGTATTCAGACAAATTATGTTTCTCTTAAATACAAAATTTGTATGGGAGATACGATGCCTCCTTAAATGCTTTACAAACTTTCACTTCGCTCCGGATCGAAATTTTGCTCCCACTTCTGTCATTGCTCCGATCTTTGATAAAAAAACATATATAAACTAATTACAAATGTTTAGTAATTCTGTACAAGCACAACAAACAAAAAAAACAAGCATATGCAACCCATGGAGGATATGGACTTTGCTGGCCCGATTGTAGTTGGAGTTGAGTACTAAATAAAGAACGATATTTAAAATAAACATGTTAAACTTGTTATGTAAAAAGTCTGCAGCCTCACAGCCAATGCCATTTAGTTAAAAAAATATTATTGATGTATGAAAATGCAACCAAAAGGGGGAGCGTCCGATTTATTTTCGCTTACGTTTCAGGTCCCGCTCCGACAAAAAATCGCACGCACCTTCAGCGCTCCTTACTCCAAAACCCAACATATGACATCTCTTTCCAGCACTCTAGTTTTGTTTTTTCAATTTTTGCTCATTAATTTTAATTATTTCGCAATAAATTGAAGATTTATCGTTACAAGCGAATGGCAAAACTAGAACACGTAGAACACGCTCAGTGCACGGCAAAGGTAAAAAATATAGCAATACTAAAGTGGAAAGTGTGTGTGTGTGTGCGAGTACAAGATAGCTAAGTATGAGTTGGGGTTGTGACAAAATAAAAGAGGGGTAGAATATGTTGGCGTTGATGATACTCTTGAGGTGTGCTATGGGCGGTTATTGCCTCATTTGTGCACTGCTCAGTGACGCGGCAAAAGAAGGCTTGCAAGGCTGCGTGACTACTTACTACTGACTGACTGTCTGTCGCAATCGCATTCGCATTCGCATTCGCATCAGCAGGTTCTCGAACAGAACTTTGAGCGAGAGCTGAAAACCGCAAAAATGAAAGCACGAAAGAAGTTCTAATTGTTTTGCCAACATTAAATGGGCACCGTTTGGAAATTATTACGCTCTTGCATCACTTCGAATCTTGCTTCAGCTGCTTGCTTGCCACTCACTACGAAGGTGCTATCAAATGTTTTTTAAATGTGTTGTATTGGATAAGTATTTTCAAATCTAACAAGAAAGAGCTATTGCCGAGGTGTTCCACTATATTATACCATGTATACAGCGATAAATATTTACAAGTTATGAGATTTCAAGTTATTCTTGTAGCAGTGCGGTACCTAGAGACCATATACCGTTAGTTTAGTTTGTCTAAGTCTCCTCTACACGGACAACTTTTCACTCATACTAACATCCCAAAGGGAGTCACATAGGGAGTCACATAGGTTTAATATTGTTCAACATTTTTATTAATGATCTTCCTTTGTCTATACATCATGCTCATACACTAATGTATGCAGATGATGTTAAATTATGCTTGTTATATTCTGATGTTTCGCAGCACAGTTTATTGCAGGCTGACTTAAACCCACTACATACATGGTGTCGTCTAAATTTTCTAAATCTAAATTTGTCAAAATGCAAATGTATGTCGTTTCATCGCAGAAAACCATTTATGGTAACATATTCGTTAAATAACAATACCCTTGGTAGAGAGTTTTGTTTTAATGACCTAGGTATCCTTATGGAACCTAAACTTATTTATAATAATCACAATTGTTCAATCGTAAATAAAGCAAAAGCTGTCCTTGGGTTTGTTAAGCGTTGATCTAAAGAATTACCCTTATACCACAAAACTCCTCTATACTTCTATTATTCATCCGATTTTAGAATTTGGTTACTGTGTTTTGAACCCTTACTATACACTTCACGAGGTTCGTATTGAGTCAGTTCTAAAACAGTTTCTTCTCTTTGCTCTCAGTAGCATCAATTGGGATCGCGAAAAAGATCTTCGACCCTATTATGACAGGTTAAAGTTAATTGATATTCAAATTCTCTTAGCTCAACCTGCGGCCAAACAAAAATTTCTCCAACGGGTCTGAGTGTCCGCAATTTCCTTCCAGTTTTATGTTAGTTTCGTTAATGTATAAACTTGAAACCATTGCTTAAGCGACTGTTGCAATTTTTAATAAATAAATAAATATCGACTCGTCTTGCAGCGCTGATCGCGAAAATAGGTATACTTGTATACTTTATGGGGTCTTCGATGGTTTCTTTGTTACATACACTTTCACAGCTCAACAAACTCAATATACCCTCTTACACAAATTTTTTACACACGGCACACAAATTTTATTCAATTCAATATAGTCTGACAATAATTTCATTAAAAACTTATGGAAAATCAAAGCTCAGAGGGGAAAAATTATACTCAATCACAACCATGTCTTTTTAAAAATCAAGACAAATGTTATTGCATTCGAATCAGTTTGTCTGAAAGTTTTTAATCTTGAAATTAAATATGGTGGCTTCTTATGGATGGTCGCCTCACATACATATACTAGTGGGAAAATCTCGCAGCACCATAATAATTTTTGGCATAAAAGTACTCACAAAGTTTTGATGTACAATTGCTATTTGTTTTGTTTACATTGTGTTAAGTAAAGCAATTTGGCCAAAAAATGGAAATTTCAAGAGAAGGTTTTCGTTGGATTATTTTTCACAACTTTCGACGTGGATTATCTCAACAAGAATGTGTCAATGAACTCAGTTCTTTGTATGGCGATAAAGCACCATCAAAAACCACAGAATATCGCTAGTATAGTGAATTCAATCGTGGTCGTAGTTCGGTCGCCGACGAATTCCGTGAAGGTCGTCCAAAATCGGTTCTTGTGCCCAAAAACATCGATGCAGTGTGACATATCGTGAGATAGAGGCATCCTTGCACATTAGTTCCACTTCAATACATTCGATTTTGCATGAATACTAACTGTAAAAAAAATTTGCTCTCGTTGGATACTCCATTATTTATCAATGGCTCAAAAAAAGGCTCGCGTCGATTGGTGTAAGGAAATGATTAAAAAGTACGACCGTGGTGCTTCAAAAGACGTGTATAAAATCGTGACAGGTGACGAATCATGCATATATGCGTATAAGCCGGAAACAAAACAGCAATCGACCGTGTGGGTATTCCAAGACGAGCCAAAGCCAACAAAAGTTGTTCGTGGAAGAAGCACAGCGAAGCAAATGATCGTCTGTTTCTTCGGCCGAATGGCTCATGTGGCCACTGTTCTCCTTGAGCAACGTAGGACGGTCAATTCTGAGTGGTACATGACCATTTGTTTGCCGGAAGTCTTCGGAGAAATTCGTAAAACCAACCGCCAAAGACGAATCATTCTCCATCAGGACAATACAAGCTTTCACACATCTCGTCAAACAAGTGCATTTTTGAGCAGTCAAAACATCGAATTCATGACTCATCCTCATGACATCCTCTTGTTCCCGAGTATCAGAGGTAAACTGCGTGGTCAACGATTTACGAGCGCCGAAGAAGCAGTTGAAGCTTTCAAAAACCATGTTTTGGAGGTGTCTCAAGAGGAATGGAAAATCTGCTATGACAAATGGTTTGAACGAATGCAAAAGTGTATTGATCATCAAGGGGAATAGTTTTGAGAAACAATAAAGCCATTTTCATTTAGAAATGTTTGTTATTATTTGCTATTCCCGAATTATAAATAGTACCCCTCGTACGACGCTCGAAATTCGTCCATACATAGTGTGAAATGGCATTATCAGTTTATCTAAAAGTTTGTAACGCATTAAAGCAGCCATCATAGACCCCATGAAATACACATATTCTTCATCATGTCGACGAGATAAGTTTATCTAGCCATATCCGTCTGATAGTTGTTGCAATTTTGTTTTTGTATCAATTTTCAAAATATTACAGAAATAAGTACACGAAAGTGAAAAAAAAAAGAAAAAATGGAAATATGAAAACAGCGGTAGGGATCAATTTCGAACATAGATTTTAGATAATATTTAAGAAACAGTGTGAAAAGTTGTGCAACCATTTATTGTAGTTCAAATGCTACGACATCATTATTATATCGAAGGCTGGGCGAACGAAGTTTATCCTTGGACAAACGTTTGGCAAACGAACTGCATTTACAAAAATGAACATTTGTCACTTCGGGGTGCTGGCTTCACAAAAAATAATTCTTTGCTCAAAACTAATCTTCTTTTTTACTAATTTTTGGTACTTTGACAAAAGATGTTTAACCTTGGACAAACGTGAACTAACGTTGAACAAATGAGCTGCATTAAAAAAAAAAATTAAAATTTCACATTTCACATTTCACATTTCACATTTCGTTGTACCAAATTCACACAGTTTCATCCATCAGCGTCAAACAGTTCTCACATATTTTGAGTGGCGGCGCACAACCCACTTTTCAAGTGAATCCGATTTCTCCCAGTGCGACATAATGAATTTGGTTTCTCTCTTAAAAAGCGGGCGTGGTACCGTTTAATACGTAAACATTCCTCGTGAATCAGCCTGTCTATTTGTGAAAACCAATTGAAAATCACTACATTACTTTTTGAGATTGGAGGTAACATACAGTAATTTATATATTAGTTAGTATAGATTTGTAGAAACCAAAATTTGAAGGCAAATCCAGTCCTAATAAGAGACAAAATATGGCGTGTACAGTATATAATATAGTCGAGACCTCAACTATAGCTCTTTTTCGTTTTATGTTTGTATAACAGATCTGCTATTAACAAATTGTTAGTATCCATTTGCACTCTCAAGTTCCTGGAAATACTTTACACACGTTAGTAGTAAAGACACGGTAACTGCAACCTCAATTAAGTATTTACTAACCTATTATCCATTTTTAATATATATTTCTATGCTTTTTAAATCGAATTGCACCAAAAATTGATTTGTTTACAAACAAAAATAAAGTGTGATCATCTTTTAAAAATGTCACCCGCTTCCTTGTGGAGCATAAGCCATGGGGAATGGAATGGAGAGAAATATCATTATGGCATGAAGAAAAAAAGACATAGGCACATTATTAAAAAAAAAAAAAAAACATAATAAATTGAAAGTCTAATAATTACGAATAATAAATATGTACACTCAAACTTTATAAATGAAGCAAACGAAACTTTTGACGAAAAGTATTCAAGAGATACATATGTATGTATATGGATGGATATAATGGTTTTAATTCTTTTAAAATGGTTATAGATAATGAATAATTTAAAGAATGTATTGAAGCTTTTGGAAATTAACTTAAAAACAATGAGAAATGTTAGGAATTGAGGATGTAAGAAGCTTATAAGTAAAATTAACCCAGACTGATGGATTTAAACCGAACCGGTAAACCGAATCGGCAATTTTGGGACTGCCTAAATTTGCGGTCGCTGTCATTGACATGCATGCCAAGTTTGAACGGGATGTGATAATTAGTCTATATTTGACAGTTGCTTGTAGTTTGTATGGCGATTTTTAACATGGAAAAATAAATTGAACAACGAGTTTGCTTGAAATTTTGTGTTTCCAATAGAATAACTGCAATGGAATCATTCAAAATGTTACAAAAGTGTTATGAGGACTCGATAACGCAAGTATTTGAGTATCATAAAGCATTCAGTGAGAGTCGTGAAATCGTAGAAAACTTGCCTCATGCAAGTCGTCCGTACATCCACCCCTCTTAACGAAAAAAATAATCGAAAAAGTGATGAAAATTGTGCTCAAAAATCATCGTGTTCGCATTAGAAAGATATCAGAGACACTCAACATCTTCTATGGAGCGACTCAACACATTTTGGTTGATATTTTGTGTATGAAATGCATCGACGCCAGACTCGTACCAAAATAACTAAATTTTTTGCAAAAACAACGTAGAGTAGAGGTTGCAAAAGAGATGCTTAATGAAATGTGGCGAAACCAAGAAAACCACATTAAAGTCGTTTGAAAATGAAAATGATGCTGATCGTTTTCTTTGATTGTCGTGGTGTGGTTCACCATGAATTCGTTCCAGAGGGTCAAATGGTCAATATGGTGTACTGTTTGGCCCTTTTGAAGCGTCTACGTGCAGCAATTCGTTGTGAACGGCTGGATTCATGGATTTTTCAACACGTCAATGCACCGTCACAGACGAACTTGATTGTGACGGAGTTTTTGTCCAAACATGAAACAAATTTCATTGCACAAACACCGTTTGCACCAGATTTAGCACCCTGTGACTTTTTCTGTTTCCGAAACTTAAATATCCGCAAGGGGGAACGCGTCATGAGTCGATTGAGGACGTATAAAAAATAAAAATTCGCTGAAATAGCTTAAGGTTCTACCGGCTGAGGCGTATAACAATTGCATGGAAAATTGGATTAACCATTGGCATGCTTGTATTGACTCAAAAGGAGCCTATTTTGAAGGCGATGATAGAGATTTGTATTAGAATGCATAAAAATGTTGTTGTTTCTTTTTTTTTTTTTTTAACCGGGTCCAGTCCGGTTCAATTGGTACATGTTATAGGACTCAACACATTGAGATCTTATATTAGTCCCCTCGTACATCTCGTTTCCTCTCACTGGTTCTTAATTTGTTATTATTACATTTCGGCGTGTTGTTTTTCGGATTCCACTTATTTAGTATGCTCATAATTGCCTCGACTCCAACTGACATACCATCCCCCTCTCAGCATCTAACTACTGCTCAGAGTTCGTGCCTTTGTTCGCTCTGTCCCTCTACTGAAAAAATTTTGTGGCCGCCTTGAGCTTCTTATAATTGTTGAACTTTTTATACTCCTTACTTTGCTCCGTTTTGCGTCCTGTTTATTGTTTATTGTTTATTGTTTTTTATTTTTTTTTTTCGTTATGTATATGGATTTCCTCCACTTAAACTTCAATATCCTTGTTTTTTAGATTTCTGTATCCGCCCATTTTCTTATTTATTGCTGTACTACATAAATAAATTTTAATTGTAATTTTGTGTTTTACACTAAAACCGCAAATAAAATGAACGGGCATATCTATTTATCGAATAAGTGTCAGCAACAGCTAAAATGATTAGGCTTTATTTAATTAATGGCCAATTCAAATGTACTTTTACTTTTGAATATTTCCTTACCACATTCGCAAAAACATAAAAATATTTGAGCAAGCTAATAAATAAACAAAGTTTTTCTAGTTTGATTTATACTATTCGCACTTAGTGTGAATTGCAGTGATGCAAATCGATTTTTAACCAACCCACGCCAATTTTTGAGCGTGCACTCCGAACTATGAAACGCAGTAGTTCTATTGAGAAAAAGGCGTTTTGAAGCAGAAAGCGAACCATAAAAGTAAAAAAATGTGGTTCGGTTCGGAACGGTTACAATTTTTCTTTTTGTAGGTACTTTAATGCGCATTGGAAGCACTGCTTTCAAACTATTTCCTATTCAATTTCAGCTCAGTGAATGACTAAGACTTATCGGTGTTTTTAGCACTGCTGATTTTCTTTATTTTTATACCATTCACACATAGTGTGAAATGGTATTTTCAGTTTGTCTGAAAGTTTGCCACGCATTAAAGGAGACATCGTAGACCCCATAAAGTATATATATTCTTGATCAGATCGACGAGACGAATCTATCTAGCCATGTTCGTATAATCGTCTGTATGTTGTTGAGCATTTTTTGGGGACCAATTTTTATGCTATCCAGTTGAAAATTAATAGAGTTTTAAGATTGACCTGCCACGCCAACTTTTTGGGGTAGCCCCCATACCAACCCACCGACCACTTTTGACTTTTTGTAAGAAAAACTTTTTTTATTGTAGTCAATATCAACTAAATAATTGACATGATAGCTTCTAGTGAAAGGACGCTTCGCATATACATTAATGTATGGGGCCCGCCCACTTTTTTGAGTAGCCTCCATACAAAAATACTGCTCACGTTTGTGTTTTTGTACGAAAAACTTCTTTATTAAAGTCAATATTAGGTTGAAATGCTATATGGTGCCATTTTATAGACAACCGATTAACATACATAATGAATGTGGCCCGCCCACTTTTTGGGGTAGCCCCCATACAAACGCACCTTCTACCTTTGTGTTTTTTATGAAAAATTCTTTCGATTTGGTGGATTTGAATGAACAATCGCTTCATATACATATAAAAATGGGCGTGTCCCGCACACCTTTCGAGGTAGTCCCATACAAAACGTCAATATCAACATGAAATTCGATATGGTGACATCCATCTTATAGATGGGTTACGTTTTTTCTTGTTTTCTTATAACCCACTGCGCTTCTTGGTACGGTTTTGAGATAAGCATTACTAATTTCATCAGTGCCCGGAATTTCTAATGCCTTAAGGTCTTTACGATGTAAACTGTGACTATTTCATTTAGTTGTCTAGTTACAATCCAATGTCCTTCGGTAGTGCTCCTGTTTGAGATTAGATTAGTAATGCTGGGTGAATATTTGTAGGGCTTTCTGTGTTTCGTGTGTTTCATGATTGGAAAAAAAAAGCAATAATAAAGGCCAGAATTGCCGCAAATAAGTAGCCAACGTAACACTTGAATCCGTCGGTAAGAAAAGTAAATTTCAGTTGCTGTGTCCAACAAACCAATTCAAAAAATTCGAACATGGTAGCGATTTTTAAGTGTTGGCGGTAATTGGCTGCTTTGTGAATAAAAACCCAAAAACAATATTTGATTAAACACATAATTAACAGCTTCGAATTGAAGCTGTGTTTCCCGTTGGCACCCGAGCTAAAAGTACCAGTTGAATTGGTGACAGTTATTTTCGATGAATTCTATCCCAAACGCAACCTAAAAGGAGGATGGGTATTATGTAGACGATTATATGGTACAGAAGTGTGTCAGTGTGACCACTTTTTAAGATACCCAGTTGAAAGTCGGAACCTAGACTTCTATTTATTGCAGTCAAAAAGATTATCCATGTTGACATGCCACGCGCCAACATTAATGCGTAGCTCCCATACAACACATTGGGTTTTTGTAGGAAAAAAGTAATTATTACACACAAAATTAAATTAAATCCTATTTAATTTCGAAACTGCACGAAAAAAATGTTTATTACAGTCAAAATAAATCTAAAATTTTTAGTATGGCTTCGCATAAATATCAAAGCTTTCAGTGGTAGCACCAACAAAATTTCCACCCATATTTAGGTGGTTTTACATTTTTCTTTTTTATCTTTATACCAGCTAAGGACATAACTTGAAATTACGTGTGAGTGGTGTTAACGCCCAAAATGGAAACAAGAAACCACTAAAAAGAAAAAGTAGTTAAAAGAATAACGTTTTTGTGCTTAAAACTAAACAAAACATAGTTTATACTATTTGCGAATCATAAGTGCTGTTATGTTTTAACTGAAAGTTTATAGTTTATAATTTTCATACTTTTCATTATTGGCATAACTTTATAGTATTTCGTTTAAAGCTAGCTTGTAATACAGAATCTTCAGAGGATCTACAAAGATATTTACATTTGTTGCTTAATTGAATATATGGCTTATTAAATATTTGAGTATAAGCAAAACTGACAAGCAATCCTTTAATTAGCAGGGATTTTAAATGTCAAACTTAAAAACTAATAGAGTTATACTAGTGTAGATGCTAGTGTAGAAAGTACCTGTCGGCACATATGTATATATTGCACATATACGATTTTCTCATTCTAAAGATATGTGGTCATAAATTGTTTTAACATTCTCTGATTAGTTGAATAACGAAAAATGAGATCAAGAATCAGTTTTAATATTTTGTTTTGTGCAACTTGTAATATATATTTTGTATGTATTCAGATATGGTTTATACCTCCAAAAAAAAATTTAAATAACATGCTATTAATTTGATATATAGCCTTTGAAACGTTGCCAATAGTAATTACTCTCTTCTTATTTTTTCAGGTATTTTAATATTAACCGGTACCGGTACCGTACCGGTATACCGTACCGTATACCGTACCGGTATGCTGAAACCAAAAATCGAAATAAATTGGAACCGGTTCAGAATGTTATACCTAAACACACCTTTCGGTACGAAATACATTTCGGTTTTACTCCTGAAATTACACTGAAATGTTTGTAAATTAGTGCCTTGGAAAAAAAAAGATGCAGAATAGATTTAAGTTGAATTAACTTAATGGCTGACGGCAAAAAAATAAAAGATATATTTTTGATCAGCATTGGAGGATGTGTCGATGTGGACCAGCGCGCCTGACAGTCTGAACGAAAAGAGTTCAGAGACTATAAGAGATAGACCCACTAGTCTAGCGTTCCAAAAATACAGTCGAAAAGAGACAGGGCTTATAGGCATGTCCGCCCGACCGTCTGGCTGAACTAACAGATGATAAAAAATAGAGACTTCTAATTTAGATGTTTAGAATCTTCACTTCAGACGAACTAATATTTAATGAACATGCCAACCACATTTTGATGGTTAGCCCAATACAAACCTGTCCTTTATTTTACCGAATTGGTATAGTTAAGGTGTAGCCCCCATATGAATTTGCCCTCCGTTTTTGGGTTTTTGTACAAGGTTTTTGATTTTTTTCTTAATTAGAATAGAAATGTTAAATATGGTGTATCTATTAATTATTCATATAGATCCAAATTATTTCATATAGATCCAGATCGGATTACTTTAAGGGGTAGCCCTATGCCAACCTCCCCTCCATATTTGGTTTTTGTGTGAACATTTTTGGTTTTTGTTTATAGAAAATTCTAATAATCAATTAAAATATCCCGCATATGTCCAGATCGGACCACTAAAGAATATAATAAGGAGCCCTAAGCAAGGCACAGGGTATCTCGAAGTCGAGCACACCCCAGTGCAGTGTTCCTTCTTGTTTTCAAACATTTCGAAACAATTTCTTTTGGTTCACCAACATTGAGTACCATCGTAGAAGTTAAAAAATAGCTGCTGGCGGCATCGAATCTTAAATAATGCCGTGCCAGATTTCTATATAAGCTGCAATAATTTTTGTAAGATATCTGAAAACTTCATTTTACACAAAGGCCTTTTGCTCTTCTTCGATGTCGATCTCAGTCAATATTTCTTGAAGCTTATGATAACTGCGAGCAAGTGCTTTGAGTTTGGCATTGCATCGTTTTCCAAACGATGTCACCATGCCAATTTGGTATTCGAAAACGAGTACATTGGAAAACATGCAACGATGCCAATTTGGAAACTTAGTAGATCAACATTTTGTATCTATAATACACACTTTGTTTATACACTTTTTTGATTGTATTTATAGGGATTCGTTTGAATCTATAGATAAATAAATGTATGGCAAATACCTATGTAATAAAAAACGTATATACTTGTTTTGTCAAGCGTCTGTCTGTTATATTGTTTACAAGCCTACACAAACATATCGTTTTGCGTCGCAGTGGAAAAAAGTTAACGAAATGGAATTCAAACGCAACAGTATTATTGCTTTGTATTTGGCTGGCAAATTGCAATCAGCCATTGTTAATGAGCTACATCATTTACGTGTGAACAAAGTGTTTGTGTATAGGATCATTACACGTTACAATGATACTGGTAGCATCAAAAAACGCCATTAAGGTGGACAACCAAGAACAGAAACATCGGCAGAAATGGTTAGCAAGGTGGAACCAGTTATTCAACGTAATATGCGACAAAACGCAGTTCAATTGGCGAAAAAATTCAATGTGTCTGCATATTGAAGCAATACAAAATTCAAAAAGTGCAGGTCTTAACACCTGCACAAAAGAAAGTTCACCTAGCAAGAGTAAGGTTGTTAAAACATTTGCACGATAGTGGCGAGCTTTTATATCCCTAGAGGAGGCAAAAGGAATGGCTTTGCTGAAGCGCACTATACGTCGGTCCTCTAAATTTGTAGTTTTGCGTGTGGCACCACCTTTTTCGGGTTTGGCTTCAGTTCATAATTTATGGCATTGTGGACCATTTTGGCAGAACATTTTAAAAGACATTGTAATTCTTTATATATTTTCCCCTCCTTTCTAAGCTCAACGATCAAATGCCTTTTTTCCTGGAAAAAAAAAAATAAAATTAAAATGTTTCCATTGTTATAGTGCATTGTCATTCAAATTATAATAATCAAACTCACTACTCACAAATTTACAAATTTTTTCGTAATTTTTCGTCGAAGTAAATTAAAAACTGCTATTTCAGTGAATTATTCGCAAGAAACACAGTCCCTGCTCTATTTCGAATCCATAGTTTTGTTTTTTAAAAACTGGTATCAGATTCGAAATCAGCGACCCCAAAAACCCCCGAGTAGAAAAATTTAACGTAAAAGCATGATTTTTTCGATGTTTGGCCAGGATTTTCGATTTCTGGACCACTGTGCGGCGATAAGAACGAAGTCTTTCCATGATGACGCTATCACATAGCCAATGCGTCGTCTGAGTAGGAAAGAACTTCTCCGAACCTTTTGATACCAAGGGAGGTTTCAGGTAGCGTGATGCTTTATTGTGCGAACATAAGTAGAACGGTCGACCACGATCTTCCATAAAGAAGTGCTGCTACGCGAATATGCTGATGATATTGACATAATCGGCACGAACGAACGGCGAGTTAGCAGGGCGTTCTCGGAGATTGGGAAACAGTCACGTCTCATGGGCCTAGCGGCGAATGAGGACAAGACGAAGTTCTTGCAGACCATGAGCGCGTCTTGGACGGTCTGTGAGTATGGAGATATTCAACTTCAATATTGTAGAAAACTTCGTCTATCTGGGAACACAAATTACCAGCAACAACAACGTCAACCGAGAGATCAGACGAAGTAATACGCTTGCTAAACGCTGCTATATATATATATATATATATATATACTTTATGGTAAAGGTTTCCGACGCTTCCTTCGCTATGTTACATGCATTTTGATAGCTCAACAAACTTAATGTACCCTAAAAAATGTTTGAAATTGGTCAACTACATACAAATGTTGAATCAAATTATTAATATCTGTTATTGTATAACTTGTCCACTTGTACCAGTAAACATTTGCGGTCTCGCTAGTTCAAATGTGTTGCGGCATAGCATTCCAGAGGACCTGCACGATAAAAATTTTCTTTAATTTTTAATTTTATTACCCATTATTTCATGCGCATTAAAATTATTCACAATCCTGCATCACTGCAAAACCACCAAAATGTGAAATTCGTTCACAATACATATTTTATTGTATTACAAATTTTTAAGTCTAAACATTGCTTAAAAAATTTAAAAACTGAAAAAATCAAAAAGGGACAAGTGTAAAGAGTGTTAAAGCTTCGGTTCCATAAGAGTTAACGCGTTTTTTTTTTATTTGCTTTTAATTACATTAACAGGAGTTGGAATTTCTGATTTACGACACAGTTTGACTATGAACCTTTGTTACGCCTGCTATTCTTCCCAATCACTTCTATAACTGACATTACTTTCTATATATAGTACCTCCCGTATTTCTACAATTGTAAGAGCAGCCAACTATCATGATTAATTACATAAATAATGTCGACGATGAGAAGACAGCCTAGTCCTCAGCGTTGAGAACGATGAGGGCGAAAGGAAATTTAAACGAAGCAATATGACATAGGAGATGAGGAGGAGAAACAGTAGAAGCGATATGCATATATATATATATATATATATATATATATATATATATATATATATATATATATATATATATATATATATATATATATATATATATATATATATATATGTCTGATGGAATGAGTCAGAGTTGCAGCATTGTGCAAATGATTTATGCCTTTTGCTAAGATAAAATCATCAACTTTGCGGAAGCAGTCAACTAGCTGATGGCGGCAGCAGCGATTTCGGCCATACGATCGTCCCTAATAGAAAATTGTTTACCAATGTATGCACTATATACATGAAATTATGTACGAGTATGCAAGTACATGCCATACACGATTTCGTTGATTCAATACATACATTTGAGCTACTTTGATTTTTCTCTAGTAATAACGAATACTTATTACACATAATGTGAAAGGGTGTATTACGTTTATACAACTGCCGTATACAGTAACATAAATAAATAATAACTCCTTACGAAAATTCAAACCAGCCAAACTGGAGAGTATTGTTTTGTATATGCCAAAAAAAACTTCAGTAGTTTTTCTCTTTGCTACCTAATTGACACTTTTCATTTGATATCAGCATTAACAATTTATGTAATATAATGTCCATACTATAAGATAAATGAAAATCAAACATGATATTATTATTGCAGAGTATTCTCGGCAAAGTTAGTTTTGAACGGTCTTACGGTTTGTTTAATATTTGTTTTGTACGTATGATATCTGTTATAAACTTAAATATTTACACTATCCAAAGACATAAAAGGGGTTTGGTTGAGTGTGTGAATAGACCATTAACTTCGTTCTGCATGAATGGGATGTCAATCATAATAAAAAAAAAAATGCACATAGAACCAGATCCAAGTATTATATACAATGCAGTACCAAACATGCTTCTGAAGGCATATGGTTGAAATATAGATGCTTAAACTAAATACAGTGTGTCGAGCACTCGAGCACTCTCAACAGCAGCGATTTTTTCTTATTTTTCGTTACGCTGCTCGTTCAACAGCTTCCGTTTTCGCAACTTGTTCAGCGACTTCAGCTGTAGTCTGCCATCACTCGCTCTGTACTGCAATTGCCTATAACGGCGACATACACAATATTACAAAAATATGTAAATCAGTAATGTTCTCGAGAGAAAAATCTTTAAAATAACCGCCCGACCGACCGACCGACCGACCGACCGACCGACCTTGTATGCAAATAGACATTCAAAACGTTCTAAAGTATGAGTTGAAATGAATTTCGAGGAGCGGAAGGAACAGGTGAAAAACGACGACAGAGCCACAGATAGCTACTGAAAATTTTCTGCAACGTTTACCATAAATGAAATTAAAAAACCATTAAAGACGACGCTTATAGACATAAATGAGTGGTGGAAAATTTGTCTTGCGTGAGTATTTAAGTTTTTTTTTTAAATTTTTTTTTAAAATTTTTTTGTTTCTTTTGTGTAAGAAAAAACTAAGACTCAATTGCGAAATGGAACCAAAACCAAAAAAATACGACAGCAAAAATTGCCGAAAATTGCACAAACAATAGCAAAAGTTTGAAGCTTAAATTTGTTACTCGTAACAAAATATTTCAACTAATAAAATAGATAAGGAAGGCTTGGAGCAACAATAGAAAGCCAAGGCATGACGAGACGAGACGAGACGAGACGAGACGAGAGAGATACGACACGCACATTGTTGCTGTTGCTGCTGCTGCTGCTCGCTTCGCTTCGACTCAACTCAACACAACTCAACTAAACTCGACTCGACGCGTTTGTATTTGAAATGCTTGCTTTGTTATAAACAAATTCGCACGTTTCGAAAAACGATGAATTTCGAAATTACGAATTGGCAAACGAGGCAAATAAACGAACGAAATTTAATGCACGAGAGCGACGCGACCAGCGTACACGAGAAGAGCGCGCGAACAAATGTAGACGTTAGGCAATAAGTTAGCTTGTTGAATGCTCTCTTAAATGTTATATTGTGCGTTCGCGTTCTCTTTTCAACTTTGTATAACACTTGGGCGGGCGTTTTATTGTGTTACTCTGCTGTTTCCCACACTGTACTGTTAGGTGTGGGGTGTTGCCGTGCGGTGCGGTGCGGTGTGGTGCGGCATTGGTGCTGCATAATTAGTGTCACGTCACGCTGCTGCTGCTGCTGCTGCTGCTGTTGTTGTTGTTGTTGTTGTTGTTGACATTGCCGTGAAAAATGTCGCTACAGCAGTACCGTGATAAGAGTTGCTCCTTTCCCATCCACACTTACATAAAAAGAGCGCTTGTTACACTTGGGAAATTGTGTGTGTGTGTGTGTGTGTGTGTGTGTGTGGTTTTTTTTTGTTTTTCTTTATTTTTTGTTGTTGTTCGCAATTTAAGTCAAACGTTTGTTTGGTGCCAAACAATGCCATAGCGTGTTTAGATTTTTCCAACTAAGCACAGTTGTATGCGTGTCTGCGTTTACATACTATATCCTTCAAGCACATACAGGAAGTATTGCTGTTGCTATTACAGCATATTGCAGACGATGACATTGACTATTACAACGGCTAGCGTAAGAATGTCGTCGACTTTGACAACGACTACTACCTGTTGAACATGTTGGCGTGCCCGAACGAGTAAGTATTTAAACTGTGTTCACATCGGTACTAACTAAAGCTGAGAATACATACATATGTAGCTACTACTAATACAAGACATTATGTACACTTGCTCGGCAAATACTGCGGACACCACAAAATAATTTTAAACTTTAAATTCAATTGCAAATAACTCAGCTCACGTTTTATGCATTGAATCAAACTTTGTTTTATATATTATATAATTTATTAATTTCTCTTAACTAAACATATTTTTTACAGCATTTTCAATGCTTTAAAATACACTTTTTTAGACTCCACAATTTTTTTATTTTATTTTATTTTTTTTTTTTTGTATCTTCAGTTGTAATTTTTTCCCATTCCTCCATAGACTTTTTTCATAATTTTTAGTGGTAATGGTGTGTTAACGTATTCTGCGTTCAAATAAGTTCCACAAATGCTCTATGTAAATTGGGATGATTTTTTATATTATAAAGGAACCACAGCTTTACTTTATGCGCAGTGTGCTTGGGGTCGTTGTCTTGCTGAAACCAAAACTCTTCTTGCAGCCCCAACTTCTGGAAACTTTGCAGCAAATTATCCTTCATAACTTGAATATAACTAGTTTGGTGCATACAACACAAACCGCAATCCTTCCTCAACCGTAATTTACGCTTGGCAACAAATATTCCTTTTCAAAGGCCGTACCGTTCTTTCTTCATGCCAACTTTTTTCCTTTTATTCCGAAAATACAAAATTTGCTCTCATCCGAAAAATAAACCTTCTTCCAAAACTCTGGGGCTTGACAAGGTACTCATTTGCAAATTCCATGCGCTTCTGCTTATTTTCAGCTGAGATATGGGGCTTCTCACTGGCAACTCGACAATGATACCCAGTTTTGTATACCATACACATAGGTATAGTGCCGTGGTGTCCAGCAAGTTTGTCTGCGTGATTTTTGAATGCATGCACTCTTGTTGTTGTTTTTTTCGTTCACACACATTCTGTGCGTGTGAAAATGAAAAATAACGGAAATTCTCTTTATCATAAATCCGGTATAGGCTGCGGACAACAAGGGTATAGTGCGAAATGATATTATCACGACGAGACGAGTCGATCTAGCCATGTCCGTCGGTCTGTATGTTGTTGCGCATTTTGGGGGAACCAATTTTTATGCTATTCAGTTGAAATTTTGCTCATAGACTTCTTTTTATTCCAGTTTAATAGAATATCATAATTTACTCGCCACGCCCAGTTTTAGAGGTAGACGCCATACAGAGCCACTGCCCACTTTTGACATTTGTGTGAAAAACTTTTTTATTGTCGTCAATATCAACTTAATAATTGATATGATAACTTTTAGTGGACGGCAGCTTGACATATATATTAATGGGTGTGACCCGCCCACTTTTTGAGGTAGCCCCCATACGAACGTACTGCCCACTTTTGTGTTTTTGTAAGAAAAACTTCTTTATTAAACTCAATATTAGGTTCATATGCGATATGGTGCCTTTTTATAGATAGCCGCTTAACTAGACGCTTAGACTAATGGGCATGGTTCACCCACTTTTTGGGGTACCGCCATAAAACCGCACCGCGAAATTTTGTGGTTTTTATAAAAAAAATGTTTAATTTAAATCAATATTAACTTGAAATTTGATTTGGTGGATTTTAGTGCATAACTGCTTCATCTATTTTAATATTATAAAGAGGTAAAGTTTTTGAGTTTGTGACGTTGTAGGGGGTAAGCTCTGGATCTACAGAACCAATTTAGATAATTCTTTTATCAATAGAAAGCCACGTTATTTGTGAATAACATAGGCTATAATATATGACGATATGCACATAAATGTAATGAATAAATGTAAATTAAATTTAATGTAGAGTAGTTAGTAGAGAGAGGTGGCGATAATTAAAACATGATGTAAAGCTGAAAGCCACATACTGTGTAGAGCGTTCATGTGTTTGTCTCATATGGTTATGTGTGCGTGATAAAAGAAAAACAACGAAAGTAAGAGATAATTTAAAATATCAAATACGCGTGAGACAATTTTATCAATGTTCGCGCGCGGCCAACGCGGTCGGTTCCTTACGCAGTGGACGTTGACGAAAATGAAATTTTCGAAACGTAATACGCACACTTTCGACATTGTTTTCATAAAAAGTTTTTATCAGAACTACTTTTTTTATAGTTTTCAGAATATGTTCTTTTCAGAACTTCTTTCCATTTTATTGTTTCCTTTCAAAGTTATTTTCAGAACTAATTTCTGTCTTATTGTTTCCATAAGAAGTTCTATTTATTTATTTTGCTTCATTTATTTATTTATTTTATTTCTTTTCCAAACTACTTTCCTTTCGTTTTATTTTTTTTTCTATAAAACGTTCTTATACTTAAAAACTACTTCCTACATAACTATTTCCATCAAAATTTCTAATTAGAACTATTGTTTGATTGTTCCAAATAATCGGATCATTCTGAATTGTCAGATAAAATTCCCAAACAAATTCCTACCTAAGGAAGAAAACCCTAGAATTGAACTAGACCGGCTGATGTCAGATAAACTATTTTTATGGTTTCCTGACATCTAGCGCATTCAGGTATGATTATTATTATTTATTTATTTTTTTTTTCATATTGATTGTCTATACTAATATTATAAAGGGGTAAAATTTGTGAGTTTGTGAGATTATGAATTTGTGTGATTGAGAGTTGGTGAGATTCAGAGTTTGTGAGGGTGTAGGGGGTAATCTCTGTATCTACTGAACCGATTTTGAAAATCCTTTTACCAATAGAAAGCCACGTTATTTGTGAGTGTTATAGAATAATTGAAGGTAGAGTAAAGGGTCATGACATTCGATATGGTGGCATCTTGCACATCTACTACATTGCTTCATACACATACACAAATAGGGTAGCCCCTATTTAATCCCCCAGTTTTATGTTTTACAATACTATTTAAAGTGTCAATGGTATTAGAGTTTTGATTCAATCGAAGCTAACGTTTTTTCTTGTTTATTTTAATTTTCGTGGCTGTATACTCCGAAATTATTTTTGAATACCTTTCTTCTACCTCTAGTTTCAGTTGGTGAGCAGTCAGCCTTTTTTCTCATATTTTGTTAAGAAAGATGGACGACCTGATCGAAGTTTTGGCAGTAGGGAACCCGATGAAGTGTAGTTAATTACAAGACTTTGTATTGATGAGTGAGCTCTATCCACTACTTTTCCAATTTTTCTATTGGATTTTGCCTCAAGATATAGATTTAAAATAACTTTTCGCCCATATGCACCAATTTGGTTTCCGTTGTTGTCCGTGACGCTTTTAAAATTGCAATAAATTTCATAATTAAACAAAGTTTTATTTCAATACATAAAACAAGAGCTGAGTTATTTGCGATTAAAATTAAAATTTCAAATATTTTTGTGGTGTACGCAGACTTTTTCGAGCAAGTGTGTGTACAGCATCTGATTTAGTTATTTTAATGAGACAACAAGGCAGTCTTTCAATATTCTTTTGAAGTTGTATGTACTCGTAGCTATGTACTATTGTAGTGCAACACAAACCAAAGTCTTCTATTTTATGCGCCTACGAATAACTCAATATTTTGGAAGTCAACATTGATTTATTCACCGTAGCGCTATTGGATATTGTTTGGTTCTTTACTAAAAAAAAAAAACATTGTGACGTATCGGCGGTGCCCAAAACTTCGAAAAAAGTACACGTCGTACTTGGGCATAGTATGTTGGTTACGAATTCGCAGTTACATATTAAAATCAATCCCAATCCAATATGTTAACTTCGGTTTAATCGGTGCTCTAATACCATTCACACGGAAGGGAGGGGATGCTTTAAATAAGGGCCACCCAAAAAAGTGTGCGGCATACGCACACTAGTTGATGTGTTTGAAGCGACCTTCTATAAGATGCCACCATATCGAATTTCAAGTGGATATTGACGATTTTCATACGAATGCATAAAAGTGAGCTGTGGGTTTGTATGGGACTACCCCAAAAAGTGGGCGATTCACGCCCATTAGTCTACATATGTTAAGCGGCTGTCCATAAAAATGCACCACATCGCATTTCAATCTAATAATTTACTTTAATAGAGAAGTTTTTCATATAGAAACACAAATCGGTGCAGTTGGGGGCTATCCCAAAAAGTGGGTTTATAAGGTATGTATATGTGAAGCGTCCGTCCACTAGAAGCTACCATATCAATTATTAAGTTGATATTGACTACAATAAAAAAAAAATCAAAACTGGTTACTTAGTTTTTAATATATCAATCTGAAATCAGATGTGGATACTTCCTCTAATACTATTCTGAACATATGTATGTTACAACTGGCAAGCCACGTCCACTTTTAGGGGTAGCCCACCGCCGTCATTTAAACTTGATGCCTGAAAACAAACGTTCTAAGCTTACTTGCGTAGCTGCAAGTGCTGGAGTAACTTTTGGCAATTCGAATAGTTCTAGGAAATTTTGTGGACTTTTTAAACATATATGTATTGTGTTAGCGGTTTTATGTTGTCCTTTATGCCTAAGTACACTATGTATAAAACAAAATAAAATTGAGAATAGAAACTATACTGGTACAAATATTTTTGTTTCGGTAAAAAAATTAAAATATCAGTTCTGGTTCCGGTTCTAAATTTGAATCGGTTAGGTTAGGTTAGGTTAGGTAAGGATGGCCCAACATGGTTAAACCCCACATTGTCACTTAGGCCAGCATAGGCCCCTTGTGATACCATATTTGTTCCTATTTCATCCGCAGCTACTCAGGAAACCACTTTGTCAGTGTCAAGAACGTCGAGATGTGTTTAATCTCTTTTTCTGAGATCTCAATTAAGTTGTCCAGGAAAGGGCGCCCTAATAACGTCAGTCTCTTCCTACTGTTGGCCGGACAATGACATAGCAAGTGCTCGACCGTCTCCTCCTGTTCGGCGTTTCCGCAGCTTCTGCAGATGTCCCAAGAGTTTAAACCTAGCCTTGTGGCATGTCTTCCTATTGTACAGTGGCCTGTGAGGGCTCTTACAATAACAGCTAACTTATCTCTCTTGTACTGAAGAAGTGTTATTGTTCATTTAAGGTTATATTTTTTCCAGGTGAGTCTAGAGATTCTATACGTGCCAAGGTTGCACCATCTATTGGTTGCTATACCGATCATCTCTGTTGAGATCTGTAGTTTAAATATAGCCATGAAAGAGTTCAGCCTGACTGTCCGAGAAGATAAACACATGTTCTTGAGTATTTGAGTATGATCTTAGGAGATGTGTAGCTTCCTGAATGGCTAGCATCTCCGCCTGAAAGACGCTACAATGATCGGACAGTCCAAAGGAATCTCTAATCCCTAGACTATTGCCTTCTCTCTCGCAAGGAGATCAAGTGGGATCAGATGGAGCAGTATATCTAATGAGTCCGTCGGTGTGGTACGCAGCGCTCCACTGATACAAAGATCAGCACTTCTTTGCACCTTATGCATTTTCTTAAGGGTAGAAGCCTTTTCTAGTGCTGACCACCATACACATACTTCGTATAGCAGAGTGGGCCTAACTACTGCAGTGTATAACCAATGAACGATAGATGGAGAGAAACCCCACCTTCTTCCAATAGCTTTTTTGCACGCAAAGAGTGCTATGTTTGCCTTCTTTTTGTTCCAATTGAGCTTTTTGTCCACGATCACTCCCAGATATTTTGCATATTCGCTGATAGTAAGACCAGTATTGTTGAGTTTGGGTAAAGTCAATTAAGGAGTCTTGTATTTCCTTGAAAAGAGCACTAGTTCTGTTTTTGTAGGGTTCACACATAGGCCGCAGCCAGAAGCCCATTTTGAGCGAACCGCAAGTGCGGATTCCATTAGGTTACATAGTTGAGTTGGGAAAATACCATCCGAGCCCGGGGATTTAAAGGGCTGAATGGTATTAATAGCAAATAAAATCTACCTCCTACTTATTATAATTGATATAAGTGCGGGAGAGACTCCTTCCCCCTGAATTTCTACATTGATTTGCTCAGAATTCCCTGGGAAGTGAGTATCTAGTAGCAACTCTAACGTTTCTTTACTAGAATCTGTCCATTCACCTGTTGGGTGCATTAGGTACCCCATCGAGACTGGTGTCTTGGATAGGATTTTTCTTAGACGGGATGCGTCCGTAGACGTTTCTATATTACTACAGAACTTTGCCCATGATGAACGTTTAGCCTTTCTTATCGCTGTCTAAGGACTTTGTCTGATTAAAAAGCTTCCTACAACCTTTTTCAGATCCTCCAGATCTTTCGACCACCATGGGGGTTTGTGTGTAACTCTCATCCTGGCTTTAGGTCAAACCTTCTTTAAAGCCATCGAGCAGTTATTTTTGAAAACCTCGACCAGTTTTTCTAATTGCTCTACATTCCTAGGTTCATAAGGTGGTTTAGGCCTTAGGATTCTTTTCAGTGTATTTGAGTACACTTCCCAGTTTGTTTTTCTTAGGTTAATGCTTCTTTCAGGTTTGGGGGACTTTTGCGACTAACAGTATAATATATATCTGTGGTCCGAAAAAGAGTGATTATCCAAAACGTCCCATGAAATAATTTTATCCATGAAATAATTGAATCGGTTAGTTTCGGTTAATTCAGGTTTTATACCCAGACGTTTTCCATACGAAATGGTCAATCCTTTCTAGAAAATTACATCCCAACACAGCTCTTTCAATTACTCATTGCGTTTTCCAGTAGCATTGCCGTAGTTCTCACAAGCTCTAGTCAAGATATGTCACGTGATCAATTCTGCAAAGGACAATATGAGAATTTTGGAATCGGCACTGAAATCACCAGTAAAAAAAATTTTAAATTACCATCTTCCCGCCTCAATACCCAAGATTTTTGTAAATAACACTTTTCTTATTACGGTTGCTCAATGAATGCGACTAACGCCGAATCTCTTTAATTCTTTCTTGTTCTTTTTTAAGCTAATCCTTTTCAGAAAATGACGTTATTTACCGATTTGATGATACATCTAGCTATCTTCCATGTAGACTAATAATCAAGTTGTGATTTCTAACACCAAAAAAAGCTCTACTGCAAAAAGAAGAGAACGTCGGCGCACGCCCGATAAAAGCGAAGCTTCTATGGACACAAATAGAAAAATTTATGTTTGTATGTCTTATGGCACACTCTGTAGTCTAAACGATTTGATGTACAAGGTGTGTCGCAAAAGAAACACGACTTTTTAAAAATAGCTCGTTCTGGTTTGACAGTATCTTTTTGGCATCGGTCGAAAAATGAATCTTCACTATAATCCTCCCTCAATGTCCTCATAGCGGTGTCCTTTCATCGTCAAATGTAGCTTTCCAAATAGATAAAAGTCACAGGCGAATACGGTGAATGGTTGATGGTTAAAATGCCATTTTTGGTGAGAAAATCGGTGATAAGTGTCGACCGATGACACGGCACATTATCGCATTTTTGGTCGTCAGTCAATTTGTGCGGAACAAACTGTGAACACACCCTCCGTAGATCCAATTTCTCCGTCAAAATGCGACGAATTGGGAGAATATTTAATTCCATTTCCATATAACGCAACGAAGATTTCGGCTCATTTTTTGTATGAATTCACGCACTTTATCAATGTTCTTTTCGATCACCACTGATTTTGGTCGGCCCGACTTTTCATCGCCACAGAGGTCTTCACGAGCTGCTTGAAAACGTTTAAACCACTCGTGAACTTTGCTACGGGATGGACAATTGTCACCATAAACTTGTTTCATCATTTGGAAGGTTTCGGTCATTGTTTTACCAAGTTTGAAATATAACTTAATATTTGCTCTTTGTTCGAGATTCATTTTTCGACCGATGCCCAAAAGATACGGTCATTTTTAGCGCGCGATAACTTCGCTTGTAGTGGTCCGATTGTCATACAATTTTTACAAGATGTCAGTGAAGGATGTACCTCTGCAACGCATGTACCTACCAGTTGGTGGCGCCACCGGAAACAGCTATTTTTAAAAAGTCCTGTTTCTTTTGCGACGGACCTTTTATTATGACACAAGTAACGTATCATATATTTGTATTGATTGCGGGAGTGACATAGAGTATAATATTATTATAATGCGACCGCGATTAAAGAAGAGTGGTTTTTAAATATTATTTTGTAATATTACTGCAGCTTAACGCATGACGCTGTATTGAAATTTTATGCTCTATGACACTCACGCAATCGAGACGAATCGAACAATAAATCGTAAGCCAAAATCCATTAGGCCGTTTAGGCTAGAGAGAGTGCACTTAGCTTTATAACGCAATTTTCTGGAGGGATTCGGCTAAAACTGATACAAGAAATATATATAAACCCATTTTCTGGAGGGACTAAGCATACACACACAGAGCACACAGCTAGCTAGTTTGCTCAAGAGCTACCCGCGAACTCACCGCTCACGTTTCTTCGTTTTCAGTTTTCAACGAAACAGCAATGCATTTGCCCTATTTTATTTTGTACATTTTTGATGCATACTCTTGCTGATAAGAGTTGCCACCTCGCTTCACATATCTGTTTGAGGTGACAGCTTACAGCTCCTTTCATGTTATTGGCACAAACAGGCATAAACAGGGATTTAAGATTTCATGAAATTGAAATAATATCTGATAATATTACATACTCGTATCTTTGAAATTGTTATTTTTAAGCAACCTTATTCTTTTCAAGCAGTTTTGGAAATATTAAATTCAAAAATTAGTTCATAAAATAAGTTAAATTAATAAAAACTTTTTCGGATTCTAGCAAAATTTTTATTTCTTAAAAAATTAAAAAAGAAAAAAAAAAAAATTATAAATAGAACAAGATGGAAAATTTGGTAAGCATAGTGAAGCAATTATTGCTAAATGTTACTTTAACCGTATACGAGTTATCAATAAGCAGAATCTGGCACGTTATCCACATGCACGACCCACGGAAAACCACACATCGCCACAACCGAGCGAAAGCAGGCAAATCAGTTGGCGTCACGAGCATCAACAAAGTGCTTCTCTATTGCAGGCTGGCGATCAAAAGCAATTGTCCCAACGAAGGCTAGCGTTTCACCAAAATCAAAATAATGCAAGTCAAACAGAGGTTGCGCAAATCAGGTCGCCGAGGGTGGTGCCACCAGATAGTTCCACAATGCGTTTGTTGCGCAATAGTTACTTCTCCTAACTGCAGAAAAGATTAAAAACGTATACGAGCATCTACAGCTTGAAATGCATTTTTCTAGATTATTTTTAGTTGAGTTTTTATTTTATTTTTTTCACTTAAATTATCGGTGAAAATGTTTTGGTATGGTTATATATCTAAGTTATAATATCTAAAATATAGTAAAAACTTA
The DNA here is from genome assembly GCA_035044765.1 of Leucophenga montana. Classification (NCBI taxonomy): domain Eukaryota; kingdom Metazoa; phylum Arthropoda; class Insecta; order Diptera; family Drosophilidae; genus Leucophenga; species Leucophenga montana. The sequence continues at coordinate 37,376 of JAWNNQ010002025.1, read as the reverse complement.
AAAGTTTTACAAATTCTGTGGTAGTTCGGAATTCTTTGGTTTTTGTAAATCTTAATTGTCCAGAAAACAGGCAATTTTTGGCTGCTATGTGAAATCCGTTGTTCTGTGATTATTCGACAAAGGCGTGCATGAGAAGTTTGTCAATTAAGTGAATGCTGAGCACACATACATTGATTTGAACAACTGAATGACTGTTGATTGTTTATAAGGGTGTACCAAAAGCAGGTGAGCGATAATTTTTAAAATGAGTCGTAATTTATCTATATTTGCTACATTCTTTATATGCATGTATTATTGATTGTCTGTTAATCATGAATCATATGCATTTGTTATTGATTGGTAAAACAATTTTGTTATGAGCACAATCTGTCTCCAAAGTCACTTCTGTCATTAAAGAATATTGCAGGAAATAAAACCGAAGTGTATTTAGGTACGTACTAGAGTTATATATGCATATTCATTCTAAACTTTCATTAGCATTAATTTCATTCAATGCAGAATAAATTCAACTTCACTAACATTCACTTTGAATGACTGAATGAAATGTCAATTCATTTTATTATGAATGCAAGGTCAACGAAACATTCATTCATTCGAATGCGTTGAAGGTTGGAATAAATTCAGCTGCTGGTCGCTTTCGATATCAACACAAACACTTTCAGCAGCCGAAGGTTTTTTGCACCAGGTACGGCAGCTAGCTGCTTATAAGTAGAGTAAACGAGATGGAAAGAGATATTCAGAGAGAGATGAAAAGATATTTTGAAGTGAAGCGCCCCGTAGCTATTTGCTAAAACAACACTTAAAAATGACTTGCGCGACAATAAAGTCATTTGTGTTTTAGTGAGAACGTGCGTATATATAATTGCGTATATAAGTGCGACCCGCCGACTGTTTGGGGTAGCCCCCATACAAACCAACCGGTCACTTTTGACTTTTTGTATGAAAACTTCTTTATTATAGTCAATATTAGGTTGGAATGCAATGTGGTGCCATTTTATGGTCAGCCGCTTAACATAAATAGACTAACGGTTACGGCCCGCGCACTTTTTGGGGTAGCCACCATACAAACCCAGCGCCCACTTTTGTGTTTTTGTAAGAAGAACTTCTTTATTAAAGTCAATATTAGGTTGAAATGCTATATGGTGCCATTTTATAGACAACCGATTAACATACATAGACTAATGGATGTGGCCCGCCCACTTTTTGGGGTAGCCCCCATACAAACCCTCTGTGCAATTTGGTGTTCTTTATGAAAAAGTTTTTCATTTAAATCAATATTAGCTTGAAATTTGATTTGGTGGATTTTAGTGGACAACCACTTCATATACATATACAAATGGGCGTGTCGCGCCCACTTGTTGTAGTAGTCCCATATAAACCCACAGCTCTCTTCTATGCATTTGTATGGAAAACGTCAATATCAACATATCTACTACATCGTTTCATAAACATCTACTAGTGGGCTTGAACCGCCCTCATTTTGGGGTCGCCCCTATTTAAACCCCCACTTTTATGTTTTACAATACTATTTAAAATTTCGTGTGTATGGTATTAGAGCTTCGGTACAACCGAAGTTAACGTTCTTTCTTGTTTATTGGATTGAAGAGCAGTTCAGTCATTGTGGGAAATAATGGTTTTTGGAATCGGAATATGGAACGCAAAATGTAGAAAACTGTTGAATACCTGGAATACCATGTTCCCGCCTCAATTACCAAGATCTGTGTAAAGCGCCCATATCCTGTTGCGGGAGCCCAATGATTCCGACTATTTCCCACACTTTCGAATGGTTTCTTGTAAGTCAATATTCTACAGAAAATGTTACTAGATATCGATTTGGTGGCACATCTGGCTATAACACTTGGATACTAGGTTAACATTTAAAGTAAATACATGGTGTTGTCAGAATTCTGCATTGTAATGCCAATTTCAGAAGAGGCTAGGCTCAAAATGGTACAAGAAACCATTCGAACTTTTGGGACTTGAACAAAACTGGAGGAAACCGCAACGCATTGCTAAAAGAGTTAAGTTATGATGTAATTTACTAGAAAGAATTGACTACAAAAAGATAAAACAAAACTGCTTATGAGCTGCTGCCGTACATGTGAGGTCATGCTCACGAGCAAGAGCCGTAATGAAGTGAAATGGGAAGACCGTGAGCGAGAGTTTTTAAACTCTGATAAAATATGCTGTTGATACTTTTTACGAATTACTTGAGTTGACAGTAATTAATATATACAATTACCTATTATATTCTAAAATGTAATTTGACAAACTCTGCATAACAAAATTTCACTACGCCTGTCACTGCAAGAAATAAGCAAACAGAGAGAAACAAACACACCAAAATGAAGCGCATTCATAACATTCGAAGCTAACGCATTCATTCATTCATTCATTCATTCATTCATTCATTCATTCATGACATTCAACTTCATGAGCATTCAAATATCAAAAAGTCATAAGCTTCGAATGAATTAAAATGAATGTGAACTTTAAAAACTCATTCATTCAATTTACGCTCATTAGAAGAATGTGCACTTTCATTCAAATACATTTTAGTGCGAATGTGCCTTTTGCCGTTTTGGCCGCATTCATGCAGAGCTCTAATATACATATCAAAATGGGGGTGTCCCGCACATTTTTTGAGGTAGTCCCATACAAACCCACGGCTCACATTTATGCATTTCTATGTAAAACGTCAATATCAAATTGAAATTCGATATGGTGTACACATTTATGTTTTGCAATTCCATTTAAATTTTAGGTGCATGTATTTAATGATAAACTAATTGATATTTGCCGGTTAAGTTACGCGCTTCATAAAACAGCTGACACATCATAAAAATGGCGCACAGATATAGCTACTGCAATACCCATGATTAGCCGATTGGTGCGCTATTCCCGAACTGGGAAAACATAAACTGCTGTGGGGATTTCCAAATGGTTTTAACATATAGACAGGCAGATTAGTGTTTTAAATATGATCTTGAAGCTAAGCGATAATTTGCAGAATGGAAGTCAAAAGACGAGCCAAAACCTAAAAAAACTGCTTTTTCAGAAGTCAAGAATCAAGAAAATGTTGATAACTTTCTATGATTGCAAGGGTATTGTTCACAAGGAATTTGTTTCAGAAGGTCAAACTATCAATGGAGAATAATATTTATAAGTTTTACATCGTTTATCGTAGGGAGTTCTACGTGTTAACCCGAATATTCCAATGGAAATATAGCTGTTTTCATTGAACGTTAATGCATTATCTCACAAGACCAAAAAAGTCAATGAATTTTTGATGAAAAAAAAAAAAAAAATCATACAAGCAGCCGTCACATGTGTAGGTGCTAAAGAAGATCCAAAAAAAGGAGTTTAAAAAGTCTATGGAAAATTGGTTGAGCGTTTCAAACGTTCTATTGAGTTAAATGGAACGTATTACGAGGGCTGCTATTTGTATTTCGGGAACTAGCAACACTAATGTCAAAAGCTACAATCTGGCAACACCATAATAAAGTTTGACATTTTCTGGCATAAACATACTCACAAAGTTTTGATGTACAATTGCTATTTGTTTTGTTTACAGTGAGTTAAGAAAAGCAATTTGGCCAAAAAATGGAAATTTCAAGAGAAGGTTTTCGTTGGATTGTTTTTCACAACTTTCGACGTGGATTATCTCAACAAGAATGTGTCAATGAACTCAGTTCTTTGTATGGCGATAAAGCACCATCAAAAACCACAGTATATCGCTGGTAAAGTGAATTCAATCGTGGTCGCAGTTCGGTCGACGACGAATTCCGTGAAGGTCGTGCAACATCGGTTGTTGTACCCAAAAACCTCGATGCAGTGCGTGAACTGATAATGCAAGATCGTCATGTGACATAGAGGCATCCTTGCACATTAGTTTCACTTCAATACATTCGATTTTGCTTGAATACTTAGCTGTAAAAAAAATTTGTTTTGGAGGTGTCTCAAGAGCAATGGAAAATCTGCTATGACAAATGGTTTGAACGAATGCAGAAGTGTATTATTGATCATCAAGGGGAATACTTTTGAAAAACAATAAAGCCATTTTCATTTAAAAATGTTTGTTATTATTTGCTATTCTCGAATTATAAATAGTACCCCTCGTATAAATAAATATTAGCTTTGAAACATAATACCATGCTTGTTTTATTGTATGACGGAAAAGTTCGGTTATTTTTAGATCACACTGTGTATGCTTGATCAGCTCGACAAAACGAATCGAATTAGTCATGTTCCTCAGTTTTTCAAGTTGTGGATTTAAAATCGGGTATGGAGACCTTCCCTGTTTCCCTACATGCCACGCTTAATTCTTAGTAATTTACTAAGCGTTTTAACTCAAAACGGTTATAAGCTTTTGCGACGTTAATATGCCGTTTAATATGTAGTTAAATATGAAATTTATTCAAGCAATAAGTCGTATGATTAGTTAATGCAAATCGAAATATACATTTAATGGAATGAAAGAAAGGTATTTGATATAGTTGAACGTTACCTCCCATACTGGAAACCCAAGAGGGTATGTCCGCTGTTGTTCATGAAAATTTTCTATTCTAAGCTTTCATAACTCTTCTGATATAAGTCTTATGTACATGTACACATTACTTTCATCTAAATAGCCGCAAAGTAGAATCATATACTTGTATGTTTTGAAACTTTGATTTATGTATGCTGCTCAACGCGTTGCTATTAACCTATTATTGCATGCGAATACATAATTGTGCACAATTTGCGCTCAATTAAAAAGTATCGAAAGCAAATGCAAAAAGTAAAGAAGCAGCATTAACAACATCAACAACAACAACAACAATAAATTGTTTAAAACTCCTCCACACACAGAGATACACACGAAAGGAAAATTATTTACGTACATAGATACACATACTTGTATAGATACATGCAAGCTGAAATACTTGTGTAAGTCTTACACACAGTATACGGAAGCATGTTGACTCATATATCAAAAATTTATCCTGCTATTAGTAGCAATTTACGCACTTTTCCAAATACACACACATACCTACACACAGGAATGCGCACAGATACAGATACAAATACAGATACAGCTAGAAATACAGATACAGATATTTTAAAGATACCGCACCGCAAAACGTTTCAACGTTGACGCCAACTTCGAAGCGGCATTCAAGACTTCTTAATTGCAGTGAATAAATCATAAAAATAAAAAAAATAAAAAAAAAATGAAGCAAACGAAAACGAGCGAAAGCAGCAAATGAATAAAAAGAAAAGAAAAAAAAAATCGAAAATGGCTGCTTCAAAGATGTCGACGGATGTGAAGCCGGACAGACTGGCTGCCGGAAGGAAGCGGCTGAGGTTATGGAGGTGACAGGACACGATTCTAGGCGTTGTTTGTAGTCGCAGCTGGCTGGCAATCAAATGCGGGAGCATGTCGAATATTGGACACGATTGGCAGCAGTTCTTGAACGAAGAATTGAGTTCACTTTGTTTGCCACGATTTGACTTGAATGGTGTCGGTTTGGTTTGGTTTGGTTTGGTTTTGTTTAGTTTCATTTCATTTCATTCTGCAGCATTGAGTCGCATCGACTTTGGTGCGCCTGCCATCATCGTATCGTGCACGGATGCGTGCGTGAGTGGAATTTTTTAAATAGTCGCACCGACAATACAAAAGCAACAGCGACACACATATGCACTCACTGTCTTTCGCCTTGGACTTCAATTTAACTTTTATGTACAGTGGCAGAATGTATAAGCATAAATAAATAAATTAATAAAAAATAAAAAATTTCTAAAATAAACAAAGAGAAATTGTAGCTTTTGTGGAACCGAAGATTTAATACACTTCCAACAGCGTATATCCCAACCGAAAAAAATTTAATATGAAACATGCAATTCATTAGAACCAGGGAATAAAACCGAAATGTGTTTCGATTTTGGTTGCAGTTTCGGTACGTACCGAAACTTGTGTTCCGATACAATTCTTTGATTTTATTTTATTTCGGACAAACGTTCCGGTTTAAAAAAAAAAAATGGTTGTCTGTAAAGTCGGTTTACGGACGATAATTTAATGTGATAACGTCGTAAGAAAACACATTGATGAAAACTGATTACAATAGACTAGGTTTAAATAAGCTGCTGTCCCTTCGTGCTTCGTATTGATTCTATTATTTTGCTTGTTCGTTTTGACTTCGTGCCTGTTGATGTCTGCCTAGCTGTACCCTGGCAGACGTCGTTCTGTCGTTCCCCTTGCCACTCCTTTCCGGGCCACTCCTACCCGCTGTCCATACTACTATAAATGTATGCTGCGAGACAAAGAGATAAAACGCGTTTCTATATAGTTTGGCGTTGCCGGCATCAAACACAAAAAAAATTTAATTTTTAAATATTTAAATTGTAGTTGTACTACAAATAAATATAGATCGTGCATATTTATAATCGCTGTATCTCGCCCCCTCACGCTTGCATTTACATTAGTGAGCTATTACTCAAACACTCTCTCGATCTCACGCTCTTAATGTTCCTGTTCCTGTGTTTGTGTGCGCAGCAAGTATTTTTGAATGTCTATTAAATAAGCAATTTAATATATTCACGCATATGAAATGTAACAACAACAACAAGAAAAATCTACAAGAAAAGAGTGGTAAAGCAATAACAAATAACAACAACAGCTACTGCAACAGCAGCCAGAAGTACAACAATAACTAGATCGTATATGATAGGTATAGCCGCACTCCACCGCGCACACACTCACGCACACACACACACACACACACACACACACACACACACACACACACACACACACACACACACACACACACACACACACACACACACACACACACACACACACACACATAACTATGGCTTTCACAAGCCATTGCTTCACCAATGCCTTCAGGCGGAACGTGAGGGGCATGGCTCTTTCGTATTTGGCGGCGTTCATCGATTTAATAGACGTTATCACGTCAAAAAAAAAAAAAATAACATATCGGTTCCGGTTTCGGTTCTCAAATTGAATTGGTTAGTGTCGGTTAACGCTTCCGGTTTCAGTTTTACTCCCTGATTTTTATTATTTTTACATCATTCACAAATAGTATGAAATGGTATTATCAATTTATCTGAAAGTTTGTAACGCATTAAATGAGCTATCGTAGACCCCATAAAGTATATATATTTTTGATCAGCGCGACGAGACGAATCGCTCCATGTCCGTCTGTCCGTATGTCCGTCTGTATGTTGTTGCGCATTTTTTGGGGACCAATTTTAATGCTATCCGGTTGAAATTTTGCACAGACACTTCTTTTTATTGCAGTTTAATATAGTGTCTAGATTGTCCCGCCACGCCCACTTTTTGGGCTGGCTTCCATACAAATCCATCGCCCACTTTTGGCTTTTTGTATGAAAAACTTTTTTATTATAGTCAATAGCAACTTAATAATTGATATGGTACCTTCTAGTGGTCGGATGGTTGACATATACATTAATGGGTGGGGTAGCCGCCCAATGTTTGGTTTAGCCCCCATACAAACCTACTGCCCACTTCTGACTTTTTTTATGAAAACTTCTTTATTAAAGTCAATATTGGGTTGACATACGATATGGTGTCATTTTACAGACAGCCGCTTAACATATTTAGACCAATGGGCGTGGCCCGAACACTTTTTGGGGTATTCCCCATACAAAACCACAGTGCAATTTTTAGTTTTCAATGAAAAAATTCTTCATTTAAATTAATATTAGCTTGAAATTTGGATTTTAGTGGACAGCCGCTTCATATATATAAACAAATGGGCGTGTCCCGCCGTGTCCCGCATTTGTATGGAAAACGTCAATATCAACTTGAAATTATATATGGCGGCATCTTACACATCAACTATATCGCTTCATACACATCTACTAGTGGGCGCGTAGCGTTATATATATATGAGTTATATATCTATTTCTTATGGCTGTATGACACACGAATACAATCAGAAAATTGTATTCGTGTGTCATTGCTGTTAGAGCAAATCAAAAAATAGACAAAGCAAACATTCTACAGGTGCGAGAGGTTGAAATATAGTTTCATCAAAAAGTGAAACGAAAACCAACAGGAAAATAAACAGAAAAAAATACCATATTAAAATGAAAATCTATGCGAAAGATGAGACAACTCTGGACTCAAAAATGACAAAGTACCAAAAGTTTGGCAGAAATAGTGAATTTATCTAAATTTGTATGGTGTTTTGTATTATTTCTTCATCACTCTGTACACAAAAAGTGTACTAGTACTAGAAAAAAGACCAATAATTAATAATGCAAAGACAATTGCTTTGCCATGTCATGCGCAAATGGTGAATATACTCAATGCATGCATTTTAAAAATGCTTTTCTCTATTGATTCTGTATATTTTAATAGAAACATAAACAAAAGTCAAGTGTGATCTATACGAGTCGATGTGAAAAATGTTGCTGTATGTATATACGTATCTCTCTCTTTCGCAAGGTCTCTGTCGTGTTTAAAATCCCATAGCATGAAGGAGAAAACAATTTGCTGATTATTATTCGTGCGTAGGCTGGGTGAATGTGAATCGTACATTTATATGGAATTTTGAGTCTATATTTTGATTAGTTATAATAGAAACAAAAAGAATTGAAAAAAATAAAATAGTATTTGTTCAGTTTGTAAAGGAACCATTTTCTATAGAAGGCGAAAAGATTAATTTCAATGCATTCGTACTGAGTTTCCATTTAATAGCTCAAGAAGCAAAAACGATTTATCTTATCGTACAATAACTGAAAATTTCATTTAAGGCATTGCAAACTTCTTGATATGAAAATGTAACTATTCACAGTGCGTTTGTAGAGTTTTGGAGTATATATACCCATGATCTGGAATAGACTGGGATAAACAGGTGTCAGCGGAGATTGTTTTTAAAAACAACACCCAAAGGGTTATATGTATTCAGTATTTACAAGTTAAATTGTGGCCGTTGTTGGCTCATAGCTTAGTCGCGAGAGGATAGTAAAAAATCGGCTAAATTTCCAAAAATCAACGCACCGGTCTCCATCACCGGCGAGCATTGGTTCAAACAAGATACTTTCCGAAAACTCAAAATATGAATTGATTATACAGTTCTGATTTAACACCTTATATGGTTTGCTCTCTTTCCTCATCTAGCGTACAAACTGAGTGGTGCACGATTTCTAGCATGCCAAAAGGCAAAGTGGAGAATATTTTGAATATGGAGAAATGAAAAACATTTTCAATGATAAATATTTGTTTTTGGTTTTTATTGACGAAATTTGAACGTCTATCACCGTAAAACGATTAGTCTCATTGCATCGATTAGTCTCGCATTGATTAAGAACAAATACGAGGTGTGTACAAAAAGTAACGAGACTTTTCAAATTTCGCGGGCAACGTACATTCGATTATCGATTTTTTTTGTTTTGTTGTGTTGGTACCCTCGTCACGAACATATATTTACAGTTTCAGCTATGTAGCATGTTTAGTTCGTTTGTGAGTGACATAACGGTTAGATGTGTTTTGCGTGCTTGGCGATTTTCTGCTATCGAGCGCAGGAGCTATTGAATAACTTCAACAACGATTCAGATTCGCTCAATAGGGCCATAACTGGTGACGAAACATTGGTATATGGTTATGACGTCGAAAGCAAAGCCCAGTCGTCCCAATGGAAGAGCGCAGGTGAGCCAAGACCGAACAAAGCAGCACGCCAAGTTCGATCAAATGTCAAAGTTTTGCGCACTGTTCGATTACCGTGGCGTAGGATTGGAAAAAGCGTTGGCACAAGTGTATTGTATCTGAGGGGGATTACTTTGAAGAATACAACATAAATATTGATGAATAAAACAATGTATTTTTCCTAAAAATACAAAGTCACCTTTCCATTTGAACATACCTCGTACTTATTATTGAATCGACAACCTCTCCTTAGCTGTATTACATGCGTTTCGACATTGCAACAAACATATTACTACCTGATTACATAAATTTATTTGCTGGAATATAAATATGTTTATATGTCTAGTAATTTGTTAAAGTTTATTATAATAATTATCAATGTAATTGTTTTGTTCCTTTAAATATGATGTACTCTTAATAGCTAAACGCCGAAAAGTCCACAGCGAAGAAATATAAAAGTTACAGTTTTTATTGCACCACATCACACTGTGCCTACTACTATTGGGTGCTACTTGTGTCATTTTGATAGACCGAATGTACAATCTTCGAGTTGTGTTCTTCCGTTCCGTTCCGTTTTTATTTTATTTCGGATATAAATGCCAAGTGCGTGTCTTTTTCTCTGCTCTTGCTTTTCTCTGTATCTGTATGTGGGAGTGTGTTTCTATCTTAAGTAGCTCTTCATACGCTGACGGATACACTCTAACACACATATACACAGATACAGTAGCATACGCACTGACCAAAGCGCAAACAAAATGAAATGAAATGATGAATGCGCATAAAGTTGATATAATAAATACTTACGCACACAGATGCTCGTACACGCAAAACCATAAAGAATTTTCTCAACATTTGCCATTGCCATCAAGAGGACAACGAGGAAAATTTACGTGCACTGAAAAAATTTTTTATATGAAATGGTCATCAATATTGCTTCTCTTTTTTTTCATATTTCGAAATTATGAATGCACCTTTCAAAAAATTCTTGTGCAACGGAAGGAGCACATTCAGCGGAGACTAATTACTGATTTACACTTTTGTTTTAAACAACTGCGATACTTACTTTTGTTAGTTTTTGTTGCTCTGAAAATCCATTAAGTTCGTTCGAATAGTTTTAATTCAAGAGGCGTTGATTAATTTTGAACGTTGAATTTTTGTATGAAAAACTTTTTAATTGCAATCAAAATCAACTAAATAATTGGTATGGTAGCTTCTAATGAACGAACGCTTCTTATATAAATGGGTGGAATCCCCACATTTTTGGGTAGCCTCCATATAAACCCACCCACCCGAAATTTGATATCGTTGCTTCCTATGCACATTGGGCGGAATCGACTTTTTTTTTTTTGGCATAAATCCAAAAATTTTTTTTTTTATATTTTTATGGTGTTAATATGTTTTCCAGTAAATAATTGTCCCTCCTCATCGAAAATATTGAATTTATATTTTGATATACAATCCTCGTTTTACGCCAGCCCTTCAAAGTCAGCTGTTTGTGCCACGCGGCCTCCTCTATCTTATGACGAAGGAAGTTCACGTCACAAAAGAAAATTGCCTTCCGAACATTCAAAAGAAAATTCAACTCATGTCCTTATTCATGCAGCTGCTATGTCTGCAAAGAGGACAAATGGTAGAGATATTTCACATATTGAAAACATATTGAAAACAACATTAAATACTCCTGAAAGTTCAAAATTAACGGAACAGCTTTCATTGAAAGAACCACTACCATTTACAGCTGAGGAGGCCTTAGCATTTACTATAGAAAATTCGTTTTCCAAGCAGCAATATAATAACATACGCTTAAAGAATATCGAAAAGAATTCCTAAAAATAGAGTTCACTAAAGGAAGTCGGGATCACATTTTGAATTCAAAAGCACTTTTAGATGCTCAAATAAAACACCTAAAGCGATTTTTTTATGAGGCGGACCAAAGGAATGTAGAAGTTGTCTTCGACTTACACATGACGCTCATCGATGGAGAGGTGTTAAATACTTTAACAAGCACTAAATCAACACAATCATGTCCAATTTGCGGTGCTAGCCCAAAGGACTTTGTTAAAAGAAACGGACGTCAACAGTCAACAGTTCAAGTCAAAACCGAATACTTTTCAGTATGGAATTAGTCCTCTCCACGCATGGATTCGGTTTTTGGAGTTCGTTCTGAATGCTGATACGCAAAAAGGACATTGAAATAAAACTTTGGTATGAAATGGGGTTACATATAAACAAACCAAGCCAGAATGGTTCTGGAAATTCTAACGATGGCAATATGGCGCTAAGGGCATTTGCAAATGTTCCATTATTTGCCTCTATATTGTAAATCGATGAAGAGCTATTAAACAAACTATATATAATTTTAATAGTTATATCATGCGAATATGAAATTTTTTCGATTAAATTCGAAAAATTTTGTGAAGAGATGCTCCGTTTGCATTTGACGAAATATCCGTGGTACCCATTGACCGATACGGTCCACAAAATTTTAGTTCACGGTGCACAGATTATTGAGTCATCTGTACTTCCTGTTGCTTGCTTAGGCGAAAACGCATCTGAGGCTCGCAACAAATACTACAAGCGTAATAGGATATTACATGCCAGCAAAAATAGCCGACTCAACAACTTAACAGACGTCTTCCACCGTGCTTTGGATTCTTCTAATACTTATTTATCAAGCAACGCTTCAAGAAAGACTTCAAAAGCACACAAACTGCCAAAAGAAGTTATTGCACTTTTAAAGTTGCCAACATTTGAAGTTGCAGACCGGTCATATGGAGATGAGGACGAGTTTGAAAGTAAGGAAAGAACATTTTGATTTTGATCTAGAAGTAGAAAATATATTTGAATACAAATTAATGTTATATAACTTTAAAATAAAACTTTATCAATGCTTCTATGAGGTTCTTTTATGTGGGCGGCGAGGAAGGCGTGGTTACAGCGCTAAAAAAAAATTAATTCAAAATTCACAAATAATGTGAGCCGCAAATTCTGCAAGTTTCAAATTTCTAGATTAAAAAAAAACCCGATTCCGCCCAATGTGCTATGGATGAACACTTCACATAATTAGTAAGGGATTTGTCCCACCCATATTAAATGGTAGACCCCTTACAAAGTCACCGCCCACTTTCACACTATCTTAATATCATCCAATCATCAATATCATCTCCAGTAACGATGGAGCGGATAAATTAATCTCCATGAAGTTTGCGGCGCCTCAAAAACTCTTGCCCGGCCTCCACTCGATTCAACTTGTGTTGGTCTGTCAGTTTTTTTGGGACGCACCTCGCGGACAGATTCCGATATCCGAGGGTTGCTGTGATTGTTTCGTGTAGTAGAGGTCTGGAGATTTGCGGAAACATCGCAGAAATTTCATCCACAGTCAATCTGCGATCGTCACGGAGCGCATTTTCGATTTTTTCCACAATTTCGTCAGTCACAATTGCAAGTCTTCCGCTCCTCTGATCATCATGCACAGACGCGTACGACCGTTTTTGAACTCGCGACACCACTTGTACACACACGTACGATTCATAGCTTTATCACCATATGCAGTTTTCACCTCATTATAAATCTCAAACGGAGGTTTTCCCTTCGAAACGAGATAACGGATGACGCCGCGTATTTCGCACTTGGCGGGAGACTGGATTGACATTGTTCACAAAACGTGTTGTCGCGTCGACAGTTCTCAACGTACTGACCTCGAACCGGTCTCGTTGCAAAGGGGAGAAGTCCGGCTACACTGCAGTGTTGCCAACATGACGCGAAAATAAAATCACTCCGGCCTCAGTACACTTATTTTCTGGATAGGCCTCGTAATACAACATATAACATTTTTCTCAAATTGGGTGTCAATCGGAGACGTCTAACTATACGTTCTTGAAAGAGAAAATATTAGGCTTCAAAATGATGCAGTACATTTTTTGAAGACTTTTGAAGAAAACTTTTGCCAGCCTCATAACTTTCAATAACAGGTAAAAAATAGGCAACTTTAAAAAGAAAAGAAATAAAACCGGCCAGGTGCGAGTCGGACTCGCGCACAAAGGGTTCCGTACCATTATCTATAAAAAAAAAAAAACAAATCCGGCGCAAATCCGGAGACATCCTTTATAACCATTCCAAAAACATCACATTTGGTTGCTTCTGTAATTTTTTTAACTTTTTCCACATTTCTCAAATTCAGTGTTTCATTTTTCGTCATTTGACTCAGATAGGTTTTAGTATAGCATATGAAAGGTGCATGTATGCAATAAACATGGGTTTATGCGTCGACTAATATTTGATATTACTTCAAGCATAAAAGTAGACACTAAATACAGAAGGCTTCTATAAATATGCAGCATTGCATTTATCACTCTGGCACATACAGACCTTGATTGGTGTGTGCGTGAGAGACAGAGAGAGCGAAATATTCGCTAAAAGAACAGGTTTGTTGTATTAGTGCCCCTTTAAATATTTATTTTATTCTGTTTTTTAGTATTTCTTGTTATAGCGGCAACAGAAATACATCATTTGTGAAAATTTCAACTATCTAACTATAACGGTTCATGAGATACAGCCTGGTGACAGACAGCCATATGGACGGACAGCGGAGTCTTAGTAATAGGGTCCCGTTTTACCCTTTGGTACGGAAGCCTAAAAATCTAATTAGGTCCAAGGCAATTTTTACCTGAATCACTGTGTGACGTAAGTGAGGTGTTCCACAAAGAAATGAAGTCGTACACGATGTGATCTGAAAATATTCGAACTTTTTAGTTATAAAATAAAACAAGCGTGGAAGTATGTTTCAAAGCTAATATTTATTCAAAATACGATTAAATTAACTCAATACAACGTTTGGAATGCTCAACCAATTTATCCATAGACCTTTTTTTACTCGCTTTTTGGGATGTTCTTTAGCACATGTGTCACGGCTGCTTGTATGGCTGGAATGTGATCGCAAAAAGCTACTTTCATTGCAGTTTTAATTTTTGGTAAGACAATATGCATAATTGTAATTGTCTGATAGATAATAAGGAAGGTGTTAGACGAGACAAATGTGTTTTTTCGACAAAACTTCACTGACTACACGGGCGATTTTTTGATCATCATTTAACTGATGTGGAATAAAATGTGCACACACCTTTCTTTTACCCAAATCCTCAGTTCATATTTTGTACGTTGTACAGTATAAGATCAATTTAATACTTCTACCGGCATTCTCACAGTGAAATTTTCATTTACTTTTTCCACTAACTCAGCACGATGAGATGGGTCATTCAGGTCTTGGATTATCATTGAAATCATAATGGCCGTTTTTAAATTGTGTAAACCACGTGCAAACTTGAGTACGACTCATAAAATCATCATCATAAACTTTTTCTAACAATTCGAAAGTTTCAGCCAATTTTTTTAGCGAGTTTAAAACCAAATTTAATATTTGTTTTTTTGTTTTAACGACATAACTACAAAAATTGCGGTTGCTAAAACGTGTGCCATTTTGTTACTTTTCAAACTTAGCTGCTATCGAAAGATGAAAAATGTAGCTTTCTTACACTGCCAACATGATTCAAATTAAAAGTTCGTTTATTTTTAGATCCACTTTATAGAACGGAGTTATTGGTTCGCTTTGTGCAAAGTCTCCACTCTCCAGTAGAGTCATGAATTGGGATCTAAACCGATAACTTTCTTAATGCGATTTCAAATTTCAATTAATTGTTTTTCACTATAATATGAGTGAACTTATACGCTTTCTATAAATTAAAAATTCAAAAACAGCAAAAAACTCTAATTTTAGTACTATTTTTGAAAAGTCATAACTTTAGAACATATCCTTATATTTTGCACGCATGTAACTCATTTTGGTAAAATTATGTTCTTTATTCAAAAAAATAAAAAAACTGGGCAAAATAAAACAAGTTTTAATAACTTTCAAACGAAAACGTAGAACGTCGTTCCTACTTCGAGATAAAAAAACAAGAAAAAACGTTAACTCTAATACCATTCACACGAAACTTTAAATAGTATTGTAATACATAAAAGTGGGGGTTTATATAGGGGCTACCCCAAAAAGTGGGTGCTACACGCTCACTAGTAGATGTGTATGAAGCGATGTAGTAGATGTGTAAGATGCCGCCATATCGAATTTCAAGTTGATATTGACGTTTTCCATACAAATACATACAAGTGAACTGTGGGTTTATATGGGACTACCTCAAAAATTGGGCGGAACACGCCCCATTGTATATGTATATGAAGCGGTTGTCCATTAAAATCCACAAAATCAAATTGCAAGCTAATGTTGATCTATCTAATCAATGATTTTTTCATAAAAAAAACACAAAATTGCGCATGGGGGCTACCTCAAAAAGTGGGCGGGCCACTCCCAAATGTCTATGTATGTTTAGCGGCTGTTACTTAAAAGGCACCATATCGCATTTCAACCTAATATTGACATTAATAAAAAAGTTTTTCTTACAAAAAGTCAAAAGTGGACCATAGGTTTGTATGGGAGCTAAACCAAATAGTGGGTAGGCCACGCCCGTTAATCTATGTATGTTAAGCGGCTGACCATTAAAAGGCACCACATTGCATTTCAACCTAATATAGACTATGATAAAGAAGTTTTCTTACAAAAAGTCAAAAGTGGGCAGTAGGTTTGTATGGGAGCTAGCCCAAATAGTGGGCGTGGCAGGTCAATCTTCATACTCTATTAAACTACAATAAAAATAAGTATATGTGCAAAATTTCAACTGGATAGCATAAAAATTGGACATGGCTAGATCAATTCGTCTCGTCGAGCTGATCAAGAATACGAGTATATATACTTTATGGGGTCTACGATGGCTCCTTTAATGCGTTACAAACTTTCAGACAAATTGATAATACCATTTCACACTATTTGTGAATGGTGTTAAGATTAGTTTAGAGTTCAACAGACCAAAATCTATTAGGAAATTAATGTGGTATCGAATGCACTTTTAATGTTCTTTTTTTTTTTTAATTTGTACAATATCGTAGCGTCAAATCTGATATTATACTATATTAGTAAATATTTGAATCTTCGAGAGCGCTCAACTGCCTAACATTAGAGACAAACTGAATTCAACGACTGCTGTATCCAAAATTGCTCTATAAAATTAACCTCTATTCTTTCTAATTATTTCTGACCACTTTATGCGCAATAAAATTAACCACATCTGACCGTTTAATTTAATATATTACAAAAAAATTAAATCAAAACATGCTCTCACAAACTTAAAAACAGAAGTAAAACTTCAGAGTTGCCGAGCAAAAAAGGGAAGTAAACAATTCTGGAAAAATTAATTTTCATATGTGAATTATCAAATTGGTATTAACTTTGATATTGAGCTGATGTTACTTTTTTCTCAGTGCGAGTTACTTTGCTGTCGAAGGCCAAAGTACCTTTTGTCGATTTATGCAATGAATGAAAGAAAGATGGTGGGGCGGCATAAATGGCGCATTGCGTGGAAATTATGCCGGAAAGTGGAAATCATACGCTTGAAAAGTTTAAATGACTTTATTCGCTTGCATTTAACTTATTTTTGAGAGCTACTTTAAGGGAATGATCTGTGTGTTTATAGCCTGTGCCCGTAGATTAAAAGGGTGTATTATGTTTGTGGAAATGTATGTTACAGCCAAAATGAGGAGTGCTCGGCTCCATAAAGTATAGTACATAGCCTTGATCAGCATCACAAGTTGAGTCGATATAGACATGTCCGACTCTTCATCCGTTTGTCCGATCGTCTGTTTGTATATTTAGATTCTACTATTTCCACTGCATATAATGTGCATAAAATGAAAGCCCCAAGGGGATGCTAGGCCCAGATCAGACCATTTGACAATATAGCCCAATTCAAATCATTGGTTCAAATAAAGAGTCTTAGACAAGGTACAAGGTATCTCCAAGTCGAGGACACTCAACTGAACTGTTGTTTCTTGCTGTATCTGCACAAATATTTGATTTTGATTTTTGCAGCGTTGCACCGGTCTCTTCAAACTTCTCGACCCATTCGAGGGCTGGGCGCAAAATATTTCGCTGGTCATCTGTAGCAACAGTTTACTCCTTTCTCTCTTTTCAGTAATGTTCAAGAAGCATTAGTAGATTGTACATGAAACACTCCATGCCAGCTCAACCCTCCTCTCTCAACGTTTAGACTGGATGAAGTGATAGGTGACAGAAAATCCCATGATGTAAAAAAACCGTCAGAACGAATGCACTTCCACAAAAATGAGGTAGTCCCATACAAGCTCACAGCTCACTTTTATGTATTTGTGTGCCAATATCAATTTGAAATTCGAAATGGTGGCATCTTACATACTATATGGTCGCTTCATACACATCTACTAGTGGGCGTGTACTGCCAACTTTTTGTGGTGCATCTAGTGGGTCATTTTTATGATACGTCACATGTTCGATGAAGCGCGCAACTTAAGCAGAAAATATCAAATAATTTAAAATTAAATACTCGTACATATACCTAAACATGGATGCAACAAGTGTATATACCAATACATAAACCTTCCTTGGGATCCTGCCTGCCCATTGGTGAAAACCAATTGAAATCACCCCATTCGTTTTTAAGATTGCAGGTAACATACAGACGTGAAAAGTAAGCGACTTCAATTTATATATGTTCTATACGTACGGTGATATTGACAGCAATAAAAAAATTGTCATACAAAAAGGCAAAAGAGGGCGTGTGCTTTGTATGGAAAATATTTCGCTGGTCATCTGTAAAAAAAAATATTAAAAAAAAGTTTTTGGGGCCACCCTAAAAAGGGTTTTGATACTCTATTAAAGTGTAATAGAAAGAAGTCTAGTATGTGCCAAATTATAATCGGATATCTTAAAAATTGGTGCCCTAAAAATCCGCAACAACCTCCAGACAAACAGACGGACAGATTTACAGACGGTTATGGCTAGATAGATATGTACACTGTATCGGGTCAACGGTCCCATCTTTAAAGCAATACAAAATTGCAGACAAACTGATAATATCAGCATAATAATAGCATTTAGTTTAATTTACCATCGGCTATAATAACTTAATGTTCCATGAGTTCCGGTGAAAATAAAGAGAATGCCTCAGATAGGATCCCCCGCAAATTGGTGCGCTTTCTTACGTGCAGTCTTGACTGATATACGGCTGTGGTGCCACTTAAGTAAGTAAGCAATTTTCAAACAAAGGGATGTCATGGCTGTAAATGTTATGTATGACGAACCATAGAACAGATCAATGAAGGACTCCGATAACAAGTGTTACCACGCCAACTGATATTTTCTTTCACAGAATTCGTTTCTTTATCTAAAAATGGATGCAACAAGTGAAGAAAAGGGGCGCATTATTTTATTCACCTTTAAATGAATATTTAGTCTGGTTTTATTTACCTGCTCCAATACTTTGGAGTAATCACAAAGCAGGCAGAAAGGCCGATAATTTGCAGGAGAGACATAGTTTTGTCGGATTTTGCCGGGATAGGTATGATTTTGGCGACTTCCAAGAAAAAGAAAAGTAGCAAATTGTGCAAACTTGCACTATTTAGGATAGAGAACCCAGTGCGCTCCTTGGTAGGGTTTTGAGATAAGCATTACTAATTTCATCAGTGCCCGGAATTCCTAATGCCTTAAGGTTTTTACGATGAAAACTGTGACCATTTCATTTAGTTGTCTAGTTACAATCCAATGTCCTTCGGTAGTGCTCCTGTTTGAGATTAGATTAGTAATGCTGGGTGAATATTTGTAGGGCTTTCTGGGTATTGACTGTCCAATTGAAACAAATACCGTAAAATTGTGCCAAACAAGCAAAGTTTGAAAATTGTGAACTGTAAACTTTCAGTTAAAACATAACAGCACTTATGATTCTCAAATAGTTTTAACCTATGTTGTGTTTAGTGCACAGCACAAAAAGCATATACTTTTAACTACCTTTTCTTTTTTTTTCTTTATTTCTTTATTTCTTTACTTGTTTATTTTTTCATGGTTACTTGCTTTGTTATTGTAACTTGGAATTATTTGACAACTACTAGTGATCTCTCTTCACTTTGGAATGTTAAAAAAAAAAATAGTAATTAAACTGTTGAACCGAAGTGTTAATACCACTCACACGTAATTTTAAGTTATGTCCTTAGCTGGTATAAAGATAAAAAGAAAATAGTAAAACCACCTAAATATGGGTGAAAATTTTGTTGGTGCTATCACTGAAAGTGAGCGGAACACGCGCATTGATAATTATGCGAAGCCATACTAAAAATTTTACATTTTTTTCAGTTTCGAAAATAAATAGGATTTAATTTAATTTTGTGTGTAATAATTACTTTTTTCGTACAAAAACCACTGTGTTGTATGGGAGCTACGCATTAATGTTGGCGCGTGGCATGTCAACATGGATAATCTTTTTGACTGCAATAACTAGAAGTCTAGGTGCCGACTTTCAACTGGGTATCTTAAAAAGTGGTCACACTGACACACTTCTGTACCATATAATCGTCTACATAATACCCATCCTCCTTTTAGGTTGCGTTTGGGATAGAATTCATCGAAAATAACTGTCACCAATTCAACTGGTACTTTTAGCTCGGGTGCCAACGGGAAACACAGCTTCAATTCGAAGCTGTTAATTATGTGTTTAATCAAATATTGTTTTTGGGTTTTTATTCACAAAGCAGCCAATTACCGCCAACACTTAAAAATCGCTACCATGTTCGAATTTTTTGAATTGGTTTGTTGGACACAGCAACTGAAATTTACTTTTCTTACCGACGGATTCAAGTGTTACGTTGGCTACTTATTTGCGGCAATTCTGGCCTTTATTATTGCTTTTTTTTCAATCACGCACGAAACACACGACATGTTCGAAAGGATGATTGACAATTGGACAGTCAATACCCAGAAAGCCCTACAAATATTCACCCAGCATTACTAATCTAATCTCAAACAGCAACACTACCGCTAGGACATTCGCTTATAACTAGACAACCAATTTTCAAAGAAAGAGTAAATTACATGATTCAATAAATGCGTCACAAAATTATTAAGTTTAGCAACGTTTGCTGGAATCATACTCTATCTAAACTTCTTATTATCACGAAACCGCTCGAAAAGCTTAAAAAGGTATTAAAAGCAAAAATAAATATATTGAACCACCAAACATCACCTATCTGAAACATGCTCTGATTCTGGATCTTCAACATTATTGCAAGATTCACTGAATGACCTGATAAGCCAGGAAATAGTCGCCCCACCTTTGTAATCGAAATTCGGGACATCATAAAGACCTTAAGGAATTAGAAATTCCGGGCACTGATGAAATTAGTAATGCTTATCTCAAAACCGTACCAAGAAGCGCACTGGGTTCTCTATCGCAAATAGTGCAAGTTTGCACAATTTGCTACTTTTCTTTTTCTTGGAAGTCGCCAAAATCATACCTATCCCGGCAAAATCCGACAAAACTATGTCTCTCCTGCAAATTATCGGCCTTTCTGCCTGCTTTGTGATTACTCCAAAGTATTGGAGCAGGTAAATAAAACCAGACTAAATATTCATTTAAAGGTGAATAAAATAATGCGCCCCTTTTCTTCACTTGTTGCATCCATTTTTAGATAAAGAAACGAATTCTGTGAAAGAAAATATCAGTTGGCGTGGTAACACTTGTTGTCGGAGTCCTTCATTGATCTGTTCTATGGTTCGTCATACATAACATTTACAGCCATGACATCCCTTTGTTTGAAAATTGCTTACTTACTTAAGTGGCACCACAGCCGTATATCAGTCAAGACTGCACGTAAGAAAGCGCACCAATTTGCGGGGGATCCTATCTGAGGCATTCTCTTTATTTTCACCGGAACTCATGGAACATTAAGTTATTATAGCCGATGGTAAATTAAACTAAATGCTATTATTATGCTGATATTATCAGTTTGTCTGCAATTTTGTATTGCTTTAAAGATGGGACCGTTGACCCGATACAGTGTACATATCTATCTAGCCATAACCGTCTGTAAATCTGTCCGTCTGTTTGTCTGGAGGTTGTTGCGGATTTTTAGGGCACCAATTTTTAAGATATCCGATTATAATTTGGCACATACTAGACTTCTTTCTATTACACTTTAATAGAGTATCAAAACCCTTTTTAGGGTGGCCCCAAAAACTTTTTTTTAATATTTTTTTTTACAGATGACCAGCGAAATATTTTCCATACAAAGCACACGCCCTCTTTTGCCTTTTTGTATGACAATTTTTTTATTGCTGTCAATATCACCGTACGTATAGAACATATATAAATTGAAGTCGCTTACTTTTCACGTCTGTATGTTACCTGCAATCTTAAAAACGAATGGGGTGATTTCAATTGGTTTTCACCAATGGGCAGGCAGGATCCCAAGGAAGGTTTATGTATTGGTATATACACTTGTTGCATCCATGTTTAGGTGTATGTACGAGTATTTAATTTTAAATTATTTGATATTTTCTGCTTAAGTTGCGCGCTTCATCGAACATGTGACGTATCATAAAAATGACCCACTAGATGCACCACAAAAAGTTGGCAGTACACGCCCACTAGTAGATGTGTATGAAGCGACCATATAGTATGTAAGATGCCACCATTTCGAATTTCAAATTGATATTGGCACACAAATACATAAAAGTGAGCTGTGAGCTTGTATGGGACTACCTCATTTTTGTGGAAGTGCATTCGTTCTGACGGTTTTTTTACATCATGGGATTTTCTGTCACCTATCACTTCATCCAGTCTAAACGTTAAGAGAGGAGGGTTGAGCTGACATGGAGTCTTTAATGTACAATCTACTAATGCTTCTTGAACATTACTGAAAAGAGAGAAAGCAGTAAAGTGTTGCTACAGATGACCAGCGAAATATTTTGCTTTTTCTTGATTGTTGTGGTTTCCGTTTGAAATTTTGATTAGAATAATGTCGTTCTAAAAATGTAGTAGCTCTCCATATGTTGCATTCCGGTCCATTCGAGAAAATCACCAATAGCATCATTTTTAAGGTCTATTAGCCTGGATTATAGTTAATTCGCAGCTCAGTTTATGGTGTTTTATGACACGAGCTAAATTTTGTTTATACGAGTATATAATCTAAGATTCATTTGTCTCACTTGTTTGACAACTGAATTTTGCATTAATGTGAAGAGGAAATTTAGCCAAGATTTAACTGAGTTTTTTGACAAGCAACGACTAGTTCAATGCTACAGAACGCAATATCAGCTGTTTTTCAGTTTTCAGCAGTTAAAATCGGATGGGGCGAATATGTTTTAGATTTTGTAAATTGAACTTCTGTTTATGTTTTGAGCTATAAAATGGATAATAATTTGTTGTAGTTGTATGCCACAAATTTAAATTTGACTGCAGCTGCGCTTTATATTAAGAAAAAGAAAAAACCAAGCATTTATCATTTAATTGGCTGTTGCGAAGACATGAAGAGTGTAGGAAAATATACATAAATATATGCATAATATCTGAATATGCATTGTTGATAAAAGGTGATAAAAGAAATATGTGACGAGGAAAGAAAACTCTAGAGCTCTTCTTCGAATGACGTCAGTTCAATTCGAGTGCAATTTCGAGTAAGTTCCACCACATCTACCAAACACAAAATAATTATGAGATTTGCAGAACGATTGCAATTGACATCAGTGGTAAGAAATAAGTTCTTCATACAAACACACAAAAATGGGCGGTAATATTTTATGGGTGCTACACCTTAAAGTAGGCGGGACACGCACTTTGATATTTATGTGAAGCTTTCGTCCATAAGACCGATTATGTTAAATTTTAAGTCGATATTGATTAGAATAAAAATATTTCCCATACAAAATATGGTGGCTACCCCAAAAAGTTGGGGGATGACATACATTGATATATATGTGAAGACTCCTTTCATAAACAACCACCATTTCAATTGTTTTTAATAAAACAAAAAAATCATTTTAAAGGTTGTTTTTATAGAAGATAGTGATGACACATTTTGTGACAAACTTTTGACTTTGATTTTTTTAATTTTGACCTTTGGCAAATGCTCATATTATTCGTGTGTAATACGGCTATAAGACTACGTTTTGAAGCCACCGTTGTCTATTTATTATTATAAATTACATTTTTATACCATTCACACATAGTGTGAACTGGTATTATTAGTTTGTCTGAAAGATTGTAACGCATTAAAGGAGTCATCGTACGGTATATATATATTCTTGATCAGCTCGACGAGACGCATCGATCTAGCCATGTCGGTCTGTCTGACTTACCGTCTGTCCGTATGTCCGTCTGTATGTTGTTGCGCAAGTAGACCAATTTGTATGCTATCCAGTTGAAATTTAGCACATACACCCACCCATACAAACTGCCCTACTGCCCATTTTTGACTTTTTGTAAGAAAACTTCTTTATTAAAGTCTATATTAGGTTGAAATGCAATGTGGTGCCTTTTTGTGGTCATCCGCTTAATATACATAGACTAACGGGCGTGTCCCGCCCACTATTTGAGGTAGTCCCATATAAACCCACAGCTCACTTTTATGGATTTGTATGGAAAACGTCACTAGCAACTTGATATTCGATATGGCGGCATCTTACACATCTACTACATCGCTTCATACACATCTACTAGTGAGCGTATACCACCCATTTTTTGGGGTAGCCCCTATTTAAACCGCCACTTTTATGTTGTATAATACTATTTAAAGTTTCGTGTGAATGGTATTAGAGCTTCGGTTCAACCGAAGTTAACGTTTTTTCTTGTTTTTTTTTTACACATAGTGTTCATTTTTTTCCAATTTTTTTGTTTTTTCTTTTTTTGTGCAGAAGCAAGTTCCAGCAAAACTTTTCTGCTCCAGTGTTCCGCTCCAGAGCCCTGGTGAATTAGTTTTAACAAAAAGTTTTGGGCACGCTACTTTTCGGTTTTTTTTACTTTTTATTTATGTCAAGAATAACTTGAAATAAACGAAAAGTATGGGTAACGTTTTCTCTTGCCTTTTACTTGTGTATTAGATCTGCCGCCAAATTTGGCTTTCTTCAAACTATTTTACACAGTAGTCTAAGCAATTTTTTGATATAAATCATGGCATTATGACTTAGAATGGATAAATGGGGAACACCCTGCTTACAAGTGTATGTATGCTTTTTTTTGATCTTTGTCCCTCATTCTCCATATCTCTTGTGCTGTCTATAATATAATTCTTTTCCCTCTGTCTCTTTATATTTAATTTGGCAATTGATAAAATTAAGTGCAACATATTTATTTTAAAGCCGCTTTAACAGCAGAATGTGCGTGCGAAAATATTCGAATAACTCACTTTAACTCAAGTCTGGCATGTGATGTGTGACGAAGCGAAATCAGTAACAAAAATGAAGAGGAAAGCATCTTCCAACAGCTCCAGCTGTTCGTAGTACGTCACCAAGTGCCACTAAAGACAAAAAGTAGGTATATAAAATAAAAATAAAAATTTAAAAGGAAATTTCTACCCTAGAACGCGCATAACGCAACTCGAACCTCAAATTAGTAAAGAATTTTCTTTTAACTTTATGCTTTTTGCGATTTTTCACTTTTTTGCCGCCCATTCCGCCCATTCCGTCCATTCCGTCCATTCCGTCCCGCTCGCATCATTCTTCTACTCCATAGCTGTAATTTTGTGCGCTATTGTTGAAAATGGAATGGATCAAGAGCGACCGTGCTGTAAAGAAGCAGTCATCAGACGGGATGCAAAGAGAGCAGGACACATTTTCCTCCGAATATGTAGATATGATGAAACACAAATTAAATTCCCATGGCGCATACATACGCAGACATAATGCGTGACAGGACAACATAAGAGAGTGGTCTGAAATGTCTTCAGTGTTAGTAGCATATTAGTCAGTATTTATTGTATAAAATTACTTTGTCAAAATTCTTCTATTTTAGAATCTATTGTACTTAATAGACACTGAATGCAAATGGACTCTTCTGGTTATAGCTTTGGTAATAAATCAGTGTTTTAGTGCAGAAAAAGGCACGAAGAACAAAAAAAGCCAAAAAAAAAAAAACAAAACAAAACAATAAGTAATACATAAAACACAAGTGTGTTTTTGCTTTGCACGGTGAGAACATATTTATCGCTGTGGACGGAAGTCCACGAAACTGACAAATGCCCGCCTCAGTGTGGCTGCAGAGTTTTTACTGGAAAGTTCGATCGGAACGTGTCAATCTTGAAACGTGCATTCAGAAAATGTTAAAATATATAAAGTCGGAATACCACAGTCCAAAATATATGGTGTGAAACTACCCTTAAGAGGTATTGAGCTCGTTTTGTACACTGTACAAAAAATATTTATAACAGGGTATATTGGGTTTGTTGAGCTCTCAAATCGTTTGTAAAATAGGCAGACATAACAGCGTGACAAGACGAGTCAATATAGCCATGCCTGTCCGTCCGTACGTTTGTCTGAGAGAGAAGATCTCCATGTAGACTCACGGCATATAGACTCTCTAGGTACCGTACTGCTATAAGCGTAACTTTAAATTTTATAATAAGGCTTCATTTTCTTAAAAAATTTATTAGCATATTTTGTAAAATGTTTAAGCAAATGAGTACGCAGATCATGTTTAAAACAATTTTTGGATGACACTCTATTATGACAGGTAAGCCAGGAGGTGAAAAAATTTATTACTAATGGCCTGCTCATACGGTCTTATATTTTCGTGTCAGATTGCTATGATATTCGCACGACCTCGTGTGACCATGAAAAAATATATCACGTCAGCAATGTCGCGCGACATTTTTGGAAATAGCTCCGGTTCTATTTCGTGTAAGATTTCCGCGTTTTTTTGTTAACAGTGTTGTGAAATGTTGCAAAAACTAGTGTTCAGTGTTATTAAACACGCAAAAAGTAAACATCAGCTGTTTAACTTCTTTCTCTCTCTGTTGGCGAACGCAGCAACCATTTCCGACACTAAACGCTACGTACACGACTTTTTCGCATTTGCTCTTCCGCTTTTTGCTTTTTGCTTTTTGAATTTTTTTATTAGCTGCATAAATTGGCTAATATAGCCGAAATTTTCAAGGGGTTTATCCATTTTAGACGGCGATTATGCTGCCAGTTGTTAACACCGAAAATGCAGCTGTCAAATAGTATCATGTGATATTTTGACAGTTGCATGAAATACAAGTCAGATAACATGACACGAAAATATAAGACCGTGCAAGCAGGCCATAAGAAAATAACATGGATATAATATAGTCGAGCACCTCTACTTTCTTTTTTAATATATTTTTAGCACCGAGACATGTCCAACTAGCTCAAGAAAAACGGTCGACTCGTTCAATTGTTATGAATTTTTTAAAATGTTGACGAGTTAATGAAATAGTTTGTTTTATCATTGGCGGATCCAAGGGGGGAAACTGGGGAGCGATCTCCCCAACAGCATTTTGGTTCAGTATATTTTACTTTTCGCTTTATTTTCATAAAATAATATTTTTTTTTTGTTGGGTATATTTAGTATATTTTATTGTACCATTCACACATAGTGTGAAACGGTATTATCATTTTGTCTGAAAGTTTGTAACGCTTAAGGAACCATCGTAGACCGCAAAAAGTATATATATTTTAATAAGCTCGACGAGACGAATCGATCTAGCCATGTCCGTCTGTCTGTATGTCCGTCTGTATGTTATTGCGCATTTTTTGGGGACTAATTTTTATGCTACCCAGTTGAAATTTTGCACGTATACTTCTTTTTATTGCAGTTTAATAAAGTGTCAAGATTGACCCGCCACGCCCACTTTTAGGGGTAGCCCCCATACAAACTCACCGCCCACTTTTGACTTTTTGTATGAAAAACATTTTTATTGTAGTCAATATCAACTTAATAATTGATATAGTAACTTAAAGTAGACGGGTGCTTGACATATACATTAATGGGTGGGACCCGCCCACTATTTGGGCTAGCTTCCATACAAACCTACTGGCCCACTTTTGACTTTTTGTAAGAAAAACTTCTTTATGAAAGTCAATATTAGGTTGAAATGCAATGTGGTGCCTTTTTTATGGTCAGCCGCTTAACATACATAGACTAACGGGAGTGGCCCGCCCACTATTTTGGGGTAGCTCACATACAAACCTATGGTCCACTTTTGACTTTTTGTAAGAAAAACTTTTTTATTGAAAGTCAATATTAGGTTGAAATGCGATATGGTGCCTTTTAAGAGACAGCCGCTTAACATACATAGACAATTAGGCGTGGCCCGCCCACTTTTTGAGGTAGCCCCCATACAAACCCACCGTGCAATTTTGTGTTTTTTTATGAAAAAATCCTTCATTTAGATCAATATTAGCTTGAAATTTGATTTTGTGGATTTTAATGGACAACCGCTTCATATACATATACAAATGGGACGTGTCCCGCCCACTTTTGAGGTAATCCCATATACACCAACAGTTCACTTTTATGCATTTGTATGGAAAACGTCAATATCAACTTGAAATTCGATATGGCGGCATCTTACACATCTACTACATCGCTTCATACACATCTACTAGTGAGCGTGTACCACCCCCTATTTAAACCCCCACTTTTATGTATTACAATACTATTTAAAGTTTCGTGTGAATGGTATTAGAGCTTCGGTTCAACCGAAGTTAACGTTTTTTCTTGTTTGGGTATATTTAGTATATTTTATGGTCACATTCACAGAAAATGTAATTAAAAAAAAAAAAAACATTTTCTTTATTAAAAAAAAACTATTTTTATTTAATTTTTATTGAAGTGGAAGAGAGGTTAATTTCCAAGCGTAAAACAGTGGTCTGAAAATGAAGTTGTGGCAATTTTAACCTAAATGCAAATGCACAGGAATATTGGGATACAGCATTGGCGCCTTTTTGCAGAATCCAACTGCACAACTTTATTATAAAAAACTTTTGGAGGAAACTAAGCTAGATGCAACTTGTAATTTAGTTAAATTTAATGTACGCCATTTGAAGAACGGCTGAGACGTTCAACAAGTCTACTGGCTCTGGAAACTAAATATATTAAAAGTATTGTGCGCTAATAATGCAAATACATTTCCCATTTGCAGATATGATTACACAGCCAGATAGAGAGTACCCCGGGCCTGTGGATTCTTACCACTCAATTCTTTATGCATTTTACGAATTTGATGTAAGTCTTTGCTCCATCACGTCAGCGTTTAGACAGAACCTCAAAAACCATGGCGGATTTTAAGTGACAGGAGAAATATTTTAAATAATGTCAGATTTGCTTGAATCTTGTTACTCGGTCCAAGGTCCCAGCGCATCAAAATACATAAAGAAAGGGTGGTCTAATTCCCCGGCCCGGGTACTTTTTTTGTGTGGCTGTGTTATTAAAACCTTGCACACATTTCGAGCAGCCAAGTGCCATTTTTTCCGGTGGCAAAGACGGTTGTTCGGGAGAGTCACTGTTTAGATGAGAGTCTCGTGTCCACTTTAGACATGTCGCATTGCGCAGATAAACCAAAATTAGCAAATATGCTCAGATTTGTGTCCTTTGCAGAAAGAGCTAAATGCAGGTGCCAGAGCACTTCAGTTGGAAAACTGATGTCAATGGAAACTTATAGAAATCTGTATCTTGAGGAGCTCTGGAAGCTTGATAAAGAGAAGTTTATGTGGGCAAAAGAAGTTGAAGAACGCAAGATTAAATTGAAGCAGAGACAAATTGATCGAAAGCTTTAATTAAAAGAAAAGCAAATTTAAATCGATTTTAATTTAAACAAATCTAGAGTTAGAACAGAAGGAACGAATTGCAACATTTGAATTAGAACTGAAATATAAATCACAAATATAAATAAAACGAGTAATTTAAATACACAAAGAATAATTTTATTTGAACATTAGGTTGTGTAAAGAAATTCTCTCTTGTTTTGAGATGTCGAAGCATTACAAACACTGGATTCGAGCTGAATATTTTCACCGCAATTGGTTTCAAATTGTTGGTGTAAATCAGGATCTTGTATGTATATCATGATCTTGTAACAGAATTTTGTAATGTACGCAACACACAAGAACCCAATCGCATAGAAACGGTTCAATCGAATTCGTAACTCTTTCAGGCTACAAAACTTTCCCTGGCTGTATATTTTATTACACCTTGCCACGAAATGGAGTAATTAAAAATGTTGAGTGTAGTTAGAGTCTTGTCTCCCATCCACTCCTCTCCAATTGTGCAGTTTTAAAAAGATTTTGGAGTAGCTGGTAACGTGCGTGGATTGCACGCACCGCCCTACATGGGGGAGCGCTCGGGAGCGCTTTAGTGCGTTCAATAAAACAAATATTATATAAAATAATGCCAGCGCAGCATTTCACGGACGAAAGCTTTCCAGCTGCGTTAATGAAGACCGAAATGATAATTAATTCCCGACCTCTGACATTCGTATCACTTGACAGCGAGGACCAGGAGGCATTAACTCCAAACCATTCTTTGCTTGGCGCGTCGAATGGAGCTAAATCTTTTTGCGACCCAGAGAAAGTTCTAATCTAAAATTGACGAAGGCCAAAGTGAAATTGTCGCTACACAATTTTGGCGGCGTTTTGTACGAGAGTTGCTGCCGATCTTGACTAGAAGATCGAAATGGTCCACAAAGGTAAAACCAATAGCTGTCTGCGACATTGTCATTATCTGTGACGAGAATCAGGAGCGTAATACTTGGCCCAAAGTGCGCGTCATAGAAGTCACTCACGCAGACCAGCAGCAAAGCTGGCTGTTTTAGATGGTGTCACTCTGCGTTTTATCACCGGGGGGTAGTATTGTTGCCCGAAATTGCCTAGGTGAGCAGCGAGCGTAGCGCTCGCAATTTTGCTCTCAATTCTACGTTGATGCACTTTTTATTTTTGACGTGATGACGTCTATTAAATCGATGAACGACGCCGGCATGTACGAAAAAGCATGATTCACTTGTCACGTACACCTCAGCCGTGCGTGCAAGCGAAAGCGCTCTCGCTCGTTAAATGCGTTCGATCTGCAAGGGCAGATATATCATCAAATTGGATCACTTTTTCCAGAAGATAATAAACAGCATAAATTTTTGCAGGTGTATTTTATGGCTGATGAACAAAATCAGGTAAGCCGTCGGTGTCAGTATATTGAAGGAGTCGAAAGAGATACAGTATTGAAAATTCAACGAATGTTACACAGTCACAATTTCTTGGTGAATAACTTTAAAAGTGCAATAGAAAACTGACCTTCAGATAATTACAAAGTTGTCATTCATGCTGATCGGACTCCACGTGGCGAACATGAGAGGCGTTATAATGCGCCGATGGTCAATGAAGTTGCCTTTTTGGTTACTGGTGACCCATGCTCTCCACGAGACATAGTGTTACAGGCACATGTTAATAAGCATTATTGATGATGCTTTCAAAAACTCGAAAACTCGAATGACGCAACGTTCGATGCTTTTGGTCGAACCGAAATTTGCGCGCAACTTGCATCGAGCATCGAGATTGATCGGTCGAACGCCGCTGTCAGTAAAGGTGAGCCAGGATATCATTTCAATGTTCTAGTCGTTAATCCAACAACAAGACAGCCAGCTCCAAACAAAAAAGTTTCCTGTATGGACTTTTATGCGTATCACATGGTGCTTAGAGAGCACGACTTCAATCTTCTTTCTCGAAACAAGGCAACTTTTTCATAAATTCTTGGTTGATACGTAGACCAGACACCTCCAAAACATGGTTTTCGAATCGCTTCGGCTGTTTCTTCAGGCACTAGTAAATCGTTGACCACGCAGTTTACCTTTGCATACTCGGGAAGACGAAGAAGTTAATGGGTGCCAAATCAGGACTGTACGGAGGATGAGTCATTAATTCGATGTTCTGACTCCTCAAAAATGCACTTGTTTGACGAGATGTGTGCAAGTAGAGCTCGCATTGTCATGATGGAGAATGATTCTGTCTTTGGCGGTTGGACTTACGAAATTCTCCGAAGACTTCCGGCAAACAAATTGTCGTGTACGACTCAGAATTAACATCATCATCATTCATTTTGACACATTCTTGTTGAGATAATCCACGTCGAAAGTTGTGAAAAATAATCCAACGAAAACCTTCTCTCTACAAATTTTCATTTTTTGGCCAAATTTTTGCTTTTCTTAACTCACTGTAAACAAAATAAATAGCAATTGTACATCAAAACTTTGTGAGTACGTTTATGTTAACAAATGTCAAACTTTATTATGGTGTTGCCAGATTTTAGCTTTTGACATTAGTGTTGCCAGTTCCCGGAAATATAAATAAGCAGCCCTCGTATTAAAGTTGAGAGCGAAAAGGCTTGGAATATTGCATTTCTATAAATCAGACAAAGTTACGAGCTGAAAAGTACATTCATCTGCAAGATGCGATTAGCGCAGATGATAATATTAGGCCTGATGACATAGGCAAAATGGTTATTTTTCCGTCTACTTTTGTGAACAGTCCTCGTTATCAGCATGAGTATACTCAAGACGCTTTCACCTATGTACGAATTTACGTAAGGCCTGACCTCTTCGTAACTTTTACCTGTAATCCTTCGTGGCAAGATGTAACACAAGAGCTTATGTCTGGACAAAAAGTCACTGTTCGACATGACATAGTTACACCGCGTATTTCATTTAAAGGTTCAAAAATTAATGAATGTTGTCGACAAAGGGAAAAGTAATTGGGACGTCCAGTGCCCTATGTACTCCATTGAATGGCAGAAACGAGGTCTACCACATGTGCACAGTTTAATTTGGCTAAAAGAGAAGCTACTACCCAATCAAATCGACAGCATAACTAGTGTTGAAATTCCAGATCCAGAAGAAGAGAAATATCTGTACGACACGGTTATTAAAAACATGATTCACGGTCCCTGTGGAGCACGCAATCCAGCATCACCTTGCATGAAAAATGGCAAGTGTACAAATAAGTATCCTCGGGTATACAATGGTAAGGGTTACCCGTTATATAGACGAAGGGCGCCTGAAGATGGTGTTAAAACAGTTGACATTCAGACGCTGCAGTGGTGTAGTCAAGAAGTTTCGCATAACAGCTGGGCTGGTGCCGACGATTGAACGCTTGGGAAATGAAAATTGTGCATCTTACAATGAAATTATTTCTGAGAAAATTCTAGAGTTTTTACCAAAAATAAGTGTTTTTAACTTTAAAAACACGATTTTTATTAATTACTCGTTATCAAATGTGTTATTTTCGGATACAGCGGCATAAACTGACCCTAGAAAAACTATCCTCTTTCTTCCCTATTTCTTTTGTCTGTGGACCAGTGTTATTGAATTTAAATTTATAAAAATGTGTTTTTATTTACTGAAAACCGACTATGTTGTAAATTGGCACATACACTTCTTTTTATTGCAGTTTAATATAGTATTAAGATTGCACCGCAACGTCCAACATTTTGGGGTAACCTCCATTCAAACCTACCGCCCACTTTTGACTTTTTGTAAGAAAAATTTGTTTATTGTGATCAATATCAACTTCACATATACATTAATGGTTGGGACCCGCCTTGTTTTTTGGGGTAGCCCCTATATAAACCTAGTGCCCACTTTTATGTTTTTTGTATGAAAAAAACTTCCTTATTAAAGTCAATAATGATAAAAATAATAAAAATTCTCTATTTACATCAATATAAACTTGAAATTCGATTTCGTGGATTTTAGTGGACAACCGTTTCATATCTATATATATACAAATGGGCGTGTCCCGCAAACTGTTTGAGGTAGTACCATACAAACCCACAGCTCAATTTTATGCATTTGTATGAAAAACGTCTATATCAATGGTGGCGTCTTATAGATAGTTTGTCACTTTTTGGGGTAGCCCTTATTTAACCTCCCCCCACCTCTCACTCTGTGAGAATAGTATTAGTTTGTATTAGTTTTGTCTTGTTTTTCTTTAAGCTTCTTTTTTGTTTGTACTCCTCATCTCGTATAGTACTAGTTGGTCCAAAGTCTAAGTCGTTGGTGACTTTGAGTAAATATTCCATAAACCTTCTCCTAGTATGAAGTGGAGAAATTCCCAACTAGTAAGCCTCGCAGTGGTCGGGAGTTGTCAATGGTTTTTTGCTTAATTTGCTTGATGTATGCTTGCAAATTATACCGAAAGACGATGCCTTTGTGTCAGCCAATACTTCTGCAACTTTTTCATCGATTATTGTTTATTGAGGATTATAAGCAATTTCCATACATCTATATCTAAATTGGCGCTTTTTACTGGCTCCTCAATATTAATGCGTCGGCTGCCTATATGTTCCTGAAAGACGAAATATTAGGCTTTAAAATGATGCAAACATTTTTTAAAGGCAAAATTTTAAAGGTAAAATTTAAAATTGTAAATATTTCTTAGCAATAGTTTGGCTACCTCATTCTATGGATTTGAACTGTCGATTGAGCTAAAAAAAAGTTATACTACAATTAAAAAAAAAAAAAAAATAAAATTGAATTTTGTCCAAGGAAATTTGGTTTGGAACCACTGTGCAGCGGCGCGAAAACAAGTTGTAAGAAAAAAAAAACTTTAAATGTGATTCAGTGTGCCAAGTAAGTTTCGACATCTTCCTAATTCCAACCCCATATGCATTGCCAAAACACTCACTCACGGCGTACAGCATTCATTCTCATTGGCACTAACTACAGACAAATATTACGCATACGTCGCGTATTATCCCGAAGCAAATATTCCGCTTTCTACCTCATACTTTTGCCTTTTCTCTCACTCTATCTCCCTGTTTTTTTTTTTTTTTTTTGTTTGACAGCGAACTGAAATTGCAAGACAAATGCAACTGCCGCCTCGCTAACTCTCCCTGTGTCACCCTGTAAGGACTAATATAAGCCACTGTCTGTCTGCGTCTTCAAAGCTGCTACGCCTACCCACTGCAGCCAAGTTTTCATTCGTTTTAACACTATCAAACGTGCAAATGCGTAAAAAGGCGTATAATTTGCATAAGATTTGATTTCGTACTACTTACTTCGACATTCACTCACTTCACACGGTAAATCGAGAAGCAAAATCCACTTATAAACTTGTGCAAGGCATCAAAGAAATGCAAAATGAGACAGACAGACAGACAGACAGACAGACAGGCTGTCACACATATATACTGTTAGGGAGAGATAAATATATACTAGTAGGAGCAATGGAGACTGCACACAACATTGAACGGATAGACACATGGTTGGTTACATATTGTAGATAAAACTTTTTACTATTGAATAGAATAAGTGGCATGGACAGTAACTGCGTTAAAGACTTTGTCGCTATTGAATTCAAGTGGAACCGTAAAAATAGCTGAAAAACGGTAACACAAGAAAGAATGCATTTGTGTGGTATTTCAAATATGAATGCACATGTGGACTATTTTATTTAGGATATTTTATCGGGATTAGTAGACACGGTTTGTCGTTTAAATTTTAGCTATAGATAAAATCTGGTTGCACACAAACAGATGCTTTCGCGTTAAAATGCAATAAATCACCAAAGGTATTGCAGAAAAGAAATAGGCAGCCGTCGGTGTGCATCGACTGATAGTATGGATCGTGTAGGAGATGTGCCGCACGAGGATGAGCATGAAGCCCAACACTCAATAAAAGGCTAGGCTGACGGAAGCTATAATCACAAAAGAGACCGCCCAAGAGATATTAGCCGAACTCAACCCAACTGTTCCGAAGATCCACTCCGGCTTCTTGAGCGCGAAGCATGTGAGCAATGGGAAACATCTCTCCCATTCCTTGGATAACGACTGCCAAGGAGGTCATTAGATATACCAGACCTGTGACGAACGCTTGAGTAAGAGCAACAAAGGCCTGAACTTGAGTATGTTGAGGTGTTGTGTCGTAGAAATAAAGCTCGCAAATTTTATCAAATGGTCAAGCGGATGACCGAAGATTTTAAGATATGAATTACACATATATGTATATATAAATGAAATTAGTCAATTTTGTTTTCTGTTCGGTAGATAATTTTATGGCGTCGATGATGGAAAATGATTTCGCGCATATGGAGTTCATATTTTCTACCACTTTTTCAATCATTTGTGGTCGTATTTCACGAATAGTGTTCTCGGTATTGGCTTCCAAGACAGAACTCGATGCAGGCTTGTTTGCATAGACCAACAATTTCAAGTATCTTCCCAGAAAGTAGACCAGCGGTGTCAGATCATAATATGTTGCGGGGAGGTGGCTCATGGGTTCCGTTCCTGGAGACTATGTTGTCATCAAACCCTTTCCTCAATAAGTCGATGGTTGCAGACCGGGCCCTTTCTTTCGCTCAGCACGTCGCTCCTCTTGTTCTGAATCGCCCTCCGCAATTTTTTTAGTGTCTCCACAGCATCAATTGGCATAGTTGATGGTCTCTGACTTGAGGCAGATATTCGATTAAAATTATGCCTTCGCACAGACCCAAAACACGCATGCCATGATCCACTTGGTTTTGAAATTGTGGTTTTGAACTTTTTGGAGGAGGGCTGAAGAGGTGCAACGCCACTGTACAGACTGTCTTTTGCTTTTCAGGCGTTTAGTGTGCTACCCAAGTTTCATCTCAAATAACGATGGAGCGGAGAAATTCATCTCCATGAAGTTTGCAGCGCCTCAAAAACTCTTGCCCTGCCTCCACTCGATTCAACTTGTGTTGGTCTGTCAGTTTTTTTGGGATGCACCTCGCGGACAGATATTCCGCATATCCTGATGGATTGCCGCGATTGTTTCGCTGTAGTAGAGGCTCTGGAGATTTGCGGAAACATCGCAGAAAGTTCACTCCACTAGTCAATCTGCGATCGTCACGGAGCTGCATTTTCGATTTTTTCCACAATTTCGTCTGGTCGCTATATTGCAAGTCTTCCGCTCCTTCTGCATCATCTACGGCACTCGTTTTTAAACTCGCGACACCCACTTGTACACACACGAACCATTCGATAGCTTTATCACCATATGCAGTTTTCACCTCATTATAAATCTCAAACGGAGGTTTTTCCTTCCAAACGAGATAACGGATGGCGCCGCGTATTTCGCATTTAGCGGGAGACTGGATTGACATTGTTTACAAAACGTATTGTCGCGTCGCTCTTAACTACTGAACCGGTCTCGTTGCAAAGGGGAGAAGTCCGGTTATACTGTTATTATTATATTAAAGCCCAATACTGATTATATAATTATATGATATAATTATTATTGCTATGTCAAACAAGCGAGAA
Source organism: Leucophenga montana (assembly GCA_035044765.1). Taxonomy (NCBI): domain Eukaryota; kingdom Metazoa; phylum Arthropoda; class Insecta; order Diptera; family Drosophilidae; genus Leucophenga; species Leucophenga montana. Next base: position 512 of record JAWNNQ010002025.1, on the reverse strand, counting down.
ACAGTGTTCCCAAATCGACATGAAATATTAAGATTTGGCAGGAAAATTCCAGATTTGGCGAACAAACCATCTTCCTACATCCATTTAATCCAACCTTGACGAAGAATTCCAACCCTTAAATTTATATGTTTATAGTGTATCAGATTGCTTATAACAACAAGCAATTGTATCTATTTACACTTAGTTAGAAACTCAACTCACTTTTATCTGAGAACTGCTTGATAAATAATTTTGCCTTACTACATGCGGAACTCTAAGTAAGAGGAAGGAAGCGGGGAGCGCAACGCATATTAAACACCAAAAAGTTCACCATTAAATGAAATAAATGAAAAGATACAAACCGAAATGAGGGAGGAAGTGCGAAAAGCAAAAAGTAAAAGCACAGAAATCAGAAGAAATTAAATCTACATACAGAAGTTTTCTCTTCGGTAAACGAAACGCAGAAACAGGATGTGAGTAAATCCTGAGACACACATTCACACAATCTTTCACACTTATTCATAAATAAAAAT
>JAWNNQ010002024.1:0-25461 GCA_035044765.1 Leucophenga montana | reverse complement strand
ACACAAAAAAATATTATATCTCTGTCCGCTCGGAGCTTTCATTGCTTTATATATTTATTAAATCTAACATCCTAAACGTGGGGCGTCAGTTTGTTAGAGCCTACCACTAAAAGTGGGCGTGACACACCACTTGATACTTGTGCGAATCGTCCGTCGATATAAAGCTACAATGTCAGGTTTAAAATTATTTTGTCTGAAATGATAAAGATTTTCATGTAAAATTCCAAAATTGGATGGTGGGTTTTTATGGGAGCTATCCCTATAGGTAGAAAGCGGAATATTTGCTTCGGGATAATACGCGACGTATGCGTAATATTTGTCTGTAGTTAGTGCCAATGAGAATGAATGCTGTACGCCGTGAGTGAGTGTTTTGGCAATGCATATGGGGTTGGAATTAGGAAGATGTCGAAACTTACTTGGCACACTGAATCACATTTAAAGTTTTTTTTTTCTTACAACTTGTTTTCGCGCCGCTGCACAGTGGTTCCAAACCAAATTTCCTTGGACAAAATTCAATTTTATTTTTTTTTTTTTTTTAATTGTAGTATAACTTTTTTTTAGCTCAATCGACAGTTCAAATCCATAGAATGAGGTAGCCAAACTATTGCTAAGAAATATTTACAATTTTAAATTTTACCTTTAAAATTTTGCCTTTAAAAAATGTTTGCATCATTTTAAAGCCTAATATTTCGTCTTTCAGGAACATATAGGCAGCCGACGCATTAATATTGAGGAGCCAGTAAAAAGCGCCAATTTAGATATAGATGTATGGAAATTGCTTATAATCCTCAATAAACAATAATCGATGAAAAAGTTGCAGAAGTATTGGCTGACACAAAGGCATCGTCTTTCGGTATAATTTGCAAGCATACATCAAGCAAATTATGCAAAAAACCATTGACAACTCCCGACCACTGCGAGGCTTACTAGATGGGAATTTCTCCACTTCATACTAGGAGAAGGTTTATGGAATATTTACTCAAAATCACCAACGTCTTAGACTTTGGACCAACTAGTACTATACGAGATGAGGAGTACAAACAAAAAAGAAGCTTAAAGAAAAACAAGACAAAACTAATACAAACTAATACTATTCTCACAGAGTGAGAGGTGGGGGGAGGTTAAATAAGGCTCAAACAGTTTGCGGGACACGCCCATTTGTATATATATAGATATGAAACGGTTGTCCACTAAAATACTCGAAATCGAATTTCAAGTTTATATTGATTTAAATAGAGAATTTTTATTATTTTTATTATTATTGATTTTAATAAAGAAGTTTTTCATACAAAAACATAAAAGTGGGCACTAGGTTTATATAGGGGCTACCCCAAAAAACAAGGCGGGTCCCAACCATTAATGTATATGTGAAGTTGATATTGACCACAATAAACAAATTTGTCTTACAAAAAGGCAAAAATGGGCGGGTGGTTTGTATGGGGGCTACCCCAAAATGTGGGGATCACACCCATTGATATATATGTGGAAAGTCCTTTCATAAAAAGCCACCATATCACTTTTTAAGATAATGACCGCAATTAAAAAAAATGTCCTTGTGTCGACTTACAATTCATCACTCTTTCCAGCATTGCTACCGGTATCTCGCGATGATAGTGATGTAAGCATACCTGAACTCGCAAGACTTCTGATATCAATTTCGTAACGAAAAATTTGTATTTTTATACCATTCACACACAGTATGAAATGGTATTAGCACTTTTTCTGAAAGGGGGATGGGGTCGTTTGCAGAAGTGGTAAGTTCTTTGGCCGTTTCTCTTGTGAACGGTTAAACTACGATTATTTTGCAAACGGCTCAAGCAGCTCACAAACGTCCTCCAGGACAAGTATCCCCTGGGTAATCCACGGAATCTCCGTGGTGAGCAAACTGTGAGAAGGCAACCACTCCCCTTAATTAGGGGTTGGTGCGCTGGGTTTGGTTCCCGCCACTGCAAAAAAAAACGTACCAGTGAAGCCACAAAGGAAGCCTCGGATGCAATCCCCCATTGATGACGATGATCCCCGCAAACGATTTAAACCATGATTTACGGATATGCAAATGGAATGTCCTGTCCTTCCACAGGGCTGGTGCAGATATCCAGCTGGTGTATGTCCTCGATAAGTTTAAGGCTGTGAAAATCGTGCTTGGGGCAGCGCTCGTAGAGACGTTCGAGACGCTCGTAAAATTCATCTATGGCCGCATAGTCTGCGACTTACGTCGGGGATCTTCGTAGTTCGAGAGAGGGATCTACTTCTGATTTGCTTACCAAATCCCAAAGTAGCAGCAATTAGCAAGCGTGATTCTTCGTCTGATCTCTCGGCTAACGTTGTAATCGCTGGTAATTTCTGTTCCCAGATAGTCGCAGACCATCAGTAGACGCGCTGATGGTCTGCGAGTGGACACCAAGACCTTCGTCTTGTCCTCGTTCACCGCTAGGCCCATGACACATGACTGTTTCTCATTCTCCGAGAGCGCCCTGCTTACTCGCCGTTCGTTGATGCCTATGATGTCTATGTCATCAGCATATGCGAGTAGCATCACTTCCTTATGGAAGATCGTGCCCGATCGTTCACGTATGGGCATTGGCGTAGCATCACCCTGTCTGAAACCTCTTTTGGTATCAAAGGGTACGGATAGGTTCTTTCCTACTCTGACGACGCTTCGATCTTTGCTGGGATACCAAGTTCAGATAGGGCGTTGAAGAACTTCATTCTTATCGGCGTGTCGAAAGCGGCCTTATAATCGACAAATAGGTGGTGTGTCTCTTTATTGTACTCATGGGTCGTCTTTCTTCAGGGCTCTCCTTTCTTGAAGATAGTACCAACTAGATAACAGACAATAATAACTGGAAATTTGACATTGTTGTTTTTAGAGAAATCCAAAAAATCAGGAAAAAACATTAACTTAAAGAAGAACCGAACAGCAATGCTGGACTTTTACTTCAGTACTTAACTTGTTAAATGGATGCAAACTTTAAAAACATTTTTTATATAATAAGATTTACTAAAATTTGCGTTTGGCATGAATTTCGCCTCTTTGAGGATTGAAAATGGTGCTTAATTATGTTAATTATAAAAAAAAAGGTGGCAAATTATGGGATACCTACGCCGGGCTTGCAATACTGTCAGCGGATGTGGTCAGCTGCTAGAGGATTTATTAGAGAGATTGGTGGTCACAAACCTGTTCCTGTTTATTTGGTTACTTTTACACAAACTTGCGTATAAAACATTAGTTGATTACAATCATACTTATATTTTATTGCAATATAACTGAGCTCTCGATGAGACGTCTGATCAGCTCGGTGGTTGTTTTTAGAAGAGAGAAAGGATAATTATAATTTTAACTAATTGCTCGACGCAGCGAGCAGAGAGAGTCGCAAAGTAGCGATTAATTAATTGAGAGATTAGTTGTACTTCATTTGTACAGTACTGAAAAACTTCTGCGACAGTTGGCCGTAACAGTTTCAACTCTTAGTCGGCATTTCAAAGTTTCCCACTTCATGTATTCAACAATGGATGCACCGGTGGAATATTGCGGGCATGAAAGGCTTAACAGTCGTCCCTCACAGAACGGAACAAAAATGACATACATAGGCTATACATGAATTAAAAACAGAGCTCGCAAAATTTGCTCAACCAAATATATCTATGCTGTCTGCTCAACGAAAAGACAGAGAAAAATGCACCAGACTCGCTCCCTCTCTCAGCAGAACACTTCGTTTTGATTCTGTCGTGTCTTCTGTTTCATGCTTCTCGATGAACAAAGCACACGAAGCACTCTTACGATAATGGCTTGATGGGAACACTTTCATTCGACTCTCAGCAACTGAGCATCAGCAACTGAGCAAAACGAGAAAAGTGATAGTTCTAAGTGTCTTTTTTGTTGTTGTTGTTGCTTTAAATATTTCATCGCTGGCAAAAAGGTGGAAGAGGGATGCAGAAATAGATTGGGCGCTAAATTGTGTGCATACCTTTTGCTAATTGTTCTTTGTTTATTGTCACATTTCTTTTTTTTTGTCGTGATGTGTTTTGTTTGAACGAGTGTCTATCGCTCTGTTTGTAGTTAATGTTCTGATTGGCGGGATGTGAACAAATGAGCGCAAAAATGTAGAATACAATTCCTGGATTACGGTCGATTGAGTCTACTGCTGGCCACACATACTAGTATATACTAAATCGCGTATCCCACCCAATTTAATAGGTAGCACTCATAGAAATCCAGCATGCAGTAACGAGTATAGTTGCTTTTCGATTTGAACTATGTTAACCTTTATTTTTTAATAGCTGTAATTCGAGCTTGAATATGCCAGGTTTGTCGCAAAAGAAACTGAACTTTTTTAAAATAGCTGTTTCTGGTGGCGCCATCTATTGGTAGCTACATGCGTTTAAAAGGTACATCCTTCACCGACATATTGTAAAAATGTTATGACAATTTTGCCACTACAAGCGAAGTTATCGCGCGCTAAAAGTGACAGTATCTTTTGGGCATCGGTCGAAAAATGAGTCTCGAACAAATGAGTCTCGAGCAAATATTAAGTTCTGTTTTAAACTTGGTAAAACATTCACCGAAACGTTCCAAAAAACGATGAAACAAGTTTATGGTGACAATTGTCCATGCCGTAGCAAAGTTCACGAGTGGTTTAAACGTTTTCAAGCAGCTCGTGAAGACCTCTGTGACGATGAAAGGTCGGGCCGGCCAAAATCAGTGGTGATCGAAAAGAACATTGAAAAAGTGCGTGAATTCATATAAAAAATGAGCCGAAATTTTCGTTGCGTTATATGGAAATGGAATTAAATATTCTCCCAAAGATTCGATTCATGGCATTTTACCGGAGAAATTGGATCGACGGAAGGTGTGTTCACAGTTTGACGACCAAAAATGCTATAATGCGCCATCTCATCACCGATTTTCTCACCAAAAATGGCATTTTAACCATCAACCATTCACCGTACTCGCCTAATTTGGCTCCGTGTGACTTTTATCTATTTGGAAAACTTCATTTGCCGATGAAAGGAAACTGCTATGAGGACATTGAAGCCATTCAAAAGGCGTCGACCGGCATTCTCAAGGACATTTCGAAAAATGACCTAAAACACTCATTCGAAATGCTTATTGACCGTGCATAACGCTGTATCGAAGCACAAGGAAACTGCATATTTTGAATAAAAAAAAAGTCACTTTTGCAAAGTAATAAATTTTTGTTGTTTTTTTTTTCTTTTTCGATCAGTCCTGTTTCTTTTGCGACACACCTGATATAAAGAGTGCTTTTTAGAAGAGTATAACTTTAAATTGAATTCAAAAACTGATATAACATAATTCCAAAATGAAAATGAAAACTGGCTTTATTAGAAAGATAAAAAGCAAAAGTTTTTTGTCATTCCCAAGTGAATGGCAATCAATAACTTTCCATACTAAAGTGGACTTTTGCAAGCGACCTCTCCGCCAATATTAAAACAGTCTATTGTTTTTAGATATTCCATTTTCCGACATTCCGGGACTAAACTGTCATAAATTGGAGCTGTGTCAATGAAACAGTGAAAATGAAATATGGTAGGGTTGTGTATATATAAAACAGAATGAATTAAATATGTTAAAACAAATTTTTAACATAGCGTTTTGTAATTTATGTATTAAAAAATGTTGAACACATTTTTCTCTTACTAAAAAACTATAATTTAGGTGTAAATATTTATTTATGTTAATGAAAATTGAGTGAAAATGCTTAGCAATCGTACATAGTGCGGCAGCAGCCAACTCTGCTTTCATTATTTGACGCAACCAGCTGTTCATTTGTTTTTTTTTTTTTTCATTTTGGAAATGAAATTTTCAGTTTGAAGCAATATTTCAATATTTCTTTGGCCTCTCATAGTGCTTCGCATGCTTTTTACAATGACACTTGAATCAACATCCTAAGTGAACTCGTTTCCACGCTACACTAATTTATAACTACACACAGCGCTGATCACGAACATCCAGTTACATCCGGGTGCCTCACAGTCCAAACAAGTGCCACCAGCAATATTTTCAGTGCATCTTGTATATCGTGTCCTTTAAAGATGTGCCCAATCTAATCCATCTTTTCACCGTTGCCATTCTTACATTTTGACGACAGTGCACCACCCACTTTTTGAGTGGATCTTATTTCTTTCGATGCCTTTTACATATGTACGAAATCTCATCTCGCAGTTCCTAAGATAAGAATTTGGTAACTTTTTTATGTGGGGACATGGCACCACCCATCAAATACTTGCGGAGATATAAGGAATCCTCGGGATCCTGTATGTCTTTTTGTGAAAACGAATTGAAAATCCAAACAGTAGTTTCTAAGATTGGACCTAACATACAGACATGAACGGCAGGCGACTTCAATTTATATATGTATAGATTAGCGTTTCAAATCTGACGGTATTTGGTAACACAAGAAAGTTCGACGATTTTAGATGCACAGGCAGATGCTCTCGTCAAGCTGATTGATAATACGCTCGTATATACTTTGTGATCTCTTCGATAGGTTCTTCCAATTTTCAGAAGAACAAAAAAAAAACTGATAATAGACTTCTCACACTATGTCTGAAGGGTATAAAAATAACAACACTAAAGCGTATCCCTGTATTTAGATGCAGCGATGATCGCTTAAAGCCTTCACGATAGAGACTTACTCGTCCCTGTATTTACATTTGAATTAAACCTAACAAGATTTAATTAAATTTTGATTGACTACAAAATGCCGCAGGGAGTTCAGCCGCTGTTACTTCTTTTTCCTTACTGGCATAAACTTTTTTCTTTTGCAATTGTCACAGGGTTCTTCCATGCCTGAAATATCGTGCGGATACACGGAAAGGACGAGTTCTGACTCATAGAGTGCTGCTTTTAACATATTCTTTGCGCCGACATTCTTTCACTGTTCCTATCTCACCCACTTTCTCGTCAGCAACTTGCTTTGCCATTGTTCGTCTTGTCCTTGTGTTTCCTTTCAAGTTTCGCTTATTTTTATTTATGAATAAGTGTGAAAGATTGTGTGAATGTGTGTCTCAGGATTTACTCACATCCTGTTTCTGCGTTTCGTTTACCGAAGAGAAAACTTCTGTATGTAGATTTAATTTCTTCTGATTTCTGTGCTTTTACTTTTTGCTTTTGCACTCCTCCCTCATTTCGTTTTGTATCTTTTCATTTATTTCATTTAATGGTGAACTTTTTGGTGTTTAATATGCGTTGCGCTCCCGCTTCCTTCCTCTTACTTAGAGTTCCGCATGTAGTAAGGCAAAATTATTTATCAAGCAGTTCTCAGATAAAAGTGAGTTGAGTTTCTAACTAAGTGTAAATAGATACAATTGCTTGTTGTTATAAGCAATCTGATACACTATAAACATATAAATTTAAGGGTTGGAATTCTTCGTCAAGGTTGGATTAAATGGATGTAGGAAGATGGTTTGTTCGCCAAATCTGGAATTTTCCTGCCAAATCTTAATATTTCATGTCGATTTGGGAACACTGTTTCTCGCTTGTTTGACATAGCAATAATAATTATATCATATAATTATATAATCAGTATTGGGCTTTAATATAATAATAACAGTATAACCGGACTTCTCCCCTTTGCAACGAGACCGGTTCAGTAGTTAAGAGCGACGCGACAATACGTTTTGTAAACAATGTCAATCCAGTCTCCCGCTAAATGCGAAATACGCGGCGCCATCCGTTATCTCGTTTGGAAGGAAAAACCTCCGTTTGAGATTTATAATGAGGTGAAAACTGCATATGGTGATAAAGCTATGAATCGTACGTGTGTGTACAAGTGGTGTCGCGAGTTTAAAAACGGTGCATGATGATCAGAGGAGCGGAAGACTTGCAATTGTGACTGACGAAATTGTGGAAAAAATCGAAAATGCGCTCCGTGACGATCGCAGATTGACTGTGGATGAACTTTCTGCGATGTTTCCGCAAATCTCCAGACCTCTACTACACGAAACAATCACAGCAATCCTCGGATATCGGAATCTGTCCGCGAGGTGCATCCCAAAAAAACTGACAGACCAACACAAGTTGAATCGAGTGGAGGCAGGGCAAGAGTTTTTGAGGCGCTGCAAACTTCATGGAGATGAATTTCTCCGCTCCATCGTTATTTGAGATGAAACTTGGGTAGCACACTAAACGCCTGAAAGCAAAAGACAGTCTGTACAGTGGCGTTGCACCTCTTCACCCTCCTCCAAAAAGTTCAAAACCACAATTTCAAACCAAGAAAATCATGGCATCCGTGTTTTGGGTCTGTCAAGGCATAATTTTAATCGAATATCTGCCTCAAGTAGAGACCATCAACTATGCAAGATACTGTGGAGACACTAAAAAAATTGCGGAGGGCGATTCAGAACAAGAGGAGCGACATGCTGACGAAAGAAAGGGCCCAGTCTGCAACCATCGACTTATTGAGGAAAGGGTTTGATGACAACATAGTCTCCAGGAACGGACCCATTATATGGCCCGCAACATATTATGATCTGACACCGCTGGTCTACTTTCTGGGAAGATACTTGAAATTGTTGGTCTATGCAAACAAGCCTGCATCGAGTTCTGTCTTGGAAGCCAATACCGAGAACACTATTCGTGAAATACGACCACAAATGATTGAAAAAGTGGTAGAAAATATGAACTCCATATGCGCGAAATCATTTTCCATCATCGACGCCATAAAATTATCTACCGAACAGAAAACAAAATTGACTAATTTCATTTATATATACATATATGTGTAATTCATATCTTAAAATCTTCGGTCATCCGCTTGACCATTTGATAAAATTTGCGAGCTTTATTTCTACGACACAACACCTCAACATACTCAAGTTCAGGCCTTTGTTGCTCTTACTCAAGCGTTCGTCACAGGTCTGGTATATCTAATGACCTCCTTGGCAGTCGTATCCAAGGAATGGGAGATATGTTTCCATTGCTCACATGTTCGCACTCAAGAAGCCGGAGTGGATTTTCGGAACAGTTGGGTTGAGTTCGGCTAAATATCTTGGGCGGTCTCTTTTGTGATTATAGCTTCCGTCACCTAGCTTTTATTGAGTGTTGGGCTTCATGCTCATCCTCGTGCGGCACATCCCACACGATCCATACTATCAGTCGATGCACACGACGGTTCTATTTCTTTCTGCAATACCTTTGGTGATTTATTGCATTTTAACGCGAAAGCATCTGTTTGTGTGCAACCAGATTTTATCTATAGCTAAAATTTAAACGACAAACCGTGTCTACTAATCCCGATAAAATATCCTAAATAAAATAGTCCACATGTGCATTCATATTTGAAATACCACACAAATGCATTCTTTCTTGTGTTACCGTTTTTCAGCTATTTTTACGGTTCCACTTGAATTCAATAGCGACAAAGTCTTTAACGCAGTTACTGTCCATGCCACTTATTCTATTCAATAGTAAAAAGTTTTATCTACAATATGTAACCAACCATGTGTCTATCCGTTCAATGTTGTGTGCAGTCTCCATTGCTCCTACTAGTATATATTTATCTCTCCCTAACAGTATATATGTGTGACAGCCTGTCTGTCTGTCTGTCTGTCTCATTTTGCATTTCTTTGATGCCTTGCACAAGTTTATAAGTGGATTTTGCTTCTCGATTTACCGTGTGAAGTGAGTGAATGTCGAAGTAAGTAGTACGAAATCAAATCTTATGCAAATTATACGCCTTTTTACGCATTTGCACGTTTGATAGTGTTAAAACGAATGAAAACTTGGCTGCAGTGGGTAGGCGTAGCAGCTTTGAAGACGCAGACAGACAGTGGCTTATATTAGTCCTTACAGGGTGACACAGGGAGAGTTAGCGAGGCGGCAGTTGCATTTGTCTTGCAATTTCAGTTCGCTGTCAAACAAAAAAAAAAAAAAAACAGGGAGATAGAGTGAGAGAAAAGGCAAAAGTATGAGGTAGAAAGCGGAATATTTGCTTCGGGATAATACGCGACGTATGCGTAATATTTGTCTGTAGTTAGTGCCAATGAGAATGAATGCTGTACGCCGTGAGTGAGTGTTTTGGCAATGCATATGGGGTTGGAATTAGGAAGATGTCGAAACTTACTTGGCACACTGAATCACATTTAAAGTTTTTTTTTTCTTACAACTTGTTTTCGCGCCGCTGCACAGTGGTTCCAAACCAAATTTCCTTGGACAAAATTCAATTTTATTTTATTTTTTTTTTTAATTGTAGTATAACTTTTTTTAGCTCAATCGACAGTTCAAATCCATAGAATGAGGTAGCCAAACTATTGCTAAGAAATATTTACAATTTTAAATTTTACCTTTAAAATTTTGCCTTTAAAAAATGTTTGCATCATTTTAAAGCCTAATATTTCGTCTTTCAGGAACATATAGGCAGCCGACGCATTAATATTGAGGAGCCAGTAAAAAGCGCCAATTTAGATATAGATGTATGGAAATTGCTTATAATCCTCAATAAACAATAATCGATGAAAAAGTTGCAGAAGTATTGGCTGACACAAAGGCATCGTCTTTCGGTATAATTTGCAAGCATACATCAAGCAAATTAAGCAAAAAACCATTGACAACTCCCGACCACTGCGAGGCTTACTAGTTGGGAATTTCTCCACTTCATACTAGGAGAAGGTTTATGGAATATTTACTCAAAGTCACCAACGACTTAGACTTTGGACCAACTAGTACTATACGAGATGAGGAGTACAAACAAAAAAGAAGCTTAAAGAAAAACAAGACAAAACTAATACAAACTAATACTATTCTCACAGAGTGAGAGGTGGGGGGAGGTTAAATAAGGGCTACCCCAAAAAGTGACAAACTATCTATAAGACGCCACCATTGATATAGACGTTTTTCATACAAATGCATAAAATTGAGCTGTGGGTTTGTATGGTACTACCTCAAACAGTTTGCGGGACACGCCCATTTGTATATATATAGATATGAAACGGTTGTCCACTAAAATCCACGAAATCGAATTTCAAGTTTATATTGATGTAAATAGAGAATTTTTATTATTTTTATTATTATTGACTTTAATAAGGAAGTTTTTCATACAAAAACATAAAAGTGGGCACTAGGTTTATATAGGGGCTACCCCAAAAAACAAGGCGGGTCCCAACCATTAATGTATATGTGAAGTTGATATTGATCACAATAAACAAATTTTTCTTACAAAAAGTCAAAAGTGGGCGGTAGGTTTGAATGGAGGTTACCCCAAAATGTGGACGTTGCGGGTCAATCTTAATACTATATTAAACTGCAATAAAAAGAAGTGTATGTGCCAATTTACAACATAGTCGGTTTTCAGTAAATAAAAACACATTTTTATAAATTTAAATTCAATAACACTGGTCCACAGACAAAAGAAATAGGGAAGAAAGAGGATAGTTTTTCTAGGGTCAGTTTATGCCGCTGTATCCGAAAATAACACATTTGATAACGAGTAATTAATAAAAATCGTGTTTTTAAAGTTAAAAACACTTATTTTTGGTAAAAATTCTGAATTTTCTCAAAATAATTTCATTGTAAGATGCACAATTTTCATTTCAACGTCATCGTCGGCACAACCCAGCTATTATCGAAACTCTTGACTACACCACTGCGCGTCTGAATGTCAACTGTTTTAACACCATCTTCAGGCGCCCTTCGTCTATATAACGGGTAACCCTTACCATTGTATACCCGAGGATACTTATTTGTACACTTGCCATTTTTCATGCAAGGTGATGCTGGATTGCGTGCTCCACAGGGACCGTGAATCATGTTTTTAATAACCGTGTCGTACAGATATTTCTCTTCTTCTGGATCTGGAATTTCAACACTAGTTATGCTGTCGATTTGATTGGGTAGTAGCTTCTCTTTTAGCCAAATTAAACTGTGCACATGTGGTAGACCTCGTTTCTGCCATTCAATGGAGTACATAGGGCACTGGACGTTCCCAATTACTTTTCCCTTTGCGACAACATTCATTAATTTTTGAACCTTTAAACGAAATACGCGGGCAACTATGTCATGTCGATCAGTGACCTTTTGTCCAGACATAAGCTCTTGTGTTACATCTTGCCACGAAGGATTACAGGTAAAAGTTACGAAGAGGTCAGGCCTTACGTAAATTCGTACATAGGTGAAAGCGTCTTGAGTATACTCATGCTGATAACGAGGACTGTTCACAAAAGTAGACGGAAAAATAACTATTTTGCCTATGTCATCAGGCCTAATATTATCATCTGCGCTAATCGCATCTTGCAGATGAATGTACTTTTCAGCTCGTAATTTTGTCTGATTTATAGAAATGCAACCAAGCCTTTCGCTCTCAACTTTAATACGAGGGCTGCTATTTATATTTCGGGAACTGGCAACACTAATGTCAAAAGCTAAAATCTGGCAACACCATAATAAAGTTTGACATTTGTTAACATAAACGTACTCACAAAGTTTTGATGTACAATTGCTATTTATTTTGTTTACAGTGAGTTAAGAAAAGCAAAAATTTGGCCAAAAAATGAAAATTTCTAGAGAAGGTTTTCGTTGGATTATTTTTCACAACTTTCGACGTGGATTATCTCAACAAGAATGTGTCAATGAATGATGATGATGTTAATTCTGAGTCGTACACGACAATTTGTTTGCCGGAAGTCTTCGGAGAATTTCGTAAGTCCAACCGCCAAAGACGAATCATTCTCCATCATGACAATGCGAGCTCTCACACATCTCGTCAAACAAGTGCATTTTTGAGGAGTCAGAACATCGAATTAATGACTCATCCTCCGTACAGTCCTGATTTGGCACCCATTAACTTCTTCGTCTTCCCGAGTATCAAAGGTAAACTGCGTGGTCAACGATTTACGAGCGCCGAAGAAACAGTTGAAGCGTTCAAAAACCATGTTTTGGAGGTGTCTCGTATACATATCAACCAAGAATTTATGAAAAAGTTGCCTTGTTCGAGAAAGAAGATTGAAGTCGTGCTCTCTAAGCATCATGTGATACGCATAAAAGTCCATACAGGAAACTTTTTTGTTTGGAGCTGGCTGTCTTGTTGTTGGATTAACGACTAGAACATTGAAATGATATCCTGGCTCACCTTTACTGCAACGAGCGGCGTTCGACCGATCAATCTCGATGCTCGATGCAAGTTGCGCGCAAATTTCGGTTCGACCAAAAGCATCGAACGTTCCGTCGTTCGAGTTTTCGAGTTTTTGAAAGCATCATAAAATTTATAAGTGTCGGCTATTAACATGTGCCCGTAACACTATGTCTCGTGGAGAGCATAGGTCACCAGTAACCAAAACGGCAACTTCATTGACCATCGGCGCATTATAACGCCTCTCATGTTAGCCACGTGGAGTCCGATCAGCATGAATGACAACTTTGTAATTATCTGAAGGTCAGTTTTCTATTGCACTTTTAAAGTTATTCACCAAGAAATTGTGACTGTGTAACATTCGTTGAATTTTCAATACTGTTTCTCTTTCGACTCCTTCAATATACTGACACCGACGGCTTACCTGATTTTGTTCATCAGCCATAAAATACACCTGCAAAAATTTATGCTGTTTATTATCTTCTGGAAAAAGTGATCCAATTTGATGATATATCTGCCCTTGCAGATCGAACGCATTTAACGAGCGAGAGCGCTTTCGCTTGCACGCACGGCTGAGGTGTACGTGACAAGTGAATCATGCTTTTTCGTACATGCCGGCGTCGTTCATCGATTTAATAGACGTCATCACGTCAAAAATAAAAAGTGCATCAACGTAGAATTGAGAGCAAAATTGCGAGCGCTACGCTCGCTGCTCACCTAGCAATTTCGGCAACAATACTACCCCCGGTGATAAAACGCAGAGTGACACCATCTAAAACAGCCAGCTTTGCTGCTGGTCTGCGTGAGTGACTTCTATGACGCGCACTTTGGGCCAAGTATTACGCTCCTGATTCTCGTCACAGATAATGACAATGTCGCAGACAGCTATTGGTTTTACCTTTGTGGACCATTTCGATCTTCTAGTCAAGATCGGCAGCAACTCTCGTACAAAACGCCGCCAAAATTGTGTAGCGACAATTTCACTTTGGCCTTCGTCAATTTTAGATTAGAACTTTCTCTGGGTCGCAAAAAGATTTAGCTCCATTCGACGCGCCAAGCAAAGAATGGTTTGGAGTTAATGCCTCCTGGTCCTCGCTGTCAAGTGATACGAATGTCAGAGGTCGGGAATTAATTATCATTTCGGTCTTCATTAACGCAGCTGGAAAGCTTTCGTCCGTGAAATGCTGCGCTGGCATTATTTTATATAATATTTGTTTTATTGAACGCACTAAGCGCTCCCACGCTCCCCCATGTAGGGCGGTGCGTGCAATCCACGCAGTTACCACTACTCAAAATCTTTTTAAAACTGCACAATTGGAGAGGAGTGGATGGGAGACGACTCTAACTACACTCAACATTTTTAATTACTCCATTTCGTGGCAAGGTGTAATAAAATATACAGCCAGGGAAAGTTTTGTAGCCTGAAAGAGTTACGAATTCGATTGAACCGTTTCTATGCGATTGGGTTCTTGTGTGTTGCGTACATTACAAAATTCTGTTACAAGATCATGATATACATACAAGATCCTGATTTACACCAACAATTTGAAACCAATTGCGGTGAAAATATTCAGCTCGAATCCAGTGTTTGTAATGCTTCGACATCTCAAAACAAGAGAGAATTTCTTTACACAACCTAATGTTCAAATAAAATTATTCTTTGTGTATTTAAATTACTCGTTTTATTTATATTTGTGATTTATATTTCAGTTCTAATTCAAATGTTGCAATTCGTTCCTTCTGTTCTAACTCTAGATTTGTTTAAATTAAAATCGATTTAAATTTGCTTTTCTTTTAATTAAAGCTTTCGATCAATTTGTCTCTGCTTCAATTTAATCTTGCGTTCTTCAACTTCTTTTGCCCACATAAACTTCTCTTTATCAAGCTTCCAGAGCTCCTCAAGATACAGATTTCTATAAGTTTCCATTGACATCAGTTTTCCAACTGAAGTGCTCTGGCACCTGCATTTAGCTCTTTCTGCAAAGGACACAAATCTGAGCATATTTGCTAATTTTGGTTTATCTGCGCAATGCGACATGTCTAAAGTGGACACGAGACTCTCATCTAAACAGTGACTCTCCCGAACAACCGTCTTTGCCACCGGAAAAAATGGCACTTGGCTGCTCGAAATGTGTGCAAGGTTTTAATAACACAGCCACACAAAAAAAGTACCCGGGCCGGGGAATTAGACCACCCTTTCTTTATGTATTTTGATGCGCTGGGACCTTGGACCGAGTAACAAGATTCAAGCAAATCTGACATTATTTAAAATATTTCTCCTGTCACTTAAAATCCGCCATGGTTTTTGAGGTTCTGTCAAAACGCTGACGTGATGGAGCAAAACTTACATCAAATTCGTAAAATGCATAAAGAAAAGAGTGGTATAATTCACAGGCCCGGGTACTTTATCTGGCTGTGTAATTTATCTGCAAATGGGAAATGTATTTGCATTATTAGCGCACAATACTTTTAATATATTTAGTTTCCAGAGCCAGTAGACTTGTTGAACGTCTCAGCCGTTCTTCAAATGGCGTACATTAAATTTAACTAAATTACAAGTTGCATCTAGCTTAGTTTCCTCCAAAAGTTTTTTATAATAAAGTTGTGCAGTTGGATTCTGCAAAAAGGCGCCAATGCTGTATCCCAATATTCCTGTGCATTTGCATTTAGGTTAAAATTGCCACAACTTCATTTTCAGACCACTGTTTTACGCTTGGAAATTAACCTCTCTTCCACTTCAATAAAAATTAAATAAAAATAGTTTTTTTTTAATAAAGAAAATGTTTTTTTTTTTTTAATTACATTTTCTGTGAATGTGACCATAAAATATACTAAATATACCCAAACAAGAAAAAACGTTAACTTCGGTTGAACCGAAGCTCTAATACCATTCACACGAAACTTTAAATAGTATTGTAATACATAAAAGTGGGGGTTTAAATAGGGGTGGTACACGCTCACTAGTAGATGTGTATGAAGCGATGTAGTAGATGTGTAAGATGCCGCCATATCGAATTTCAAGTTGATATTGACGTTTTCCATACAAATGCATAAAAGTGAACTGTTGGTTTATATGGGATTACCTCAAAAGTGGGCGGGACACGTCCCTTTGTATATGCATATGAAGCGGTTGTCCATTAAAATCCACAAAATCAAATTGCAAGCTAATATTGGTCTAAATGAAGGATTTTTTCATAAAAAACACTAAACTGCACGGTGGGTTTGTATGGGGGCTACCTCAAAAAGTGGGCGGGCCACGCCCAATTGTCTATGTATGTTTAGCGGCTGTTTCTTAAAAGGCACCATATCGCATTTCAACCTAATATTGACTTCAATAAAAAAGTTTTTCTTACAAAAAGTCAAAAGTGGACCATAGGTTTGTACGGGAGCTACCCCAAATAGTGAGCGGGCCACTCCCGTTATTCTATGTATGTTAAGCGGCTGACCATAAAAAGGCACCACATTGCACTTCAACCTAATATAGACTTTGATAGAGAAGTTTTCTTACAAAAAGTCAAAAGTGGGCAGTAGGTTTGTATGGAAGCTACCCCAAATAGTGGGCGGATCCCACCCATTAATGTATATGTCAAGCATCCGTCTACTTTAAGTTACTATATAAATTATTAAGTTGATATTGACTACAATAAAAATGTTTTTCATACAAAAAGTCAAAAGTGGACGGTGAGTTTGTATGGGGACTACCCCTAAAAGTGGGCGTGGCGGGTCAATCTTGACACTTTATTAAACTGCAATAAAAAGAAGTATACGTGCAAAATTTCAACTGGGTAGCATAAAAATTGGTCCCCAAAAAATGCGCAATAACATACAGACGGACATACAGACAGACGGACATGGCTAGATCGATTCGTCTCGTCGAGCTTATTAAAATATATATACTTTTTGCGGTCTACGATGGTTCCTAACAAACTTTCAGACAAAATGATAATACCGTTTCACACTATGTGTGAATGGTACAATAAAATATACTAAATATACCCAACAAAAAAAAATATTATTTTATGAAAATAAAGCGAAAAGTAAAATATACTGAACCAAAATGCTGTTGGGGAGATCGCTCCCCAGTTTCCCCCCTTGGATCCGCCAATGATAAAACAAACTATTTCATTAACTCGTCAACATTTTAAAAAATTCATAACAATTGAACGAGTCGACCGTTTTTCTTGAGCTAGTTGGACATGTCTCGGTGCTAAAAATATATTAAAAAAGAAAGTAGAGGTGCTCGACTATATTATATCCATGTTATTTTCTTATGGCCTGCTTGCACGGTCTTATATTTTCGTGTCATGTTATCTGACTTGTATTTCATGCAACTGTCAAAATATCACATGATACTATTTGACAGCTGCATTTTCGGTGTTAACAACTGGCAGCATAATCGCCGTCTAAAATGGATAAACCCCTTGAAAATTTCGGCTATATTAGCCAATTTATGCAGCTAATAAAAAAATTCAAAAAGCAAAAAGCAAAAAGCGGAAGAGCAAATGCGAAAAAGTCGTGTACGTAGCGTTTAGTGTCGGAAATGGTTGCTGCGTTCGCCAACAGAGAGAGAAAGAAGTTAAACAGCTGATGTTTACTTTTTGCGTGTTTAATAACACTGAACACTAGTTTTTGCAACATTTCACAACACTGTTAACAAAAAAACGCGGAAATCTTACACGAAATAGAACCGGAGCTATTTCCAAAAATGTCGCGCGACATTGCTGACGTGATATATTTTTTCATGGTCACACGAGGTCGTGCGAATATCATAGCAATCTGACACGAAAATATAAGACCGTATGACCAGGCCATTAGTAATAAATTTTTTCACCTCCTGGCTTACCTTGAAAAACGTGAATTTTTTGTGGAGTATAGTGTTGTCAATAGAGTGTCATCCAAAAATTGTTTTAAACATGATCTGCGTACTCATTTGCTTAAACATTTTACAAAATATGCTAATAAATTTTTTAAGAAAATGAAGCCTTATTATAAAATTTAAAGTTACGCTTATAGCAGTACGGTACCTAGAGAGTCTATATGCCGTGAGTCTACATGGAGATCTTCTCTCTCAGACAAACGTACGGACGGACAGGCATGGCTATATTGACTCGTCTTGTCACGCTGTTATGTCTGCCTATTTTACAAACGATTTGAGAGCTCAACAAACCCAATATACCCTGTTATAAATATTTTTTGTACAGTGTACAAAACGAGCTCAATACCTCTTAAGGGTAGTTTCACACCATATATTTTGGACTGTGGTATTCCGACTTTATATATTTTAACATTTTCTGAATGCACGTTTCAAGATTGACACGTTCCGATCGAACTTTCCAGTAAAAACTCTGCAGCCACACTGAGGCGGGCATTTGTCAGTTTCGTGGACTTCCGTCCACAGCGATAAATATGTTCTCACCGTGCAAAGCAAAAACACACTTGTGTTTTATGTATTACTTATTGTTTTGTTTTGTTTTTTTTTTTTTTGGCTTTTTTTGTTCTTCGTGCCTTTTTCTGCACTAAAACACTGATTTATTACCAAAGCTATAACCAGAAGAGTCCATTTGCATTCAGTGTCTATTAAGTACAATAGATTCTAAAATAGAAGAATTTTGACAAAGTAATTTTATACAATAAATACTGACTAATATGCTACTAACACTGAAGACATTTCAGACCACTCTCTTATGTTGTCCTGTCACGCATTATGTCTGCGTATGTATGCGCCATGGGAATTTAATTTGTGTTTCATCATATCTACATATTCGGAGGAAAATGTGTCCTGCTCTCTTTGCATCCCGTCTGATGACTGCTTCTTTACAGCACGGTCGCTCTTGATCCATTCCATTTTCAACAATAGCGCACAAAATTACAGCTATGGAGTAGAAGAATGATGCGAGCGGGACGGAATGGACGGAATGGACGGAATGGGCGGAATGGGCGGCAAAAAAGTGAAAAATCGCAAAAAGCATAAAGTTAAAAGAAAATTCTTTACTAATTTGAGGTTCGAGTTGCGTTATGCGCGTTCTAGGGTAGAAATTTCCTTTTAAATTTTTATTTTTATTTTATATACCTACTTTTTGTCTTTAGTGGCACTTGGTGACGTACTACGAACAGCTGGAGCTGTTGGAAGATGCTTTCCTCTTCATTTTTGTTACTGATTTCGCTTCGTCACACATCACATGCCAGACTTGAGTTAAAGTGAGTTATTCGAATATTTTCGCACGCACATTCTGCTGTTAAAGCGGCTTTAAAATAAATATGTTGCACTTAATTTTATCAATTGCCAAATTAAATATAAAGAGACAGAGGGAAAAGAATTATATTATAGACAGCACAAGAGATATGGAGAATGAGGGACAAAGATAGAAAAAAAAGCATACATACACTTGTAAGCAGGGTGTTCCCCATTTATCCATTCTAAGTCATAATGCCATGATTTATATCAAAAAATTGCTTAGACTACTGTGTAAAATAGTTTGAAGAAAGCCAAATTTGGCGGCAGATCTAATACACAAGTAAAAGGCAAGAGAAAACGTTACCCATACTTTTCGTTTATTTCAAGTTATTCTTGACATAAATAAAAAGTAAAAAAAACCGAAAAGTAGCGTGCCCAAAACTTTTTGTTAAAACTAATTCACCAGGGCTCTGGAGCGGAACACTGGAGCAGAAAAGTTTTGCTGGAACTTGCTTCTGCACAAAAAAAGAAAAAACAAAAAAATTGGAAAAAAATGAACACTATGTGTAAAAAAAAAAACAAGAAAAAACGTTAACTTCGGTTGAACCGAAGCTCTAATACCATTCACACGAAACTTTAAATAGTATTATACAACATAAAAGTGGCGGTTTAAATAGGGGCTACCCCAAAAAATGGGTGGTATACGCTCACTAGTAGATGTGTATGAAGCGATGTAGTAGATGTGTAAGATGCCGCCATATCGAATATCAAGTTGCTAGTGACGTTTTCCATACAAATCCATAAAAGTGAGCTGTGGGTTTATATGGGACTACCTCAAATAGTGGGCGGGACACGCCCGTTAGTCTATGTATATTAAGCGGATGACCACAAAAAGGCACCACATTGCATTTCAACCTAATATAGACTTTAATAAAGAAGTTTTCTTACAAAAAGTCAAAAATGGGCAGTAGGGCAGTTTGTATGGGTGGGTGTATGTGCTAAATTTCAACTGGATAGCATACAAATTGGTCTACTTGCGCAACAACATACAGACGGACATACGGACAGACGGTAAGTCAGACAGACCGACATGGCTAGATCGATGCGTCTCGTCGAGCTGATCAAGAATATATATACCGTACGATGACTCCTTTAATGCGTTACAATCTTTCAGACAAACTAATAATACCAGTTCACACTATGTGTGAATGGTATAAAAATGTAATTTATAATAATAAATAGACAACGGTGGCTTCAAAACGTAGTCTTATAGCCGTATTACACACGAATAATATGAGCATTTGCCAAAGGTCAAAATTAAAAAAATCAAAGTCAAAAGTTTGTCACAAAATGTGTCATCACTATCTTCTATAAAAACAACCTTTAAAATGATTTTTTTGTTTTATTAAAAACAATTGAAATGGTGGTTGTTTATGAAAGGAGTCTTCACATATATATCAATGTATGTCATCCCCCAACTTTTTGGGGTAGCCACCATATTTTGTATGGGAAATATTTTTATTCTAATCAATATCGACTTAAAATTTAACATAATCGGTCTTATGGACGAAAGCTTCACATAAATATCAAAGTGCGTGTCCCGCCTACTTTAAGGTGTAGCACCCATAAAATATTACCGCCCATTTTTGTGTGTTTGTATGAAGAACTTATTTCTTACCACTGATGTCAATTGCAATCGTTCTGCAAATCTCATAATTATTTTGTGTTTGGTAGATGTGGTGGAACTTACTCGAAATTGCACTCGAATTGAACTGACGTCATTCGAAGAAGAGCTCTAGAGTTTTCTTTCCTCGTCACATATTTCTTTTATCACCTTTTATCAACAATGCATATTCAGATATTATGCATATATTTATGTATATTTTCCTACACTCTTCATGTCTTCGCAACAGCCAATTAAATGATAAATGCTTGGTTTTTTCTTTTTCTTAATATAAAGCGCAGCTGCAGTCAAATTTAAATTTGTGGCATACAACTACAACAAATTATTATCCATTTTATAGCTCAAAACATAAACAGAAGTTCAATTTACAAAATCTAAAACATATTCGCCCCATCCGATTTTAACTGCTGAAAACTGAAAAACAGCTGATATTGCGTTCTGTAGCATTGAACTAGTCGTTGCTTGTCAAAAAACTCAGTTAAATCTTGGCTAAATTTCCTCTTCACATTAATGCAAAATTCAGTTGTCAAACAAGTGAGACAAATGAATCTTAGATTATATACTCGTATAAACAAAATTTAGCTCGTGTCATAAAACACCATAAACTGAGCTGCGAATTAACTATAATCCAGGCTAATAGACCTTAAAAATGATGCTATTGGTGATTTTCTCGAATGGACCGGAATGCAACATATGGAGAGCTACTACATTTTTAGAACGACATTATTCTAATCAAAATTTCAAACGGAAACCACAACAATCAAGAAAAAGCAAAATATTTCGCTGGTCATCTGTAGCAACACTTTACTGCTTTCTCTCTTTTCAGTAATGTTCAAGAAGCATTAGTAGATTGTACATTAAAGACTCCATGTCAGCTCAACCCTCCTCTCTTAACGTTTAGACTGGATGAAGTGATAGGTGACAGAAAATCCCATGATGTAAAAAAACCGTCAGAACGAATGCACTTCCACAAAAATGAGGTAGTCCCATACAAGCTCACAGCTCACTTTTATGTATTTGTGTGCCAATATCAATTTGAAATTCGAAATGGTGGCATCTTACATACTATATGGTCGCTTCATACACATCTACTAGTGGGCGTGTACTGCCAACTTTTTGTGGTGCATCTAGTGGGTCATTTTTATGATACGTCACATGTTCGATGAAGCGCGCAACTTAAGCAGAAAATATCAAATAATTTAAAATTAAATACTCGTACATACACCTAAACATGGATGCAACAAGTGTATATACCAATACATAAACCTTCCTTGGGATCCTGCCTGCCCATTGGTGAAAACCAATTGAAATCACCCCATTCGTTTTTAAGATTGCAGGTAACATACAGACGTGAAAAGTAAGCGACTTCAATTTATATATGTTCTATACGTACGGTGATATTGACAGCAATAAAAAAATTGTCATACAAAAAGGCAAAAGAGGGCGTGTGCTTTGTATGGAAAATATTTCGCTGGTCATCTGTAAAAAAAAATATTAAAAAAAAGTTTTTGGGGCCACCCTAAAAAGGGTTTTGATACTCTATTAAAGTGTAATAGAAAGAAGTCTAGTATGTGCCAAATTATAATCGGATATCTTAAAAATTGGTGCCCTAAAAATCCGCAACAACCTCCAGACAAACAGACGGACAGATTTACAGACGGTTATGGCTAGATAGATATGTACACTGTATCGGGTCAACGGTCCCATCTTTAAAGCAATACAAAATTGCAGACAAACTGATAATATCAGCATAATAATAGCATTTAGTTTAATTTACCATCGGCTATAATAACTTAATGTTCCATGAGTTCCGGTGAAAATAAAGAGAATGCCTCAGATAGGATCCCCCGCAAATTGGTGCGCTTTCTTACGTGCAGTCTTGACTGATATACGGCTGTGGTGCCACTTAAGTAAGTAAGCAATTTTCAAACAAAGGGATGTCATGGCTGTAAATGTTATGTATGACGAACCATAGAACAGATCAATGAAGGACTCCGATAACAAGTGTTACCACGCCAACTGATATTTTCTTTCACAGAATTCGTTTCTTTATCTAAAAATGGATGCAACAAGTGAAGAAAAGGGGCGCATTATTTTATTCACCTTTAAATGAATATTTAGTCTGGTTTTATTTACCTGCTCCAATACTTTGGAGTAATCACAAAGCAGGCAGAAAGGCCGATAATTTGCAGGAGAGACATAGTTTTGTCGGATTTTGCCGGGATAGGTATGATTTTGGCGACTTCCAAGAAAAAGAAAAGTAGCAAATTGTGCAAACTTGCACTATTTGCGATAGAGAACCCAGTGCGCTTCTTGGTACGGTTTTGAGATAAGCATTACTAATTTCATCAGTGCCCGGAATTTCTAATTCCTTAAGGTCTTTACGATGTCCCGAATTTCGATTACAAAGGTGGGGTTCTAATGTGACTATTTCGCTGGCTTATCAGGTCATTCAGTGAATCTTGCAACTAATGTTGAAGATCCAGAATCAGAGCATGTTTCAGATAGGTGATGTTTGGTGGTTCAATATATTTATTTTTGCTTTTAATACCTTTTTAAGCTTTTCGAGCGGTTTCGTGATAATAAGAAGTTTAGATAGCGTATGATTCCAGCAAACGTTGCTAAACTTAATAATTTTGTGACGCATTTATTGAATCATGTAATTTACTCTTTCTTTGAAAATTGGTTGTCTAGTTATAAGCGAATGTCCTTCGGTAGTGTTGCTGTTTGAGATTAGATTAGTAATGCTGGGTGAATATTTGTAGGGCTTTCTGGGTATTGACTGTCCAATTGTCAATCATCCTTTCGAACATGTCGTGTGTTTCGTGCGTGATTGAAAAAAAAGCAATAATAAAGGCCAGAATTGCCGCAAATAAGTAGCCAACGTAACACTTGAATCCGTCGGTAAGAAAAGTAAATTTCAGTTGCTGTGTCCAACAAACCAATTCAAAAAATTCGAACATGGTAGCGATTTTTAAGTGTTGGCGGTAATTGGCTGCTTTGTGAATAAAAACCCAAAAACAATATTTGATTAAACACATAATTAACAGCTTCGAATTGAAGCTGTGTTTCCCGTTGGCACCCGAGCTAAAAGTACCAGTTGAATTGGTGACAGTTATTTTCGATGAATTCTATCCCAAACGCAACCTAAAAGGAGGATGGGTATTATGTAGACGATTATATGGTACAGAAGTGTGTCAGTGTGACCACTTTTTAAGATACCCAGTTGAAAGTCGGCACCTAGACTTCTAGTTATTGCAGTCAAAAAGATTATCCATGTTGACATGCCACGCGCCAACATTAATGCGTAGCTCCCATACAACACAGTGGTTTTTGTACGAAAAAAGTAATTATTACACACAAAATTAAATTAAATCCTATTTATTTTCGAAACTGAAAAAAATGTAAAATTTTTAGTATGGCTTCGCATAATTATCAATGCGCGTGTTCCGCTCACTTTCAGTGATAGCACCAACAAAATTTTCACCCATATTTAGGTGGTTTTACTATTTTCTTTTTTATCTTTATACCAGCTAAGGACATAACTTAAAATTACGTGTGAGTGGTATTAACACTTCGGTTCAACAGTTTAATTACTATTTTTTCATTCCAAAGTGAAGAGAGATCACTAGTAGTTGTCAAATAATTCCAAGTTACAATAACAAAGCAAGTAACCATGAAAAAATAAACAAGTAAAGAAATAAAGAAATAAAGAAAAAAAAAGAAAAGGTAGTTAAAAGTATATGCTTTTTGTGCTGTGCACTAAACACAACATAGGTTAAAACTATTTGAGAATCATAAGTGCTGTTATGTTTTAACTGAAAGTTTACAGTTCACAATTTTCAAACTTTGCTTGTTTGGCACAATTTTACGGTATTTGTTTCAATTGGACAGTCAATACCCAGAAAGCCCTACAAATATTCACCCAGCATTACTAATCTAATCTCAAACAGGAGCACTACCGAAGGACATTGGATTGTAACTAGACAACTAAATGAAATGGTCACAGTTTACATCGTAAAGACCTTAAGGCATTAGAAATTCCGGGCACTGATGAAATTAGTAATGCTTATCTCAAAACCGTACCAAGAAGCGCACTGGGTTCTCTATCGCAAATAGTGCAAGTTTGCACAATTTGCTACTTTTCTTTTTCTTGGAAGTCGCCAAAATCATACCTATCCAGGCAAAATCCGACAAAACTATGTCTCTCCTGCAAATTATCGGCCTTTCTGCCTGCTTTGTGATTACTCCAAAGTATTGGAGCAGGTAAATAAAACCAGACTAAATATTCATTTAAAGGTGAATAAAATAATGCGCCCCTTTTCTTCACTTGTTGCATCCATTTTTAGATAAAGAAACGAATTCTGTGAAAGAAAATATCAGTTGGCGTGGTAACACTTGTTATCGGAGTCCTTCATTGATCTGTTCTATGGTTCGTCATACATAACATTTACAGCCATGACATCCCTTTGTTTGAAAATTGCTTACTTACTTAAGTGGCACCACAGCCGTATATC
>JAWNNQ010002021.1:0-139573 GCA_035044765.1 Leucophenga montana | reverse complement strand
CTTACAATTTTGACCCTTGGAACTATTGTAGTGGATTCATTTTTCATCATCAGTCACATTACTATACAACAAAAAAGAAAAAAAGTTCCATTTGTGAAGTTCGCACGACAAATTATAAAACAGCGCTCAATCGCAAATGAAATCTCTGAAAAGCTAACTTGCTAATAATTCCTTTGAATTTGTAAAACGTACATAAAATATAAAAATTAGTTTCGGTTTTTATCCAAAACCCCGTTTTTATTTTCGTATTTTACTTTTAAGAATGGAGGAAAATATCAACTACATACCACAAGGGCTCAGCGATGTATTCGAATTGCCACACTCAGCGATTTCGATTGGTCCTCAGATTGGTGAAGGTGCATTCGGGAGAGTGTACAAAGCTACTGCCATAAATTTACGACCAATGCCCAACGGCACAAAAAAGATTGTCGCAGTGAAACAACTAAAAAGTGAATAATACCAAAAAGAAGAAGAAAAAAAGGTTATACCCAAAAAAATGTATATTTTTAAATATTTTCAAGGAAATCCGACGGCGGATGAAATCGCAGAGTTCCTGAGTGAAATCCAAATGCTGAAGGGTGTCGGTCGACATGTAAACATTGTGTGTTTTCTTGGTTGCTGCACCATCAGGCCACCGTATCTCATGATCATGGACTATGTGGGACGTGGCAATCTTGTGAGTATTCTTTTAGCTGGGTGTGATTTTTTTTTTGTATATAACTGATTTTACTTACAGCTTTCTTATTTGCGTACAGTGCGGTTGGAGACAACAAAATTGACACCGCATAATGCAAACTATACCAGTTGTAAAGCACCAACGACACCTACGCCAACGGCAGTGACGGGTGTCAAATATATCGAGCTAAGATTATCGGCGGAGACAGTAGATACCAGCACCGATACTGAGATTGGATCGCGACAACCGAAATCCTCTTTCGCAGATAGTGAGTAGTGTATATTTTTATACAAAAAATATGAATTTTTAATTGAATTTTTATCTGCTGTAAGTGTAGCTACGTATTCGATAATTGATGACGATGAAATACCATTTCAATATATTCTGGACAACAAAGAGTTACACAATTTTGCATTGCAGATAGCCAACGGCATGCGATTTCTAGAGGAACAAGAAATTACACATCGGTGAGTTAAGTTAATCGACTCTTTTTTTTTTTTGTAACCACCAATTTTTGTATTTGTTTTGCAGAGATTTAGCAGCACGCAATGTGCTCATCGATGACCGAAAAACGTTGAAGATATCCGATTTTGGTCTGTCACGCCACGGCATTTATACAAATACAAAAACTAGAAAAGTATGTATAGAACTGGATTAAGTTAATGTGACAGCTGAGGGGCCTACTTAGGTCTACAGACACGCATTGTTCTACAATACTATCGTACATAGTATATTCATAAAGTGCGTTTTTTAGCATTTAACACATTTTTTAATGTGGCAACACTCACAAAGTTTATCGTTTATCGAGAAGCCAATTGCATATTTGCATACATAATTTTGTGGCATTAATGATGAAAAAGAATTTCGAGCATTCTGGAGGTACAATTTTCCATCGAATAGTGCACTCGATATTTGCTTCCAAGGCTGCAATCGATGCTGGCTTGTCCCCAAAGACCAATGACTTCAAGTATCACCACAGAATTTTGCGGCTAGGCAATGGGTCCGTTTCTGGAGATTATGTCGTATTCAAACGCTTCCCTCAATAAATCGATAGTTGGCAAGTTTATTCGTTAGTTTTAAATTATATTTTCGCAACGACGGACCTACAATTTTAAGAGCTATGGATGATTTGTGTTTTATATGTTATAAGTCACTTTCAGAAGGTGTTTGTGTGAATGTGGTACGTTATTTACAGACTTTAAAAACTGCAACTATTGCAAGAAAAATGATAGACATATAGACTATTTGAATAGAAAAGTGTACATAAGTAAAAATTCTATTGCAGTATCGAAACGACGCATACAAGAGGGCGAAACTTCAACATCAAGTGCACCTCAAAAAAAAAGAAATGAAGTGTTTGATTTTAAAAAATTATGATTATTTTGTGGCCAAGAAGCTGATGAAGCAGAAGACAGGGAAAAAATAGAAGTACAGACGCACAGTAAGTAATGTAAGTACACTTGCATTCAAAGACAATGTAATTAATTTAAATAATTAGTAAAAGAACGTATACTTTATGAGTATGACTTGATCGCTGCTGCTGAAGCAAAGTACCACACTATTTGCTATACCAACTTTTTAAACCGAGTATCATCTGCAGATAAGAAGCCTCGCCAAGATGATCAAGTCACCCAAGCAATGAATGAGATTTTTTGTTATATAGAAAATAATGATGATTCACAGTTCACATTGAAAGCACTTATAGATGTCCTTTCGGAGTATGTACCCGACGATAAGACAATTATTACAAAACAACTACAATAATATTTAACTGATATAATAATTACAAAAAAGATAGGATCGTTTACTATAATATCTTTTCGTGATACACAGGCTAATGTATAATCAAAAGCTTGGTACGAGAATAAAAAAAGCACACCTGGAGAAGAACGTTTACGGATTGTAGAAGCTGCTGCGGCTATTATTAGGGAAGATATTAGATCATCTGTAGTTGAAACTAAGACGTATCCACCTCCGAATAAAATGCTAGATGATATTAATGAAGCAATACCAAAAACTTTATTACATTTTTTAGAAGAAATTATATTAAAAAATAGCAAAGGAAAAATGGATCGTTTAAAAACGAAATGCACATCTATAAGTCACGCAATAATGGCTTCGATGCGAAAACTGTCATTTTCATCACAGCTACTATTAGGTCTTTTTGTATTTCTTCACAGGAGATGTGGATCTAAAAAATTATTAGATATTTTATCCACTTTGAGATTTGCTGCTCCATATATTAATACCGTACCGTATGAAGTTTCTGCAGTTTACCACCCGCAGCCTCGTATTTTACCATCAGAGTTAGGTGCGTTGGTACAATATGTTGGAGACAATGCAGATATTAATGTCAGTACTCTTGACGGTAATAATACTCTTCAACTTATGGGAATGATAAAAATAGTTACTCCGAAAGATGCTGTTATTTATGATGAACGCATTAAAAAATGTACAACTAAACCAAGTGCGAAAGAGTTGGCAGCAATAACACATGCCAGTTGAACCTGGGTGCGGCAAGATTCAAGTCCAAAATCTACATGATGATCAAGTACTAATTGAAAAAACAATTTAATGCAGTTGATGTTTTGTGGTTATACGGAAAGTGGAAGAATATTTCGCCGTTGCCAGGGTGGAATGGCTATCTTCAACAACTTACAAAAAATAGTCCGAATTTTTCCATTTCTCAGGTTATATTCCTTCCTTTCATCGATTATCCTGCTAGTAATTTAGTCACATAGACAAAAAACAATTTAAAACTAACGAATAAACTTGGCTAACACAAAGTGGTCCCTAAAAAGAGAAAGTGACCTTGAATACAATAGAAAATCTGCTCTGGCTGTAAATAGAAAAAAGGTCGTAGAGAATATATAGAGAATAAATAAATTACTTATTTTAATCAAATATAAATAATTAATAATTAGTACATAATTATGCCAATTATGCCAAGCATAATTTAACATAATAATAATATTTTTTTTAGTACAAAATTAACTTTATACAGAATACGATTAACCGTAACTCAGGCTTGACCTTACATTAGGCCATATATGTATGACTGTGCGCTGCGCACTCTTTACGCTATATCTCAAAAATGGTTAATCGCCTCATTGAAAAAAAAGTTTTAGAGAATTTTATACGCTACAACTTTTATAATAGGTGCAAATCTCATTTAAGTTATAGGAAGCGAGATATTCGCGAAAAGTGAAAGCGATTTTCACAACTTTTGGCCTTGAATATCTTAAGACGCGGACACGATATTCTATGAGACTTTTGAGACAACATATAGAACACCAAAACAAAGGTTTATACCAATTTACAGCTTATTATCTCTCATTCCGAGGTTGACCCCTATTTTTGGCTAAGATGACTGGGCTATTGAGACTCCTAAGAGTAAAGAGAAGAACCTTTTTTTGAACTGACCCAATACGATCCTCGTGAATATTTTAAATTTGGACGAACAAGACAAGTATAGAGGAGTTTAGTGATATAAGGGTCATTAAATTCCTTAGACTAATGCTTAACAAAGCCAAGAACACCTTTTTCTTTATTTACTATTGAACAAATGTGGTTATTATAAATAAGTTTAGGTTTCATAAGGATACCTAGGTCATTAAAATAAAATTCTCTACCAAGGGTAAAGTTATTTAAAGAATAGGTTTTCTGCGATGAAACGACATACATTTGCATTTTGACAAATTTAGATTTAGAAAATTTAGACGACACCATGTATGTAGTGAGTTTAAGTCAGCCTGCAATAAACTGTGCTGCGAAACATCAGAATATGACAAGCATAATTTAACATCATCTGCATACATTAGTGTATGGGCATGATTAATAGACAAAGGAAGATCATTAATAAAAATGTTGAACAATATTGGACCTAGGGGAACACCAGAAGAAACAAAAATAGTTTTAGACAAACAATTGTTAAGTAAAACTTTTTGTGTTCTAACGGGTAAGTATGACTCAATCCAAGTAACAAGAGACGGAGGAAACCCTTTTAATTTGAATAAAAGCTGCTTATGATAGACACTATCAAAAGCTTTACTGAAGGTTGTATAAATGATATCAGTTTGGCAACCCGACTCAAAACCATTATTTACAACAGTGGAAAATTCTATAAGATTAGTTGCAATAGATTTTCCTTTAACAAAACCATGTTGGGAAGAACTGACAACAGACTTTAATGCTTACTGCAATTGATCACAAAGAGCTTTGGAATAGCACTCAGCTTATCAATACCTCTATAATTCGATATATCAGACGTGCTACACTTTTTATGTAAAGGGATAATAAAAGACTCTTTCCAAACAGATGGAAATTTACATAACTTTTTGGATAGATTGAAAAGATTTGATAAGGCAAAACAAATGAACCTAGAACATTGTTTTAGTATGGAACTGGGAAGATTATCAGGGCCAGGTAGGAAGGAGAATTTAATGGATAAATGATATGTTGATATATTTTGCATGGAGATAGCGGGAGGAGATATAAAGTAATATGATGTGATGCTGTAAGGATATGAGAAACAAGAATTAACAGAGCTGCATGAATACGAACTTTGGAAAAAGTCGGCAAACAAATCTGATATAGGCGAATCAGAACATGCAACTGCACCATCAAAAAATAATTGCGAAGGATTCGCTGAAGTACTGCGTTTCGTATTAACGAAATTGAAAAACGATTTTGGATTGTGACGCATGTTTCGTTTAACTTTTATTAAAAAATTAGCATAACACCTCTTATTGAATGCATTAAAATCAGCGCGTGCGACACAATATTTACTAAAATCAGTATTTTTTAATCGGTAAAGGCTACATGAAAACCAAGGTTGTCTTTTTTCAGAGACTGGGAGAGTAGTGAATGGAATGCATCTGTCGAAATAACTGAGAATGGTGGAATAAAACTTATTCGTTGCCAATTCAATATTTGAACAGCGCTCGAGAGCAGACCAAAAACAGTATTGAAAAGAAGGTGATTTAAATTAACATAGTCAGTCTTTCTAAAACATCGGACAAGTCGAAGAGATTTATTTATGTCATGTGAACGATAAATACACTCAAGCTGAAAAGAGACTTCCAAAGTTGGATGGTGATTATCTTCAGGCATTGTAATAGGAGGATTCCTATTAATAAATACATCAAAACCAGCATCAAGAAAAACAAGATCAAGAAGTCTTCCAGATCTTTTGCGAACATTGTTGCACTGCTGCATGGACAATTCAAAAAGGCTATCAAGAAACTCACCGCTTACCGCTGGAATCAGCATAGAGGTATCAATCAAATTTGACCATCTTATATTAGGTAAATTAAAATCACCTAAAACAATAAGATGATCATTTTCATGTAAAACAGTAGCAAAGTATGAGATCGCAGCGGTGTCAGCATGCCGCTGCGATCTCATACTTCGCTACTCTTTTACATGAAAATGATCATCTTATTGTTTTATGTGATTTTAATTTACCTAAATAAGATAAGTAGATCCTCATTTCCGAAGAAGGAGAAATATATGAGCAAGTAATGTATAGAAGTTTTAACACATAAAAATTCAATGTCCTGATAGATACCAATTTCTTTAGACAACAAGGACGATTTGACTGATATTAGAACAACACCACCAGCACGATCTGTTCTAAATGAAACAAAATTATCATTAAATAACCCAGTATTGAGTATGCGTGGTTGAAGCCAAGTTTCACTAAAGACAATTATGTCAGCAGTAAACGAAAAACTATTAAGATAAACATTACTAAGCTTAGTTCTGAACCCTCTCACAGTTTGATAATGAATTAGGAAGAAAGTGGAACTTAGTTTTTTGTCACAGAAGTTGAAACAGAGGGCAACTCAACAGGATTCTGTACAGGGGTACGTACTCATACACAACAACACCAACAGGCCAGAAATTGGGAGATAGAATGGTGTCGAAAATAGACACACTAACAATTATCTTAAAAGTGGAAATCGAACGCGAATAGGAGAAGTTAAATTTAGAAACAGATATGTTATTGGAGCACCTAGGAGAATAATTAATATATGATTTTATATTATCTTCAGTCGTATCAGAAGCAAGACAAGATAGATATTCAGATTTACGCGGGCAACCACGGTCAGAATATTTTCTTTTTTAGAAGTTTGATTTTGTGTAGAAGATGGGCCAGCAGAAACGCTAGTTATAGCTTCTACAACAGAATCAGTTGCCAGTTGAGGCACAAAAGTGCAGTCTTCAACTACTGCCAGAGGGTTGGCGTAAGCGCGAGTTGGCGCTTCGAAGTTGAGATCGGGCGTTGTTTTATTGGTGTCAATTTCCATTGGCACCAATATCGACTTCTCAGAAGGTTCTAAGGACGGAGTGGCTAAATCCGTAGAATCTTCTAGTTTTTCATCAAACGGTGATAAAAATACAGGGGCCATGATTGGAACATTCGGAGTTACAGGTGAAATAACTATGAGCGACTTCGGTGAATTTCTTTGTTTTCTGTTTAGGAGAAGCATTTAGACACTTCAAATCGTTGAACGATTTTTCAAGCTGCTGAAACTTGTCGTTCAGACCTAGTCTGATTCATAAATTTTATTATTTCGATCTCCGTCGTTCTTTCCGTTCATTGATTAGGTCAAGAACACGATCGGTAAAACCAGCACAATACAAGTGCGAAAAATTATCGCATAACCAACAAGCAAGGTATTGATCAGTACATGCTTTGTTTTTAAATTGGCAGCGAGGATCAGAACAAGCCATTGTTTTAGAATTATACTTTGCTGTTCCGAAGTCAGCTTTACATTATATCGAGAGTCTGAAAAAAGGCACTTTTCTAGAATAGAGTAGACTGACGTTTTTCAAATTCACTGACTAATGGTATCGCTAAAGCAGCAGCTTTTTTTACCAATTTGAAATTGACAATGAAGCCAAATAGCGTTAAATTCACCCAAAACTAACTGCTTACTTTGAAGTTTAGTCGTTACAATTTTAGCTGGTTCCAGAACGCTAAAAATTTTATTAATAGTATCCCAGACTTTTCTTTCTATAAAAATATCAGTATTTGGTACCCCAAAAATAGCACAGAAGACATACATGTTTTTCTCCAGCAGATACTCCAGCATCATATAGGTCACGCTCCAAAGGGTAGGACAATCAATTGCTATCTTCTTTAACTTCTTATCTAGCGTTATGTACCTTAAGAACGGAGTGCAAAGCTTTTTGATAAGAGTTCTGGCAACTAAAATGGCTTTTGAAAAACTGCCACCATGCATATTGTCGGTATATGGTATAAGGTGTTTTATGTTTTTGTTCATTTAATTTTTTTTCATTTTGATCTTAGATAAACATAAAAGTGAGAACCGAAACTATGCCGGCATAATTTTTTTAGTTCCAGTACGGTATTCTGATTTTACTTTATTTCGATAAAATGTTCCGGCTTAAAAAAAATATAATATCGGTTCCGGTTCGGGTTCGGGTTTATTCCCTGGAGAAGAATATTAAAGCTTCGGTTCCATCGAAGTTAATTTTTTTAACTGTGGACGAGCGCTTGGCCGCGATACGTATAAAGGTTAAGTACTTCAACATTAGCCTGATTTGTGCACACACCCCGACGGAAGTCGCAGACGATGCGTCCAAAGATGAGTTTTACGAGCGTCTCGAACGTCTCTACGAGTGCTGCTCCAATCTCGATGTAAAAGTCGTGCTTGGCGATTTCAACGCCAAAATTGGGAAGGAAGGAACCTTTGGCCCGGAAAATTTAGCATTCACGACACTACCTCCAGCAATGGAGAGCGGCGAACTCTTCAGTCGGGAGAAACCATGAGCTGTTAGAGAGCGATATCGTGAGAAACGGAGAGAGGAGAAATGCCTTTTCAGACGCAAAAAAAGGAACAAGAAAGGCGTGAGATTGTGGATGTTGAGGTGTTACGTCAAAGAAATGAATCTCGAAAGTTTTATCAAAAGGTCAAGCGTCTGACCTAATGTGTCAAGCCCGGAGTTTCTTTCTGCAAGGACCATAATGGAAGTCTGGTTACAGATGCACAGGAATCACTGAGACTATGGAGAAGTCACTTCTCTAATCCACTTGGGGGCGATGAAGACCATAATACCGCCGATAGAGAAGCGTACATAGAACCACCAATTCATGATTGCTTTCTTGTAGAGCCACCCGATTATAACGAGGTCGACTCAGTAATTAAAAAGCTGAAGAATAACAAAGCAGCAAGCTCCGATGAATTGCCAGCGGAGTTATTCAAGACCGGTGGCGAAGAGTTGGTAAGGCCAACTCTTATGCAAAATATGGTCCGATGAATGCATGGCCAACGATTGGAATCTCAGTGCTCTTTGTCATATCTTCAAGAAAGGGCACCCGCTGTCTGCGTATCCCAGCAAAGATCGTTCGTCTTTGCATGATGACGCTATCACACACCCAAAGCGTCGTCAGAGTAGGAAAGAACCTCTCCGAACCCTTTGATACCAAGAGAGGTTTCAGGCAAGGTGATGCTTTATCGTGCGACTTTTTCAATCTCTTGATGGAGTACATCCTACGCAAATGCCCATACGAAGAACGATCGGGCACGATCTTCCATAAGGAAGTGATGCTACTCGCATAAACTGATGACATAGACATAGACACGTCTCATGGGCCTAGCGGTGAACGAGGACAAGACGAAGTAATTGGTGTCCACCCGCAGACCATCAGCGCGTCTTGGATTGTCTGTGAGTATGGAGAATTTCAACCTCAATGTTGTAGAAAACTTCATCTATCTGGGAACAGAAATTACCAGCGACAACAATGTTAGCCGAGAGAACACGCTTGCTAATCGCTGCTACTTTGTGCTCAGCAAGCAAATTAGAAGTAGAGCTCTCTCTCGAACTACGAAGAAAAAAAACTATAAGACACTGATAATTCCGGTCCTGCTATATGGCGCAGAAGCATGGACACTGACATCAACGGATACAGCGTATTTAGGAGTATTAGAAAGAAAGATTCTTCGTAGGATTTTTGGTCCACTTAGAGTTGGCGTTGAGTATAGGACCCGTATGAACCATGAGCTGTATGAGCTGTATGATGAGGTTGACATAGTACAGCGCATTAAATTCCAGCGGCTGCATTGGGCTGGTCACCTCATCCAGATGAACCCCGAAGCTTCAGCACTAAAGGTTTACGACGGAAACCTGAACTTGATTGGTGGACGGCGTCAGAGAGGATGTCCGAGCTTAAGATGGCAATATCAGGTTAATGATGACCTGAAGAAGCTCCGGATTGCCAGCGACTGGCGCCGGCGCGCACTAAACTACACCGAATGGTGCGCTTTCCTACGTGCGGCCTTGACCGATAGACCCTAACCACCACCTAAGTAAGTAAGTACTTATAGTTTCGAGCATTGCAAACTTCGCAACTAAATTGCAATACTCTTCACCAAAGTTAGAAGTCTTTGTGACGCAACCACTTAAATATATTACCTACTTGCTCCAAAAAAAAAAGAAAAATCCAATTACCAAATTGTGAACATTGCAATTTAAACTGCTCAATTTCCAAGACTGCAGAACTTCAACAACGGGTTTCATAACACCGAAAGTGGCGCACAGAAAAAAGCTGTTCCATGTACAGAAACTATTTGAGGCAAACAGTTTCAATTGTGAAATGCACAATTGAAAGCAAAATCATAAAGACAAAACTGTACAAATAGTGATTGCAGTTGTACAAATAAGAGTCTAATAGTCTTTTATTGCAAAAAACAGCACACAAATTCAAAGCTAAAGAAATGAAAAAAGCATCTTTATTGAAACAATGCAACCCACATTTAATGCTACTTCGTGCTTCAAGTTTATCTGGAGTTTATGTGGAGCCGTCCCTTGAATGGTTAGCATCTATGATAGTCACTGATTGTTGGCACTCTGCTTACCTTGTAATACGTAGCAACATCAGCAACAATAGTATTTAGAGTAAGCCAAATTCAATATAACCACAATTTGCTTATAGTGTAATTAGAGCAGATGTTTCCAGATTGAATATAAACCATATCTCAAGACTAAATGCTTTCACGAAACTACAATTAAGCAGCATATTTAACTAGAGTGTTGCCTAAAAGATATTGTAGAATTACTGATTGAGTGGCGAAAGTGCATTTTCTAATTAAAATTGTGGTTTTAAATAATTATTTTAGTTTGTCTGACATATATGTGTGTGTGTAATGTGCTCTTCAAGACAAATTTACGAGTGTATCTGATGCTGTTTTGGTAATTTAACAATATTTTATGCCAATAATCAAATTAATGAGTGATATACATAGAAATTTCTGCAAACTGTTTTCTGTATGTTTTTATTTTTATACAATTCACACAGAGTTATGAATTATTATTATAGGACACATTTTTAAAACCGCGAGCTAGAGAGATCTATTGTTTTGTCCTTCTTACTTAGATGTCCTGCTCTAGGCCAACTTGTTTGAATAAACCTTAGTATTGTACTAGGTTCTAACTTCTTCAGTTGTTCTTCTTCAGCGACAAAGTAACTGCCCAATATTCGATGTCTACTTCTGACTATTGCTTCACATTCTTGAACGATATGAAGAGGAGTATCTTCTTAATGATCACAAAATCTGCATTGTGGGGAATTATATACCCCCATAACACACAGGTGTTTCGTCAGTCGACAGTGTCCTGTTAGTTCCAGTGTAGTACGTCTTCCAGTGCCACAAAAAGGCTCTGGTCCTACCATTGGCGTTGCCGCTCCCTTCTTGGCAAACCTATCGGCTAGCTCATTTCTTACTATATTATTTTGTCCTGGCACCAACAATAAGTAAACTTTCTTGTGTGCGCCGAATGTTCCCAATAATATATGTGCTATCTGCAATAGTTTGAACTTGACGGTGTTTGAGCTTAACGCTTTTAACACCGCCTGACTGTCTGATAGAATAGCAAACTCACAATTGCTATAGCCTCTATCCAAATAATTATTATACTGTGCACATCAAATTATAGCACACAGTTCAGCTTGAAATATACTGGTATATTTGGCCAAGGACTCCCAGTGGTTTAATCTGGAGCCTACGACTACTAGACCAGTTCCTTCTGTCGTCAAAGATTCATCCGTATACCACTTGATCGTATGTGATTTTAGCGCGTATGACTTTTCCAACGTCCAAGTCTTCTTATCGGACCATTTGATGGTGAAGTTCCGATTGAACTTCACTTGACAAGTGTCCTTGTCATGGACACTAGTGTTACTCCTTGTGTCCAGGTAGAGAGACGTTTCTGACAGTAAATTAAGGTACCTTCTGTTTCCTTCAACTGACAGTCTCAGGAGTATTTCCTTAGTTTTATACTCAATTTCTAGATGCAGTGGTGTTAGATCTAGAATTTCTTCCAACACAGTGGTTGGACATGTGCTCATTGCGCCAGTGATGCATATGCCTGCTAGTCTTTGTAGGGAGTTTAATGCCCTCGTCACTGTGACTGGTTTCGCCATCTTTCCCCATGCGACTATACCATATGGTAACATCGGCTTTACTACCATGGTTTTGGATTGCATTTCCATGATTTTCTGGCCAACTTTCTGCATTTTTGTGCGTTTTCCATGGAAGTTTACTGTTTAAAGTTAGTCCTAAGTATTTAACCTCCTTGCTAACATTCACAACTACCCCACCGAGTATGATTTTCTCTAGTCTAGGCAGCTTGTGCTTACTAGTAAATGGTACAATGACTTATTTTGGTGGGGTTAATTTTGAGTCCCACCTCCTTCCACCAGTCCAGTGTAATTTTGAGACCTCTTTTCATTATGTGACAGAGTGTTTCTTCAAACTTTCCACTTGCCATAATGACTGTGTCATCCGCCTAGCCCTGACAGCCTATTCCATTCTCGCTTAGCCTTCTAAGTAGGCCGTCTACAACTAGGCTCCATAGTAGGGGCGAGAGAATTCCTCCCTATGGACAACCTTTGTCTGTTTGAATGCTGACGTTAGTGCCATTCACCCCTGTTTCAGCTACTCTACTAGTGCGTTACAGATTGTGGCGTGATTTGTGTTATCAAACGCCATAAGTCAGCCATAAAGTATATACGAGAGTCGACTGAAAATAACATAACATTAATGACCTCCTCATTCGAAGACAGAACCATTTCTTCTGGTTTGAAAAAAGAAAATGGACACAGGGAACTAAATCTGGAGAAGATAAGTAATTCGTCCAATTTTGCAATTATTATAAAAAAAAACTTTTTTTTTATCCTGTACCTAAAGGGGCATTGAAATATTAAGTTTTGGTGAATGTACACCGAAAGAAAAACCTGGGTAGAAACAACAATATGAACACAATACATCAATATAAATACTGGTTTTCCAGTATTTATTGTTGGCCAACAACGATTTAGTTGTTGCCTGCTTTTTTCACTATTTACGTTGTTGTCAAACAACGCTTTTGAATAGTCCCGGCTGTAAAAGAAATTAAAAAAAAAATTGTATACCATTCACACCATATATTCTGAATCAGCTCGACGAGACGAGTCGATCTAACCATGTTCGTCTTTATTTCCGTCAGTCCGTCTGTACGTTTTTGCGTATTTTTTGGGCGCCAATTTTTATGCGGTCGTGTTTAAAATTGACACATACACTTCTTTTTATTGCAGTTTATTAGAGTGTCAAGATTGGTGTAGCCGCCATACAAACCCACCGTGCACTTTTCACATTTTGTATGAAAAACTTTTTTATTGAAGTCAATATCAACTTAATAATTGGTATGGTAGCTTCTAGTAATCGCACGCTCGCATATACATTAATGGGTTACATTAATGAGTGGGACCCGCCCACTTTTTAGGGTAGCCCGATACAAACCTACTGCCGACTTTTGTGTTTTTGTATGAAAAAGTTATTTATTAAAATCCGTATTAGGTTGAAATGCGATGTGGTGCCGTTTTCTGAACAGTCGATTATATAATGGGCGTGCCCCACCCACATTTTGGGGTAGTACCACACAAATCGTTACGTAACTTTATATGGCTGAAAGGCAATTATTCGCTAAAGTGACTTATAAAGATAAAGTTCGGTGGAAAAAACTTCTCTTGGGAGACAGTAGAATGAAAGACAAAAATATAAAGTAGGCCTTTGATACATATTCCTTGATATACTACTTTAAACCAATTCTGAACGAACTTTCAATTCTTTAGGGAGTAAAACGAATTGTTTTGTTAGATAATTCGATCAATGATGTTCGAACAACAATTTTGTCTATATGTTTTCACAAGTACTTAATGACGTAACAATGTGAAAGGTCTCTATTATGTATTAGATATTGAAAAGGAAAATTATATTATATATATAATCTTACCAATCATAGGAAAATTCTAGTATCAAAATTTTATATCTCTATATTTTATAGTTTCCAAAACCTCGATATTCATACAGACGTACATGGCGATATAGACTCCCACTTCTCCAAGGTGTCTGCCACGCCTTCTTTTGGTGTTACAAACATTTGCACAAACTTATTGTGCATACCCTCCGTTTTAGCAGATCATTTTAGTTAGTAAATTTTCATGTTCCGTACAAAAAGCCTTATGATAATTATACGGATATGTATATAATACTTCTTTTAAACTAAGTTGGTACTGTAATCTTGACTGACGAATTCCAAGCTGTTCATATTGAAAAAAAAAATATCCATTGATAAGGGTTCACGTAGAACTGACCTAATAGAAACAAATTTTTAAGAGCTTACTCATACATAAATGCTGTCCGGAACATTAAGGCAATTATTTATGTGAAAGAGCAATAATGTTGCTTTAAATTCCCACAGGACAACAACTGTCGCCGATGCACACAAATTACAAATTCCTGAATGGCTGAAGCTTTTGGCAGCTCATTTCATAATTTAGTTCTCCTATATGCGGCGCACATTAACAGTTCAATAAACCCAGCAGACCGCAGGGACTTCACATACAAACATAACTAAAAATAATACATGGATGATACATACATATACTCGTACATTTGTACATAAATTGGCGCATATCAATGAATTAAAGACATTCGAATAACAAGAATAAGTTTATTATTTTGACAGCGAACAACTGCAAGTCTTGCCGTCAGAACACGAACATTCTTTGTTTGGATTATTGTGGTCTTAGTCTACTTCTTCATCCACAAATATATCAAAATAAAATTATCAAATCGTTTGCGACAACATTTCTACTATCGAAACGTCAGCTTTAATAATTTGAAATGCATTACGAAATACCTTGTATAGTTACACTACTTCGAAGGCTTTAAAACAAGTAAAACTGTACCGACCTTTTTCGAAATCCACCCGTAATTGCTTGTTCACAAGCCCTGGCCGGTAACTCTTAATTAAATTCGATGCAGACAAAATTACAGAGGTTGGTCTTGATCATCTTGCAGTTCTATACAGTGCAAATCGTAACACCGATCCAGAAAATTTTCGGCGAGATGATTCTTTGTAGAATGAGTATCATTGTGGACGGTAGGTAATCCATGCAAGTGACGAAAGCCAACGTCAGTGTGGCTGCAGCACGAGCACTATATAATAAACGAAATTACAAAGTATTTATCAGAGCTCACAAGAAGTGGTCTTTTTTTACATGCGGTCGGAAAAAAAACTGTTGCGAGCGGCCACGATTTAAAATAGAAGCGAAAAGATATTTTAACTGTGTTTATTCTCATCGTGGTCTTTGTTCAAGCAACG
Source organism: Leucophenga montana (assembly GCA_035044765.1). NCBI lineage: Eukaryota > Metazoa > Arthropoda > Insecta > Diptera > Drosophilidae > Leucophenga > Leucophenga montana. Next base: position 124,221 of record JAWNNQ010002021.1, on the reverse strand, counting down.
AGAGTTTTTTGTCGCTCACTTTATGCATTAGTTCACAAAAGACACTTTGCTGCGCAAAATTTGCCTCAAGTGTCTTTTGCGCATGTATGTGTGTTGCGCATCTGCGTTAGTAATTTCATATGCACACAATTTAGCGGCATATCTCTTTAATGCTTTGCCAGCGATGAAATATTTAAAGCAACAACATCAACGTAACGCAACAACAACAAAAAAGACACTTTACGCTTCCACTTGGCTCGTTTTGCTCAGTTGCTGAGAGTCGAACGAAAGTGTCCCCATCAAGCTATTATAGTAAGACAGCCTCGTGGGTATCGCTCATCGAGAAGCATGAAACAGAAGACACGAAAGAATCATCAAGAAGTGTTCTGCTGAGAGGGTAAGCGAGTCTGCTTCATTTTATTCTGTCCTTTCGGTGAACAGACAGCATGGAAAAATTTGATTGAGCATATTTTGCGAGCTCTGGTATTTATTAATAAGTCCGATTGAGACGTGCTATAGATTCTATATATAAAAATGCAAGTGCAAAACGTTTACTACTTTTTAACTCCTTTAAATATATTTACTTGATTTTTATTTTTTTTTTTTTTTTGAAAGGTTGTGAAGAGGAGTAGGGACGAATGTAATTTTTTTTATAAAAGTATTGCGTCAAAAACCAGGTAAAAAGGTCGCAAAGACCTAAGCCCTCTCCCTCTCTCAGCTCACCCAATTTGTTAAAACAATTACAACAAAAAAGTCAAAGAGAGTGACGCCATTGAAATAAGCAGCAGACGGACTTGCCAACATATTGGCGAGCATCAGTTTAGAGCGTTGCTTCATACTGTAAAAATTTAAATCAATTTTTTAAGTCTGTTGTTGCGTGCGTTATCGAGGTGCTTATACGGGCCAACCCTATGTTGAGCCCAACATGTTGGTCATACTTAACGCTCTCAGCATTAAAGGGACAGATAAGAGACAGGATGCGCTACCTTTTATTATTCTCATTGTCAAACTTTTGTAGTCACATTAAAGTTCAATTTTTGTGCTGCTACTAAAAAATTCAATAGAAAAATAATTTTGAAAAAATATGGCATTAAAAATACATAAAGATACGAGGGCTGCTATTTATATTTCGGGAACTGGCAACACTAATGTCAAAAGCTAAAATCTGGCAACACCATAATAAAGTTTGACATTTTTTGGCATAAACGTACTCACAAAGTTTTGATGTACAATTGCTATTTGTTTTGTTTACAGTGAGTTAAGAAAATCAATTTGGCCCAAAAATGGAAATTTCAAGAGAAGGTTTCGTTGGATTATTTTTCACAACTTTCGACGTGGATTATCTCAACAAGAATGTGTCAATGAACTCAGTTCTTTGCACCATCACCATCAAAAACCACAGTATATCGCTGGTATAGTGCATTCAATCGTGGTCGCCGACGAATGCCGTGTAGGTCGTCCAAAATCGGTTGTTGTGCCCAAAAACATCGATGCAGTGCGTGAACTGATAATGCAAGATCGTCATTAGACACATCGTGAGATAGAGGCATCCTTGCACATTAGTTCCACTTCAATACATTCCATTTTGCATGAACACTTAGCTGTAAAAAAAATTTGTTCTCGTTGGATACCCCATAATTTATCAATCGCTCAAAAAAAACCTCGCGTCGATGGGTGTCAGGAAATGATTAAAAAGTTCGATCTTGGTGCTTCAAAAGACGTGTATAAAATCGTGACAGGTGATGAATCATGAATATATGCGTATGAGCCGGAAACAAAACAGCAATCGTGTGGGTATTCCAAGACTAGCCAAATCCAACAAAAGTTGTTCGTGGAAAAAACACAGCGAAGCAAATGATCGCCTGTTTCTTCGGCCGAATGGGTCATGTGGCCACTGTTCTGCTTGAGCAACGTATGACGGTCAATTCTGAGTGGTACACGACCATTTTTTGCCGGAAGTCTTCAGAGAAATTCGTAAAACCTACCGCCAAAGACGAATCATTCTCCATCATGACAATGCGAGCTCTCACACATCTCGTCACACAAGTGCATTTTTGAGCAGTCAAAACATCGAATTACTGACTCATCCTCCATACAGTCCTGATTTGTCACCCAATGACTTCTTCTTGTTCCAAAGTATCAAAGGTAAACTACGTGGTCAACGATTTACGAGCGCCGAAGAAGCAGTTGAAGCGTTCAAAAACCATGTTTTGGAGGTGTCTCAAGAGGAATGCAAAACTGTATTGATCATCAAGGGGAATATTTTGAATAACAATAAAGCCATTTTCATTTAAAAATGTTTGTTATTATTTGCTATTCCCTAAATATAAATAGTACCCCTCGTATTACTACATTTAACTACTTCAAATGGTACTGAACCGCTTTGTATTGTCGCTATAATGGTTGAATTTCAACCACAGGGCGAATACAATCTTCCATCGATGCGGTTTTTATCTCCCCAATTGTGACAAAACACCGTATTTTCATGGGTTTTTTCAGTTTTATGAATAGGAAAAAGTCACAGTGTCCAATTCCGTTGAATACGGTGGCTAAGGCATGATTACGGTGTTGTTTATGGTCCAGCAAATCATGAATAAGAAACGATGTGTGAGCAAGTGCATTATCATGATGCAATTGTTTTGCCACAAATCCGTACTGCTTCACGCAAATGGTGCAAAACTTCAAGGGAAAATTTCTTATTGACAATCGTGGCAAGAACTCACTAAGAAAACACTGAGCAAAACCTTCATATTTGATCCAACTTGGCGTAGATTTTTCAGTCTTCGGTCATAACCATAAACCCATATTTCGTCACCAGTTATGGCCTTTCTGTGTAAATCTGGATAGTCGTTGCCGTCATTCAAGAGCGCCTTAGCGAAGCTTATGCGACGGTTCTTTTGGTCAAAATTTATCAATTGCGGAACAAACTTTGCTGTTACACGTTTCATGTCTAAAACAACCGAAAAAATGTATGGCACGAGCCAACTGATATGCCGACATCCTCAGTAACTTCTCTAACTTCTTTACTGTTTCATCGATTTCATCAGTTATTGACGTGCTAGGATGTCCCTCGTCATTATCATCATTATGCGGAAGTGAAAAAAAAGTGAAATGGAAGTGGTTACTAATAGTGAAAATGAAGAAAAAAATTAAGACGAAAAGCTGAAAGCGCTGCTAAAATCATTTAAAATGGAAAACGTTTTTTCAGTATTTGAAAGGAGAGTGCATAATATTTAGCATAAATATTTTCAACTTTTTCTTGTGATATTCATATTATTTGGAAAATTATCTATATAGTTTATATTTTTTCATAATTTTTCTATACATACAACCATTTTTAATATGTGTAATTAATATTTATAACAAAAAAGCGCACTGGCCAAAGTCTACGTACAGATGGTATAAAATGTACATACGCTATATATTTAAAGCGAAAACATTAATTTTAATAGCTTGTTGGATATCCTTTACGTTGAAGCACCTCAGTAAGACGTGTTTGTATCGACGCAACCAATTTTTTTGTGTCCTCTGAACAAATTTTAGTGCGGACCACTAAAGTATCTGTGGAGCCTGCGTTTCGAAGCAAAGCATAAAGAAACAAAAACGTATTTCAACAATTCAATAAAGACCTTTGCTTGCCCAAGAAAAAGGTTTTGATCCAATATTTACATTTGAGTCGTCTAAAAGCATCGATCTGAGTAAGGAACACTATTTTTTCAAGATACAAAATATAAATGCCATTAATGTAACCAAATGTGAAATTACCGATGAAATTAATTTTAAAGGGACGCTTTACAAAACCAATTACTGTTTTGTAATGAACTCAAAAAATGTTGAACTTTACAACATTAAGAATTTTGTAATTGAAAATTATAATGTTTATGCAGGCATATGAAGTCGGTTCAAAAAATTATATTTTGTATTTAAAACCTATCGAACATTGTGTAAGTCAACGATTACATTGATTATAATAAAAATAAAAATAATAATAATAATAATAATAATAAAACAAAAGAACGAGAATATTGAAGAATATTGGGATTATCTGCAAAAGAAGAATATTAGGGGCTTATTTTAACATGTTTGGGGTCATGTTAAAGAGAAGATTACTATATTCTTATTTAAAGTTTATCGGGGTCATCTTTAAAAGAAGATTTGTTTTGTCTTGATTCAAGAATATCGGGATCAGTTCAAAACGAAGATTTTTGTTCTTGATTCAACATTATCGGGGTCACCTTAAGTTCGGGGTTAAAACAAGATTTTTTATCTTGGTTCAAGATTATTGGGGTCATATTAAGAATGGGGACAAAATACGTTTTTTTTTTGTCTTGATTCAAGATTTTTAATCTTTCTCTTCGAAATCAAGATTTTTAATCTACCATGTAGATTTTTCGAGATTACCCTACTTTCAATGTACAAAATCTTATTTTTCGACGTATAATCTTGATTTTAGCTCGATTTTTTTTCTGAGTATGTATATGTATAGTGTCGAACCCAGGGTTAAGGGCTACAGGAGCTCCAGATCACGCCACCCCGCCGGAAACGTTGGGTTAACAAGCTGAGATTTGTTTAGTGATTTCCGGGTCCCTTAATCCAAATCAGGCAACACATTTTTTTTTCCAGCGTGGTTTTCCCGATATAGTCAATTCAAAAATTGGCGTTTTCGCTAGTCGCGATAACCCGTATATCTCATTGGAATTCTGTAGATTGATTGTCTGCAAACATTTCAAGCCTAATTTTATCAAAATCGTTTGGAAAAAGGCTAAACTTCAAGTCGATGCACATTTCCTTTACACTCTTCAAATGTATGAAAAATTCAGGGACAATAAATTAAAAAAACTACAATAGTTTTTCCTTCTTTCTATCATAACAATTTTATTTTTTATCCGATGTTACATTTCAAATTTTTGTAGTCATTGTTAATCATGATATTCTTTGTGCTAAACTCGGGATCCAATTTAATTTTTCAGGTACAGCAATAAAGCTTCTTCGCTCGTATCTGAGTCATAGACGACAGGCAGTTGTTACTCCTATATATACACCTCAAGGATCAGTACTTGGTCCCTTATATATGGTTCTCTGTATATGTTAACCATCTACCATCCGTTTTGTCTAATTGTGAAGTCCATATGTACGCTGATGATGTCCAAATGCATGTTAGTCGTCCTTTGTAGCTAATAGACGAAGGTGTTAAAGTGTGCAATAATGAATATGTGACTGGGCGAAGCAAAATGGACTGCGCCTTAGCCCAGCTAAATCAAAATGTATTGTTCATTTACAAAAAATTTATTAACCTAGCTCACTTGCAAATAATTTCCTTACACGATTCGAATATTGAATATGTAGATGGAGCAAACAATCTAGATATTGAGTTCAATAGAACCCTATTTTGGAATAACCAGCTAATCAAAGCGTCAAGAAGAGCATTGAGTATTCTTACCTGTATCAAAAGCTTACATTTGCTTCATGAAGAAGAACAAATAACATCTTCTCTACAAAATTCAATTTTGCAAGTTCAGGCAGACAATTTTTTGTATACGCTATTCGCCTTTGGAATCAATTACCTCCTCAACTTAAAACTATTCAAATTGCCAAGCAATTTAAACAAAATTTAAAATTCTACCTTAACAATCAGGACTTAGAAAATTTAAAACAAAATTTAAAATATGATAAATAACACAGGCCAACAAAATTCGGGGTCACGTAATTTTCTGGAAAGCTGAGGGTCATTTCCAAAGTAATTTGGTGCGTAGAATCCGAATTCGTGCTTAGAATTGGCCCATCAGCTCAGAAATTTGAGATATTTGAGGTTAGGTACCCCGGTAAAATAAAGGGTAAGAGTGGTACTAAATGATGTAATTGAAGAAACAGACCAACAAATTTTTTTGCACCCTGTACATAACCTCAAAAGTAGGAAAAAACGCCGTTTTTCGGGTGCATAACCTAAAATATCTCAAAATTTTAAGATGGGCCAATTCTAAGCACGGATTCGGATTCTACGCACCAAATTACTTCGGAAATGACCCTCAGCTTTCCAGAAAATGTTGGCATGTGAAATCAATAATTTAATAATTTTATTAACCTTAGTATACTATATGTAGATTATAATTTAAAATAAAACAAATTTAGGAATGACAGTGCGTTATTCTAAAGGAATTCTAAATATTAGATAAATAAATAAATAAACCTTAAAACTAACTCTAATCGTCAAACAATTCATGAATTTGAACTGTCCTCGGCTGTACCTTAGCCATTTTTCATTCAATCGAAACGAGCAGGAAACCGGATAATTGGTCTTACCATTTACTATGCATGCTGATTTAAATCCTACTTAATATTAAAAACACGAAAGTTTGTATGGATGTTTGTTACTCCATCACGCAAATACTACTGAATGGATTTTAATGAAACTTTTCAATAATATAGCTCATATATCAGAATAACACATTGGCTATAATATAATTGGCTATTTATGAAGATTAAATTAACGTATTTATTTAACTAATTTAAAACAAACACAGCGCAAACATTTTAACCACGTCTGCTGCTGTGAGTAGACGACAAAAAGCTGATAGCTACAAAATCGTCTAGCGTTCATGTGTTTGGTCATGTGAGGAATGATTCTGTTCGTTCTTTCTTCATTTGCCAACTTAGAATACCTGGTACACCCGTTCTTATCATTCTCGATCGGTTACCATCTTATCGGTTATATTAACCCTAATACAATATTCATGTTTAGCCCCAATACAATATATTACCCTACACACTAACATTTATGTTTAAAATATATATGTACATATGAAAATAGATCGTTAAGTATTTTTCACCCTCCTACGCCCACCACCTATTTTTTAATCGCGATTTTAGCATTTTTGTATGAACAATTTTATTACCCGATTGGTCATGAAGAAGGGCGAAGTGGTGAAGTGAGGCTGGGAGAAGGGCAGCAACGCGCCTGGTACTACCTAGTAAATCCATAAATCGAAAAACACAAATATACCGTTATTCAAGTGAATGGCTTCAATGAAAAAAGGAGAATGCTGCAAGCTAGTGTTTAATTATTTATTTATGATGGGGACCTATAAAAACTACCACCTAAAAGGTCTATTGTTTATCCCACTGAGTTAGATGACCTGCCCTAAGCCTATATGTTGAATGAATATTAATACTTTCCTGGGATCAAAAATTCTCAGTTGCTTCTTTCTAATAAAGTGATTACCTAGCAATGGCAGTCTGCTTCTAGCTACAGCTTCACATTCAGCAAGAATGTGAAGAGGGGTCTCCTCTTCGTGGTCACAGAATCTGCACTCGGGTGAGTTATGTATCCTTAAAACATATAAAGGTTTCTTTAGTCTACAGTAGCCTGTTAGCACTCCTGTTAGCATTCTTAATTGGTTCCTAACTAGTTGGAGCATAGTTTTTGATCTGCTGAGGTTGTAACCCCCTAGAAGTAACTTTGCTTGTCTTAGTCCTTGGCTTGTAGCGCAGTGTTGTTCTTTTCCTATATCCTTCTCCTTTCCGTCAAGGATACATCCGTTTACCACTTGATGGTGTGTGGTTTTAGTACGTATGCATTTTCCGACGTCCACGATTTTTTTTCGGACCATTTGATGATAAAACTCCGATCGACTGATAGTTTTAGGAGTGTTTTTCTTATTCTGAGTGGTAAATAGTGTTACGTGTATACAATTAATTCGTAAACTTAATATCTAGTACTCAAACAAGTTATCAAATATGTGGTATAGGCCTATTAAATATGTGGTGTAGGCCTATTTAGACTATGGAATATCTTGCAGAAGACTATCAGTTTCACTTTCAGTGAAAATTTGTTTAGTTTTGAAGTAAGATTCAATGCTAGTATTATGATATTGAAGTTTTTATGATACAGTACAAAATTTTTTGACTGACTAACAATAATACAAACTTTTACATATTAAAAGAAAGAACAATTCTTCGAAATTCGTGTAAATATTATTTATATTAGATACTTAACCATATAAACTATACTATTTGAAATGAAAATATGATATAAATATAAACATAAATGAAATGTTGTTCTATAAACTTAATCATTTTACTATTAGGTAGTGTGTCTTGACATTGACATTTGGTCATTTTTACATCATTGATTCATGGAATGCAAAAATAAAACCGCGTCTACATTGTCACCTTTCAAATTAGTTCTTCTTTCTTGCAATAATCGGTTACTTAAAGTAAAACAGCTTTCACTAGCTTTACTGCATGCTGGTACACATAAAATTTGTCGCGCTAACTTCGCTAAGAATGGAAACTCTTTTTCACGTTCCTTCCACCAAACTAAAATATTATCATCGGGATAACACGAATTTTTATATAATTCTATTTCTAAAGATATTTGGGTTTCTGATTTTGTATCATTATTCATAGGTATATCTTTGTACTTATTTAATATATTAATATCTACAGATATGTCGTCCACCAAACCATTGGCAGTCAATATCTCGCAAAAGTCATATAAAGAATTTGATTCTGCAGCTGTGTCGTTTGATTCTGTCATGCAAGACAACTCCTTCATCACAATAGCATACACATCCTTACGCTCGATTTCGTTTAGATATCGCAACTGCTTATATTCTGGCCATAAAAATGCAGCAATTTTATGAATTCTGTGCGGCGTAAATTCGATATTGAAAACCTGGTTTAAACAATATGCTATGATACACTGCATTTCAATATTACTTTCAACATTTTTTAGATTTAGTAATTTTTCTTTAAGCACATGTATGTATAACAAAACCAAGTGTATAGTTGGCTTCTTTTCGCACTCCAGCAATGATAAAACATTTTTAAATAACCCTAAGAAAACGAGCACTCTATCTAGTAAATGTTTGTCGATTTCGAGAAGACAATGTGATTCGCCACATTTTTCTAAGATTTCTTGAATGACATTGAAATTTTGGCGCACAAAGAAACACATATCAAATTTAGTATTCGTTCTTGATAAAAGTTCTTCTTTCACAGTAGTTTCGAGCACATTAGTTACTTCTGAACGTTTTAGATATTCGACCAGAGATTTGCTATTTGTAAATATATTTAAAATAGTTGGCGCATTATCTTCCAGCATTTTTTCATCAAAAGTCTGCTTTAATATAAGATTAAACACGTTCGCCACGCAATTAATTCTCGAATGATGTTCAAAAGCCTTTTCTATATCTGTACCCTGATCAGTAGTAAAAGTAATCAATTTATGAAAATTCCATGGTATTTTTAGCGCCTCAAATTTATCCTCAAACGCACGAATGATATTTTCTGCTGATTTTGTAGATGCTTCAGTTTCATCTTCTTCGCATTTTTGAAAATCCATAGTACAGAGAATACGACTGTAAATATAAAAACAAAAATGCATGTAATTTATCCATGAACTTCTTTACTTTAAACAAAATGTTACTTACTTCTCAAGTTTCCAATCGTCATTCAGATAATGTACGGTTAACGTGATGAAATCCTTTTCTAATTTACTATCTGACCACATGTCCACCGAGCCGGCACATAATCCTGTTTCATTTTGAAAAAATGTAAGATTAAAAATTAATATTTTCATATAGAGGGTGAGAAGAGTGTAAAAATGTATAAAATTAGCAGTTCAACACATTACGAGGGGTACTATTTAGATTTCGGGAATAGCAAATAATAACAAAGATTTTTAAATGAAAATGGCTTTATTGTTTTTCAAAATATTCCCCTTGATGAGCAATACACTTTTGCATTCGTTCAAACCATTTGTCATAGCAGTTTTTCCATTACTCTTGAGACACCTCCAAAACATGGTTTTGAAAGCTTCAGCTGCTTCTTCGGCGCTCGTAAATCTTTGACCACGCAGTTTACCTTTGATACTCGGGAACAAGAAGAAGTCATTGGGTGCCAAATCAGGACTGTACGGAGGATGAGTTATTAATTCGATGTTTTGACTGCTCAAAAATGCACTTGTTTGACGAGATGTGTGAGAGCTCGCATTGTCATAATGGAGAATGATTCGTCTTTGGCGGTTGGTTTTACGAATTTCTCCGAAGACTTCCGGGCCACACAAATGGTCCTGTACCACTCAAAATTGACCGTCCTACGTTGCTCAAGCGGAACAGTGGCCACATGACCCATTCGGCCGAAGAAACAGGCGATCATTTGATTTGCTGTGCTTCTTCCACGAGCAACTTTTGTTGGATGGCTCGACTTGCTACGGTCGATTGCTGTTTTGTTTCCGGATCATACGCATATATCCATGATTCGTCACCTGACACGATTTTATACACGTCTTTTGAAGCACCAAGGTCGAACTTTTTAATCATAACCTTACACCAATCGACGCGAGCCTTCTTTTGAGCGATTGTCAAATTATGGGGTATCCAACGAGAACAAATTTTTTTTACAGCTAAGAATTCATGCAAAATCGAATGTATTGAAGTGGAACTAATGTGCAATGATGCCTCAATCTCACGATATGTCACGATATGCATTATCAGTTCACGCACTGCATCGATGTTTTTGTACATCAAAACTTTGTGAGTACGTTTATGCCAAAAAATGTCAAACTTTATCATGGATATTTGCTTTTGACATTAGTGTTGCCAGTTCCCGAAATATAAATAGCAGCCCTCGTATTTCTAAAGCATTATCCATCCTCTGACTCCTTCAATGGGTTAAAAATGTTCTGATAATCTGATAATACACTTTTCACAATATGTTTAATAGTAATAAAAATAGCACTAGCAAACATCATTGTTCCTCCTGAGAGCGCAGTAGGTAATCTCTTTAGACTTATTGACGCTAAACACGATTTGGATTTAGCGGGCCTCAATTCACGGGATAAAGTATGTTTTAGTTAAGAGTTCTAGATTTTCTATTGCTGACAACTTCTTCAGGAGAGTTCATATTTTTATGGCTTCCTCAGTAATTGTTAAAGAATATGCTTAGAAAAGTTTGTTTAAGTCCAGTATAAAGCAGCAATGTACTCTAAAAAATAAGAAAAAACGTTAACTTCGGAGGTACCGAAGTTTAAATACCACTCACATGAAGTTTCAAGTTGTGAACTTAGCAGATGTAAAAACGTGGGATGTAATTTTTTAGGAGTATACCCCTAAAAGTAGGCGTGACACGCCCCTTAAAAAATATGCGAGGCGTCCGTTCATATGAAGCCACACTGTCAAATGGATTTTGCCTGAAATGATAAAGTTTCACATGAAGAATCCCAAAATTGGGTGGTGGGATTGTATGCCCCTGAAACTAAAGAAATCACATTTATTTTTCGAAATGTGACGCATTCCATAAGAAGCCATTATATCAGATTTAAAGTTGATATTAACTCTAATAAGAAAGTTTCCATACAAAATTTCAAGATTGGGCGGTAATTTTCTATGGGGGTTACCCCTACAAGTGGACATAACACGCCATTTGATATTTATATGAAACATCTGTCCACAAGAAGCCATCATGCTAAATTTTACGTCGATATTGACTGCAATAGAAACGTTTTCCATACAAAAAGCCAAAAATGAGCGGGTGGTTTATATGGGGGCTACCTCAAGAAGTGGGGGGATCAATCCGATTGATACATATGTAAAGAGTACCTTGATAAAAAGCCATGCCAAATGTTAAGGTTATATTGACAGCAATAAAAAAATTCGTACAAAAAGTCAAGAAAGTGGGCATGGCTTGTCAATTTTGATACTCTATTAAACTGAATAATAAAAATAAGTCTATGTGCTGACTTACAACCGGATATCTTAAAAATTGGTGCACAAAAAATGCGCAACAACCTCCAACCAGATAGACGGGCATAGCTAGATCTACTCGTCTCGTCGAGTTGATCAAGAATATATATAGTTTATGAGGTCTACGATGGCTCCGTTAATGCGTTACAAACTTTGGGACAAACTAGTACTACCATTTGACACAATATGTGAATGGTATTGAAAGCCCTACTTTCAAAATTTTAAACTGATACAATATTTTTTACTTCGGACTCGAGTTATGCGTCATAAAGTCTACATTGATTACCTACTTCGTTTTATAATGTATTTTTAGCAATTTCATTTGTAGTTCAGTGTAATCAATCACTTACCCTTTTCCATAATAGGCCGCAGACAAGCAACAAATACTTCAACTTCATCGGCATGCAGTGTATTAAGACTACTGCTAACAGTATCCGAATTTGGTAGAATATTATTGATTGCGAATGGTTGTTTGCCAAGTTGCATGCCTATTTCTATTAAGGATTGTGCCAACTCCTTGAATCCATCACTATTCACAGTACCGACAGAATGTAGATCTCGCGTTACAAATCTCAAACAATTATTTAGCACTTCATCTTTGATTTGGTCACTCACAGCAACAAGCATATTTTTTTTACGTGTATTTGTAGTTTCGACATTCGTTATAATACTTGTTTCCTCGTGTTTGCGTTTGTTGCATTTTTGCTGTTTAAAATTCGAAGTGCTGCTACATTCATTTCGTTTTGTAAACGAAATTTCGTTTGTGTCCTTCAGAGAACGCGCCGACTGTTTAAATTCATCTACATCCGTCCTCGGGGCAGAAATTTCCAAAACTTCATTTTTGATTTTTTTAACTGGTACAACAGTTTCGCTATTTTCAACACATTGGCTTTTGTAGCAACGATGTTTCTTTAAATTTGAAGTGCTGCATCCTTTGGCAAATGTAAAGGTTTTTTCGCATGTTTTACATATTGCATACGGTTCGAATTGGCCGGTTTTAGTATTTTTAATTTTATCAAAATATTGCCATACATTACTGAAGCCAGTTCCGTTTACTTTCTTGCATTCGCCACTCTTAATTTTTGACAAAATATTCATCCTGAAAGTGAGAAAGAAATACAAATGTAAATAAATAATTATATTATTCAAAAAATTACGTTTTTTGACGTGATTGAAAAGTTGTCACGTACACCTCAGCCGTGCGTGCAAGCGAGAGCGCGGAACAAGCGATAGAGAGGCACGATCGTTAAAAGCGTTCGGCTTGTGAAGCATTGGCTTGTGAAAGCTATAGTTATGTGTGTGTGTGTTTGCGTATGTGTGTCTGTGTATGTTGACGAAAGCAAGTTGTCAGTCTCTTTGTATATGCATAATATGCACTTGGTAGATTATACGCGCATGGTAGAATATACACATACATATGTATGAATAATGAGATATATGAAATAACAGTAGCGTTGTCTTGATGTTGGCGCCTGTCAGTAAGTTTTAGTTAATTGTACCCTGCACGCTGTGGGACAAGCGTATAATAAGTTTGTTCGAATGTATGTAACAGGCAGAATAAATATGTATATATTACAATATATTATATATGTATATATTATGTTTTCTTATGCCGTTATCACGTAAAATTATCGTCCGTATTTGGGGTAGCTCCCATACAAACCTACGGTCCACTTTTGACTTTTTGTAAGAAAAACTTTTTTATTAAAGTAAATATTAGGTTGAAATTCGATATGGTGATTTTAAGAGACAGTCGCTAAACATACATAGACAATTGAGCGTGGCCCGCACACCTTTTGAGGTAGCCCCTGTTAACCGACTTTACAAACAACCATTTTTGTTTATTTTAACTCACATTTATCGAACGCTTTATTTCTCGATCCTACATACCCACTTTTTACCACCCACTTCCGCTTCATGTAAGCAAAACAATTGTTTGTAATTCATAACAAGTTTTTCATGATTTAGTTTTAAAAAACAAGAAAATGAATCCTTTATAAAGTAATAATAAAAAAAAAAATTAAAAATAAATTTTAAAAAATTATAAAAAATGTTAAATGAGAATTCATTTTCAAAATTAATCTAGGAAATCAAAAACACATTTCACATGGTAATTTTCGCTGCCCCGTTATGATAGATTCCAAACTTTGAAGAAAACGTTTCAACAAATCCGTATTTGGTAAAACGCGAGAAGTTTTACACTTCTGCTGGAGTCAACAAAATATTTTTATATCTTTGTTTCTATACTCAGCAGCTTCTTCAGAGGGCTCTTCAATCGACGCCACTACATGTTTGATAACATCACGAGCGTGAACTAAAACTTTGTGAACTGAATACTTCTTTGTCAGCTCCTTAGTAGTATCCAGCGCATGTTACCCAAATTTTTCAACATTAATTTTCTACCCTGAAATCAAAGCCCGCAATAATGTTGCACACTTCTGAAATACATCTCGATGAAAACATGTTATGTCAGCAAAAATTATGTTGAAAAATTCTCTTGCAGTGTTTCAATCATTAAAAGACCCACTCCCTCCAGTTTGTGTCTTGTAATTGTAATTGAATATTCTGTTTTCTTTTGAAAATATTCTTTTTGTTTTAGCTAGAGTCTATACAATACATGAAGAAAATATTAAAAAAAAATCGAGTATATACCTGTAAAGGTGACAATGAACATTTATAATGATCTATTTTAGCTTCTTTTTGTAAACAGTTTTCAATATTGTTAATTTTAGTTTGTTTCGCATTACACATATGTAACATTTTGCGGATCAAGTTTGAGTTAAGCCATTACATAATTTAACATCCACCATTGTAAGTTGCAGAATATGTTTAATATGTACAATTTTCTGAGCTGTATTGAATGGGAATTAATTAAGCAATTTTCTTATTGAAATACATCTCTTCATCTATGGACAATTGAACAGACAATTTTTTAAATCGAAAACTGATAGGAGCTTTATCTGGTTTTGTTACAAGTTAGAGCGAGACCCGATATGACCCAAGGTACCCCGAATTTTTTGTGTATCACTTTGTTGGTGTGGAACAGGTGAGCGTTAGAAATAATCCTGAGCGCCCTGTTTTAGAACTTTTGAATAATAGGAGATAGTGATGATACATTTGGTGCAAAACTTTTGACTTTAATTTTTTTTTATTTCGGCCTATGGCAGTAACCACTGTGTACTGGCGAGATACAACTTGAAAAAGTGTTCTTCCCGAGTGCATGACATCCACATGCCCGAAATCATATTTAAACACAAATGGCATAAAATTATCTTTCTAATAAATCCGTTTTAATTATAAAAATTATGTAATATCAACATATTAATTCGATTCAAAGTTCTACACCTCGAAAAAAAACGTCCTCTATGTAAATAAATAAATATTATTATTCAAAAAATAACGTTTTTTCCACTGCACAAGTAGTAAAGATATCGTATATTAATCACCGATTACCTTGCGCTACGCAGTGTAAAAGTAATCGTGCACTAGTAACGAGTTTAATCATTTGCAAAGGCATTGTTTGTTTTGATTATATTGTGTTACTATTTGATTACTAATCGCATAATGCCGCAATACAATTAATAACTGCTTGTAGAAACATTTATGCGTGCATTGACATGTTTCCGTACCTATTGTGTACACTTTACTGATGCTTATTAATTTACAAATATTTTACCTTGCCGCACACTCGGCGCTGCTTGTGTCGACGTACGGCAAACAAACTCTATAAATATGGCAAAGCAAAACGTATAAAAGTTTCACATTAACTATTTGAACTAATTAAATATGAACACTGTTTCAACGCTTTTAATTACACAATTACTTATCCGAAGCGTCGCGAAATATAATCGTCAATTATTCGTCCGACTATTAGAGATGGAAAACTATTCTTTGTTTTTTGTTTTGGCACTATCGAACCTTTTCTAATATTACCGATTCGTGTAACATGTATAGTGCAAGTATGTTTTTATACTTCTATTTTATTTGTAAATAAATTAAATGTATGCACGAGCTATGTCAACAGCAATAATTCAATTATTTTTTGTTTTTCTCTCAAATACAACGAAAATAATCTAAATTATTTCGATAAACACAAAAAAAGTAATCGTTATAAAAAATATCGAAATAAAAAATTATTTCGATAACACAGAAATTAATTGGGTCTACTTCGATAGCTCCAAACCAACACAATAAAAAATGCTGCGAAAATACTGAACTGTAACTGTGTTTAACTTCCGGTTGTCCGTACTTTGTTGATTGGCGCCAAAATTAAAAAATTTAAAAAGCTGAAAAATTGAACACATTAAATGCGCTGTTACATAGTATTTATGTATTAAATTATGTAATGTCCATTTCAATTCAAAAATCGATGCTACAAATCCATCGGCACATGAATTAACGTACATGCAAATATTCATAATTCATAATTTCATAGATTTACGCGCATTCTAACTACAAATCTATATATCTCTAACTCCCAAGATTTTTGTAAGAAACATATTTACTGATACGTAAGACCATGATAGTGGCTATCGCCGAATCTCTCCGATTGTTTCTTGTAAAAGTTCAAGCAAATCCTCTCCAGAAAATTCCAGAATATTCCAGTAACTTATTATTGCAGTTTCCAGTAGCATGGTCT
Organism: Leucophenga montana; assembly: GCA_035044765.1. Taxonomy (NCBI): domain Eukaryota; kingdom Metazoa; phylum Arthropoda; class Insecta; order Diptera; family Drosophilidae; genus Leucophenga; species Leucophenga montana. Next base: position 107,859 of record JAWNNQ010002021.1, on the reverse strand, counting down.
TAGTCTCAAATATTTGTAATGGTCATATGTCACTTTATCAATCCTGGGAAGGAAAATATGGGAAATACGTGTTCCAAATGGATTTTGGAGTTGGCACTAGAATATATGGAAAAGTGATGACTAACTGAAATACCATCTTCCCGCCACAATTCCCAAGATTTAGGTAAGGAGCACATATCATGTCACGGGAATCCAATGATTGCGACTATCTCTGACTCTGATTAATTTTTTATTGTACCATTTGAACACATGGGATTGTCAAGTGACATATCTGTACTACAAATCTTTGGGACTAAGGCAATACTACAGGAAACTACAATAAGTTAATGAAGGAGAAGTGTCATGAGTACTATATATGTTAATAAATAAATAATTATCTACAATGTTAGCTGCGCAATGTGCATTTCACAGCGTTAGAAATGGCTTTTATTTTTATGTCTAATTGCTTCGGCATGTACAGAATTAACATGCCGGCAGCAATAGTTGAACTTAGACTTTTTTGTTTACACTGTGGAAATCTTATGTCCTTGAACGTGACAGATCTAACGGGTGCACTCGCTGAAGCCGCCTCGTTGTTGTTGAATTTTCCAATAAATTGATAGCCAGATTGTTACAGTGCTGATAAAGCTTTTTTATGTATCTAGTGCTATGTCTCTTGATTTCTTCAGCTATACTTGGCATCTGAAGATCGTTATGAATATTTGTTATTGCGTACATATCACGGAGCTCGAGTTATTTTCCTAAGGGTGATGTTTTGATACCGTTGAAGTAAACAAAACGGAGGTTCGATATTTTACGTTTACACGGCTTACCAGAAATTAATGAACATTTTTACGCTGAATTTAAAATTGGCCGTAGATATGGTGCATCACGTCAGAATTTTGATACATTTTAATCTAAATTTGTGAAAATTTACATTTTTGGCCACATTCGATTATCAACAAAATATAAAATTAAAAATATGTCGAAACGTGTGGCAGCGAAGTTTGTTCTGAAATTGCTAAATTTTGACCAAAGGAACCGTCGCATGAGCATCGCTCAGAAGCTGATGGATGACGTTAACAATGATCTAGATTTGTTCAAAATGACGAAACATGGGTATATGGTTATGAAGCAGCCAGGAATCCAAGATCGAAAAAGCATGCAATGCAATCTCATGGTGCATCGTGAGATCTCGAAGAGTGAGTTTATACCTCAGCCACCGCATTCACCGGAATTCGTCCCCTGCGACTTTCTCCCGTTCCCAAAATTGAAAAGACCCACGAAAGGACAGCATTTTTTCACGATTAAGAAGTGAAAGAACGCATCGCTGGAAGAACACAAGGCCATACCAAAAAGCACATGTCAGAGGATTCGTCCTTCGAGGATGGGAAAACGCGCTGACACAAGTGTTTTATGTCACGTTTTCGAGAAAATAGGGGTTGAATCCCTTTAAAATTAAAAACGCTGTTTTGTAGGTATTTCCCGATCCAAAAAGGCTATGCCGTCTGTCGGAAATGGAAAACTTATAAAAGTATCCGATGTAACAATACAATTTTATATATAAAGTATAAGTCGTAGATTTCTCCTTCTCTCCGCGTATTGTATCAGAAGCAAATTAAATATTGTTATTATTATTATTATTTTTATTATTAGTATTATTAATTACTAGTAGGTCCCCGTGACGTTGTACGCGGCCCTCCCCTTTCCCCTGCCACCTTCCATATGCTCCTTCGTATTGAAACAAAAATGGAAGTAAAATCTAAAAAATCCAAAATCGCCACCAAACTTCACAGGATCACCCACAGGACTATTTTGAATATTGCCACAATATTTGATAAAAATCGGTTGAGCGGTCTCGGAGTATCTATGTGATAGTCTCTATCTATGTTGAATTGCGCACATCTGATTATTGCACACATTTCTGCTTGGAAGATACTGGTGTGTTTTTCCATTGACTCCCAATAGTGAGTCCTAGGGCCTACAACTATTAGGCCTACACCATCTTCCGTCAAGGATCCATCCCTACACCACTTGATGGTGTGAGGTTTTATTATGTATAAACTTTTCGACGTCCACGATTTTTTGTCGGACCATTTGATGATAAAACTCCGATCAAATATATTCCTCTGTGTTATTTCGTCTCTTGGCATGGACATTAGGGATGCACCCTTCGTCGATGTTTGGAGATGCTTCTGACAGATCTCCGAGGTAACTTTATTTCCATTGACTAATACTCTTAGGAGTGTTTCTTTTATTAGTATTCGATTTCCAGATGAAGGGGTGTCAAATCCAAAATAGAATTCCAACGCTACTGTTGGGCACGTGCGCTTTGCTCCTACGATGGAAACACACGCTACTCTTTGTTGCAAGCAAGTTGAGCGCCCTAGTGGCTGTCACTTGACTCGCTCTCTCTCTCTTCCTACGCGACTATGCCATATAGTAGCATTGATTTCACTACCATGTTGCAGAGCCAGAGCATGTTCTTCGGGTTGCACCCCAAGATTGTCCGGTCAGCTTCCTGCACACAAGGATTGCTTTTGTGAATTTTCCCATTGTTTCCTCCATGTGTGTTTTCCATAGGAGCTTACTGTCTAGTGTTATCCCCAGATATTTAACCTTGCTGCTAAGGAATACGGCAACCTCCCTCCGAGCCTAATTTCTTTTAATCTATGGAGCTTGTGCTTCCTTGTAAATGTTACAATGGTCGTTTTGGCAGGGTTGATGTTAAGCCCTACCACACCGCACCAGTCTTGTGTGATTTTGAGTCCTCTCTTGATTATGTCATAGAGTGTCTCTTCAAACTTTCTATTATGACGATGTCATCTACATACGTGTGGCAGCGTATCCTATTCTCGATTAGTGTACACAGTAGGCTATCTACGACTAGGCTCCATAGAAGGGGAGAAAGTACTCCCCCTAAAATGTTTGTACCCTAATGCTGGTACTATTCACTCTAGTCTCAGCTGTACTCGTCCTCAATAAAGAGTGTATCCAATTCACTATGATTGTCGCGTGACTCGTATTGACAAAAGCTCCCTCAATGTCCAGAAAGACACAAAAGGTGATCGCCTCTTGTTCAAGGGATGCTCCCGTCATGTTATGTAGTGCGTTGTCAGTCGACTTTCCCTCGCTGTATGCCTGTTGGTCCCGGTGTAACGTTCTCCGATGCAATAATGTTTCTCGAACGTGCTTGTCTATCACTTTCTCCATCGTTGTTAACAAAAATGATGTTACGCTGATAGGTCTGAATGGTTTGGGTAGGGTTGCACAATTTTTCCGCGCCTTAGGGATCAAGACAACTCTGAGTCTTCTCCAAGGGACTGAGATATGATCTAATATAAAAAATGAACTAATGTTAATGAGCTACTAATCTCTACTATAAAATGATTAGACAAAGTCTTCACATTTGTATGTATTAATGGAAAATCTCTTTTATGCTTATTACATACATCAATAGTTTAAAATTTATAATTAATATTGTAAAACAAAAAATTGGTCATGAAAGATGTCACAGCACATTAAAATTTAAATATACATAGATATTGTATATATATGTAGGTAGATAAAAAGAGTTATTTACACGGATTTGTTCACTTAAATTAATTAGTATTAATGCTTGTACCTATGGAATAGTTTAATAACAGCCCAGTGCGCACTTTATAAAAGTTTACACGGAGCTATGGTAACATAAAAGATTTTCACACCTAATACATAGTAGACATTCACACTACCAATGTTTGTATGTCATGAATTGCTTAGCAGTTCTTAAAAAAATGCGGCCTATGCTTAAAAGTAAACAATTTGTATCTATGTATGTATGTATCTTACAATATTAATAGTGTACATTGTTAGTCTCCTTTATCGGTGGGAATACGTAATCATCACTTAAACTATTTATGTCTACATAAGCTGTCTTTGGACTAAGAACTTTATATAGATCTTCGAACGTAGGCCGCTCTTCTGGATTGTCTCTCCAGCATTGCAACATTATGCCATAAACCTGATCTGTGCAAATTTCAGGTTTCTCAAGACGTTTACCGCCTAAGAGAAATGGTATAAGCTCATTGTTGCTGATTGTGGGATATGGTGATGCGCCCAATGTTCCAATCTCCCAGAGCACAACCGCATAGGCCCAAACATCGCTTTTGCTAGAGTATATATTGTCTCGTATAGCTTCGATTGACAGCCAACGCAGTGGTAGCTGGAATATAATATTTTTTTTAAATGTAAATTGTGCTTTATATCTTTCTAATTATTTAGTAAATTTTTAGTTCTAAAGTGTATTCTTTTAACAGTTAAGTTTTTTAATGTGGCAACACTCGAAAAAAAGTATCGTTTATCGGAAAACCGATTGCATTTTTACATACATAATTGTTCGGCAAATTATCATGCAGGCAAGACTTCAATTACAAAGAGTTCAGTAATTGCGCGCTGAAAAGGTTGAAATTTAATACACTTTTTCACCGCAACATGTGACTAGGCTCACTTCTGCCTTAGTGTCTTTGTCAATAAGCAAAATTCCCGCATTTGGAGCGACGAAAATCTTTAATGGTGATCTTTCAGCTACCGACACATCCCGCACGTTCTGATTTTAACGCATTATATAAAATATGTTATGCCGCCTATTTAAAAAAAAGTTAAACGAAGCATTCGTCAATTTCGTTTATACGAAAAGTAGTACTTCAGCGTATCCTTCGCAATTATTTCTTGATGGTTCAGTTGCATCTTCTGATTCATCCATATCAAATTTGTTGCCGACTTTTTCCAATGTACGCATTCTTGTTGCTCTGTTAATCCTAGTTTCTCATATCCTTACAGCATTACATCATATGACTTTATATCTCCTGCCGCTATCAACATGCATAATATATGAACATGTCTTTTATCAATTAAATTCTCTTTTCTACCTGGCCCTGATAATATTCCCAGTTTGCATACTAAAGCAATATTCTAGCTTCATTTTTTTTCCTTTATCAATTCTTTTCAATCTATCCAAAACTTACTTACTTAGGTGGCTCTACAACCGTCTATCGGTCAAGGCCGCACGTAGGAAAGCACATCGCTCGGTGCAGTTTAGTGAGCGCCGGCGCCAGCCGCTGACAACCCGGAGCTTTTTCAGCTCATCATAGACCTGATCTTGCCATCTTAAGCTCGGAAGCATTCTCTGACGCTGTCCACCAATCAAGTTCAGGTTTCCGTCGTAAACCTCTAAGGGGACCAAAAATCCTACGAAGAATCTTTCTTTCGAATACTCCTAAAGACGCTGTATCCGTTGATGTCAGTGTCCATGCTTCTGAGCCATACAGCAGGACCGGGATTATCAGTGTCTTATAGATTTTTATCTTCGTAGTTCGAGTGAGGGCTCTACTTCTAATTTGCTTGCTGAGCCCAAAGTAGCAGCGATTCTTGTTGTCGCTGGTAATTCTATCCAAAAAGTTATGTAAATTTCCATCTCTTTGGAAAGATTCTTTTATTATACCTTTACATAAAAAGTGTAGCAAGTGTTGTAGAGGTATTGCTAAGGTGTGTGCTATTCCAAATCTCTTTGAAAAAATCATTTGTGACCAATTGCAACAGTCATTAAAGTCTGTTGTCAGTTCTTTTCAACATGGTTTAGTTATAGGAAAATCTATTTACTACCAATCTTTTACTATTTTCCACTGTTGTAAATAATGGTTTTGAGTCGGGTTACCAAACTGATATCATTTATACAGACTTCAGTAAAGCTTTTGATAGTGTCTATCATAAGCAGCTTTTATTCAAATTAAAAGGGTTTCCTCCGTCTCTTGTTACTTGGATTGAGTCATACTTACCCGTTAGAACACAAAAAGTTTTACTTAACAATTGTTTGTCTAAAACTATTTTTGTTTCTTCTGGTGTTCCCCTAGGTCCAATATTGTTCAACATTTTTATTAATGATCTTCCTTTGTCTATTAATCATGCCCATACACTAATGTATGCAGATGATGTTAAATTATGCTTGTCATATTCTGATGTTTCGCTGCACAGTTTATTGCAGGCTGACTTAAACTCACTACATACATGGTGTCGTCTAAATTTTCTAAATCTAAATTTGTCAAAATGCAAATGTATGTCGTTTCATCGCAGAAAACCTATTCTTTAAATAACATTACCCTTGGTAGAGAATTTTATTTTAATGACCTAGGTATCCTTATGAAACCTAAACTTATTTATAATAACCACATTTGTTCAATAGTAAATAAAGAAAAAGGTGTTCTTGGCTTTGTTAAGCATTGGTCTAAGGAATTTAATGACCCTTATATCACTAAACTCCTCTATACTTGTCTTGTTCGTCCAAATTTAAAATATTCACGAGGATCGTATTGGGTCAGTTCAAAAAAAGGTTCTTCTCTTTACTCTTAGGAGTCTCAATAGCCCAGTCATCTTAGCCAAAAATAGGGGTCAACCTCGGAATGAGAGATAATAAGCTGTAAATTGGTATAAACCTTTGTTTTGGTGTTCTATATGTTGTCTCAAAAGTCTCATAGAATATCGTGTCCGCGTCTTAAGATATTCAAGGCCAAAAGTTGTGAAAATCGCTTTCACTTTTCGCGAATATCTCGCTTCCTATAATTTAAATGAGATTTGCACCTATTATAAAAGTTGTAGAGTATAAAATTCTCTACAACTTTTGTTTCAACTTTTTTTTCATACGATTAATCGTTTTAAAGATATAGCGTAAAGAGTGCGCAACTCACTGTCATACATACATGGCCTAATGAAAGCCTGAGTTACGGTTAATCGTATTCTGTATAAAGTTAATTTTTTACTAAAAAAAAATATTATTATTATTAAACAATGGCTATTATTTATGTACTAATTATTTGTATTAAGTGGAAGTGCGCAGAGGTTATTCTAATTCCAAAGCCTGGAGACCAAACCAAACCAGAGAACGAATTATCATCCTATCGCCCTATCAGTCTGCTGGCGGTACTCTCAAAAATATTCGAAAGAATATTTCTTCGTAGAATGCTACGATATTCTCCCCGGGTTTCGACGAAGGCATGGAACTCCAGAGCAGGTTCACAGAATCGTTGAAGTCATTCAAAATTCTTTTCAAGAGAAACAGTTTTGTTCGGCCGTATTCCATGATGTGAAACAATCCTTTGATCGCGTATTGCACAAGGGGTTGTTATACAAAATAAAAATGACATTATCCTGCACACAGTTCCGCTTTCTTCGATCGTATTTACAGTGCAGAAGCTTCTACATGAGACATGTAAACGCCATATCTGAGTTAAAAAGCATACATGCAGGAGTGCCGCAAGGAAGTGTGCTGGGCCCATTACTCTACACCATCTACACAGGTGACATGGTCGACTCTACCTGCAATGAAGTAACTATAGCGACATATGCTGACGATACAGCAATTCTTGCTACAGCTTTCAGTGCTAAAGCAGCAACACAATTGCTTCAAAACCAACTGGATGAACAAGTGGAATATCGCAGTAAACGCAGCCAAGTCCGTTCATGTCTTATTCGCACTTCGACATAAGGGAAATGATCGGGCATGCTTCTATGGCGTGGTGATTCCTAAACGAAACAAAGTCAATTATCTAGGCTTTTGGCATGACAAAAGGCTAACTTTTAAAGACCATATAGTGGCGAAAGGGAAGCAATTAGACTAAAAAACGCATCGATTGTATTGGCTATTAGGCCAGAAATCTAAGCTTAGTCTGCACAACAAAGTCAGACTATACAAAGCCATACTTAAGCCGGTCTGGACTTACGGCATCTAGTTATGGGGTGTGGCAGCTGTATCAAATATCGAAATACTTCAACGTTATCAAAACATCACCCTTAGGAAAATCACTCGAGCTCCGTGGTATATACGCAATGACAATATTCATAACGATCTTCAGATACCAAGTATAGCTGAAGAAATCAAGAGACATAGCACCAGATACATAGAAAAACTTTATCAGCACTGTAACAATCTGACTATCAATTTACTTGACAATTCAATGATGCGGCTTAAGCGAGTGCACCCGTTAGATCTGTCATGTTCAAGGACATTAAGATTAAGTTAAGATTAGGTTATTATATGTTAATATAATATGTAAAATCATGTAAAACGTAAATGTGAAAATGAAGTACTCAGAAACTTTGATTATAGTTCCTGCATCGAACTGATGGCAAATAAAAAGATAGTAAAAAAAATTTATTTAATTAAAATAAGTAACTTAATTATTTATATTCTCTACAACCTTTTTTCTATTTACAGCCGGAGCAGATGTTCTATTGTATTCAAGGTCACTTTCTCTTTTTACGGACCACTTTGTGTTAGCCAAGTTTATTCGTTAGTTTTAAATTGTTTTTTGTCTATGTGACTAAATTACTAGCAGGATGATCGATGAAAGGAAGGAATATAACCTGAGAAATGGAAAAATTCGGATTATTTTTAGTAAGTTGTTGAAGATAGCCATTCCACCCTGGCAACGGCGAAATATTCTTCCACTTTCCGTATAACCACAAAACATCAACTGCATTAAATTTTTTTTTCAATTAGTACTTGATCATCATGTAGATTTTGGACTTGAATCTTGCCGCACCCAGGTTCAACTGGCATGTGTTATTGCTGCCAACTCTTTCGCACTTGGTGTAATTGTACATTTTTTAATGCGTTCTTCATAAATAACAGCATCTTTCGGAGTAACTATTTTTATCATTCCCATAAGTTGAAGAGTATTATTACCGTCAAGAGTACTGACATTAATATCTGCATTGTCTCCAACATATTGTACCAACGCACCTAACTCTGATGGTAAAATACGAGGCTGCGGGTGGTAAACTGCAGAAACTTCATACGGTACGGTATTAATATATGGAGCAGCAAGTCCCAAAGTGGATAAAATATCTAATAATTTTTTAGATCCATATCTCCTGTGAAGAAATACAAAAAGACCTAATAGTAGCTGTGATGAAAATGACAGTTTTCGCATCGAAACCATTATTGCGTGACTTATAGATGTGCATTTCGTTTTTAAACGATCTATTTTTCCTTTTCAATTTTTTTATATAATTTCTTCTAAAAAATGTAATAAAGTTTTTGGTATTTCTTCATTAACATCATCTAGCATTTTATTCGGAGGTGGATACGTCTTAGTTTCAACTACAGATGATCTAATATCTTCCCTAATAATAGCCGCAGCAGCTTCTACAATCCGTAAACGTTCTTCTCCAGGTGTGCTTTTTTTATTCTCGTACCAAGCTTTTGATAATACATTAGCCTGTGTATCACGAAAAGATATTATAGTAAACGATCCTATCTTTTTTGTAATTATTATATCAGTTAAATATTATTGTTGTTGTTTTGTAATAATTGTCTTATCGTCGGGTACATACTCCGAAAGGACATCTATAAGTGCTTTCAATGTGAACTGTGAATCATCATTATTTTCTATATAACAAAAAATCTCATTCATTGCTTGGGTGACTTGATCATCTTGGCGAGGCTTCTTATCTGCAGATGATACTCGGTTTAAAAAGTTGGTATAGCAAATAGTGTGGTTCTTTGCTTCAGCAGCAGCGATCAAGTCATACTCATAAAGTATACGTTCTTTTACTAATTCTGCTAATGAATCGCTTCGTTCTGCTGCTTTTTTAATTACATTGTCTTTGAATGCAAGTGTACTTACATTACTTATTGTGCGTCTTTACTTCTCTTTTTTAAACTCTCAGCTACTTCATCAGCTTCTTGGCCACAATATAAGCATAATTTTTTAAAATCAAGCACTTCATTTATTATTTTTTTTCGAGGTGCACTTGATGTTGAAGTTTTGCCCTCTTCTATGCATCGATTCGATGCTGCAATAGATTTTTTACTAATGTACACTTTTCGACACTCGGAATGCACATTCACAGAACTTAAAGTATTCAAATAGTCTATATGTCTATCATTTTTCTTGCAATAGTTGCAGTTTTTAAAGTCTGTAAATAACGTACCACATTCACACAAACACCTTCTGAAAGTGACTTATAACATATAAAACACAAATCATCCATAGCTCTTAAAATTGTAGGTCCGTCGTTGCGAAAATATAATTTAAAACTAACGAATAAACTTGCCAACTATCGATTTATTGAGGGAAGCGTTTGAATACGACATAATCTCCAGAAACGGACCCATTGCCTAGCCGCAAAATTCTGTGGTGATACTTGAAGTCATTGGTCTTTGGGGACAAGCCAGCATCGATTGCAGCCTTGGAAGCAAATATCGAGTGCACTATTCGATGGAAAATTGTACCTCCAGAATGCTCGAAATTCTTTTTCATCATTAATGCCACAAAATTATGTATGCAAATATGCAATTGGCTTCTCGATAAACGATAAACTTTGTGAGTGTTGCCACATTAAAAAATGTGTTAAATGCTAAAAAACGCACTTTATGAATATACTATGTACGATAGTATTGTAGAACAATGCGTGTCTGTAGACCTAAGTAGGCCCCTCAGCTGTCACATTAACTTAATCCAGTTCTATACATACTTTTCTAGTTTTTGTATTTGTATAAATGCCGTGGCGTGACAGACCAAAATCGGATATCTTCAACGTTTTTCGGTCATCGATGAGCACATTGCGTGCTGCTAAATCTCTGCAAAACAAATACAAAAATTGGTGGTTACAAAAAAAAAAGAGTCGATTAACTTAACTCACCGATGTGTAATTTCTTGTTCCTCTAGAAATCGCATGCCGTTGGCTATCTGCAATGCAAAATTGTGTAACTCTTTGTTGTCCAGAATATATTGAAATGGTATTTCATCGTCATCAATTATCGAATACGTAGCTACACTTACAGCAGATAAAAATTCAATTAAAAATTCATATTTTTTGTATAAAAATATACACTACTCACTATCTGCGAAAGAGGATTTCGGTTGTCGCGATCCAATCTCAGTATCGGTGCTGGTATCTACTGTCTCCGCCGATAATCTTAGCTCGATATATTTGACACCCGTCACTGCCGTTGGCGTAGGTGTCGTTGGTGCTTTACAACTGGTATAGTTTGCATTATGCGGTGTCAATTTTGTTGTCTCCAACCGCACTGTACGCAAATAAGAAAGCTGTAAGTAAAATCAGTTATATACAAAAAAAAAATCACACCCAGCTAAAAGAATACTCACAAGATTGCCACGTCCCACATAGTCCATGATCATGAGATACGGTGGCCTGATGGTGCAGCAACCAAGAAAACACACAATGTTTACATGTCGACCGACACCCTTCAGCATTTGGATTTCACTCAGGAACTCTGCGATTTCATCCGCCGTCGGATTTCCTTGAAAATATTTAAAAATATACATTTTTTTGGGTATAACCTTTTTTTCTTCTTCTTTTTGGTATTATTCACTTTTTAGTTGTTTCACTGCGACAATCTTTTTTGTGCCGTTGGGCATTGGTCGTAAATTTATGGCAGTAGCTTTGTACACTCTCCCGAATGCACCTTCACCAATCTGAGGACCAATCGAAATCGCTGAGTGTGGCAATTCGAATACATCGCTGAGCCCTTGTGGTATGTAGTTGATATTTTCCTCCATTCTTAAAAGTAAAATACGAAAATAAAAACGGGGTTTTGGATAAAAACCGAAACTAATTTTTATATTTTATGTACGTTTTACAAATTCAAAGGAATTATTAGCAAGTTAGCTTTTCAGAGATTTCATTTGCGATTGAGCGCTGTTTTATAATTTGTCGTGCGAACTTCACAAATGGAACTTTTTTTCTTTTTTGTTGTATAGTAATGTGACTGATGATGAAAAATGAATCCACTACAATAGTTCCAAGGGTCAAAATTGTAAGATATGCCCACCCATGCATCAACATCGACGACAAAGCTGAATATACATGGTTCCAAGAGAGTGGTCTGCATTGGACGGGATCAACTGTGTGAAGTATACTTTAAGCTGCTCAAAAACAATGATGCCATCAAGTGGGATCGCTACCAACAAGAATCGAACGTCCGCAATTCGAGCAGAGACGCTGAAATTCTCGCCTCATTGCAAAATCTATTGATATCAACTTTTGAACGCTGAAATGAAGAGTTCTATTACACCAAATAGATTACCAAGGCATCGCTGCTTCCGAATTAAAATTAATCTGATTGAAGAACTTTGTCTTGGCTAAGCAGCACTCCCGTCATTTCGAAGTAGCCAAAAATTGGTTCGATTCGTGTATAGTTTTTCCGGCTCAGCATACGAATAGTAAGCTACCAGAAAGGTTGTGGCTAACATTCTACCGTTATCTTCGATTTAACATTCGTTTCTCATCAATAAAACAGTATTGAAATTAATGCATATGCCAATACATCTTATATTTATCTGTTCATAGGTATATCTATATATAAATAGGCAAGTGCAAACCATTCACACCCTTTTTAACCCTCTTAAATGTAATTTTTTTCTACAGTATTGCGTCTAAGGTAGGTAAAGACGATCTAACGCCCTCGGCCAATCAGAAATAATCTCTCTAACAAAGCTCTCTCTCAGCGCTCTTAATTTAGTAAATTCTTTTTTGTTTCTTTGGGTTCCATTGGTTTCAGTTGGAAGAAAGAAAAAAACATGGTCTATCTCTGTCGTGCTGTAAAGGGCGATTCACATTGTAGAGCATATCGATCGAGCAGCTCGACGTTAGGCTCGAAATTGTTGTGTGTTGCAAACATGTTGACGAGCATCAGTTGAGTGTGTTTTTGATAGTGTTTTTATTGGTAAAATTTCAAAAGAAGAAGAGGAATAAAATAAATAGTTAACGCCAGATACGATATTAAAATAACTGTCAACACATATCTAAATGTATCGATTCATCAAATCTGTCAAATTTTTAACTGTTCCTCAATTTTGTCAACCTCTCCTCCCTTTCCCACTTATACTTTTCATTCTTCTTGCAGTAACCACCTCTTTCTGGGAGTCCCTTAGTGCGGGGCTGCCCAAAAAGGGAGCACCCAAAGTGTGTATCATTTCTGAGTCATAATTTGTACAGTGTGCCAAAATACAACACCAATGCAACGTAACTAACTCTCTTTAGCATCCTTCACCCGACTTAGGCATGTGTTCGTACGTATGTGTGTGAAGAAACGAAGGTGCTCGTCCCATGGAGCTATGGCTGGACAGCGTTGATTTAGAGGCGAAATCATTTTCCGTGACATTCCTGTATTATGGATATTTATAATATTGGGTACTTTAATGACAAAAGCTCGAATTTCGACAACTGGGACAACTCTAGTATATTGAAATAGCCTGCTTTCCATGTTTGTATGTTACATCCAATCCCAGAAACGAATACGATGATTTCCAATTGGTTTTCACAAATAGACAGACAGGCTGCCGAGTAAGGCTTAGGTACATACATATATTTAACGATAAATTAATTGATTTTTGCTGATTAATTTGAGCGCTTCATCGAACAGCTGAGCATTATACAAATTATCCTATTCCCGAACCGGGTACCCACATAATTTTTATTTTGGTCGCACAAACAGACGCAGATGTATGAGATTTGGTATATACAATATTTATGTAAAGGACACCCGACACATATAAGGTACACTGAAAAAATGGATGGTATAAAAGAAAAACCAAATTTGTTATATCTCATAAACTATTGAACGCAGCTGGATGAAATTTGGTATATACATATGTACAGGTAACCGGTAGATAGAAGATCCACTCTAAAAATGGGCGATACCAATCCTCCATTTAAGATAAATACCAAATTCATTGCATCTCAGTAACTATGTTATACAGGGAGATGAGATTTGGTACATATATGAAAAGAACCGGGAAATATAATATCCACTCGAAAAGTGGGTGGTGCAACGGCCCTTAAAATACAAGATAAAACCGAATTTGTTAGAGCTCAGCAACTGTTTGACGGTGATGGATGAGATATGGTACAAATATAAAAAGCAGCGGTTGGAAAAGTGAAAGTTGCCACTCCTCCATACAAGAGAAGTACCAAAATCGGAAACTTTTAACGCAGATGGATGCGATTTGATACATATATAAAGGACTCAGTGAAAAATATGATATGCTGAAATAAATGGTTGGTGGCACAATATAAAAGCAAGAGGGGACGTAGCAACGCTCGCCAGGTACGCTAGTATAGGGTGTTTCAGGATTTGCGCCGGATTTTAAACTTTATTAAAACATAAAGTAGACATCATGAGGTTATGTATGGAATAACACATCGGTTAAATAGCTCATCGGGCATTGTTAAAAAACAACAACAAGAAAATGCCGATTTTGAAGGCAAAATCATCTTTAGTGACGAGGCTCATTTTCATCTCAATTGCTTCGTTAACAGGCAAAATGGTCTCATTTGGGGCTCAGAAAATCCACGAGTGACTTATGAGAAACAAATGCACCATCTCTTAATTCTGTTTTCAAATGGTTACGAAGATTCCAGACTGGACATTTTTCGGTAGAGGATGAGCCTCGATAAGGTCGGACAAAATCTTCGACAGACAAGAGAATTGTTACTCTGGTAAAGGCTGAAAATGACGGACAACCATAATTGACACCAGAAATAATTGCTGAGGAGCTGTAATTAAATACCATGTTGGAAAATCGCAAAAAAGAGGAAGTGCATCGCTACTTTAAGTATAACGAAGTCTAACTTTATTGTAATTTCTAGCATCGAAGATATTGAAGGGAAGAGCCTTCAGTAGCAATATGGAGAAAATTGGTGCAGTTAACTTGGAAATTGATATGCTACAAAACTACGATTTCAGAACTGTTTTAGCAGTTGGATCTACAGATTAAAGAAATGTATTGAAATTAATGGTAGAGCTGATAAAAATAATGAAGAGATTAAGAGTTTTTGCTAAGCAATCATACCAGACTTTTGTTATGGTAAATTTATGTAATAATGTAGTAAAAGTTATCTATACTGTTCGATAATAATAATACGTACTCTATGAACGGACTCGACAAGGGCTTTAGATACATATCGTCCCTTTTCATTTGAACCTTCAAAGCTTTGCGTTGATTACGCCGTCTGATAATGAAGATTCCAACGGCTAAAGCGAAAGCCAACAACGTAGAAACAATTATCAAAGTGTTGCGCTACGGAAGCGAAATTGAATTACATTTTTTTTTATGGCATTAGTAAATAATTTATACTACATACAAGTTTCACATCTGTGTTTTGACTATTTTGTCGTATCGGCGGCACTGCAATGAATTAAAATCAGGTTTAAGATGAAACTGAATTTTGGTAATAGTTACAGTTGACTCACCCTTTACTTTGATTAGCATTTCGTTACCCTTGCAACCGAATTCATCGGTTAGATAGCTCATTAAGCTTAAAACGGCAGTCTCCGGCAATGGACGCAACGGAAATGTCATGTGGCCCCGAAAAGTGTGATTCACCTCTTTGTACTTTAAATGCGCCAAACCAAAGCTCTTCTCTACGACAGGAGTCAATATACCACCCCAAGAAAGAGACGGGTTGCCCTGTTCGCTGATTCTGCAAAGAAATATCAAATATCAATACAATATCCAAGGCACAGCACATTCCACAACTAACTTTACATGCAGTCGATAGTTCTTTAAATCCTCAGGTAATATATTCTTCTCATACAAATTATTACTTGTGGGTATGTTCCAGCTGTACTGAATCGTGTCATTGTCTGGCATTTTTGCAAAAACGTTCACTTTAGGTGGCTGTGGTCGAATCTGGCAGGAACAGACGCCGTACAGACAATCTGCAAATTTTAGAAATAATTCATTTAATAATATTGTCTAAAATAAGAACTATACTGCGTTCAAGCTCACTACATACACGGCACAGCTAGTTGCGTTTCGAGCGATGTTCCCGCCTTGGATGTCTCTACAGTTATTGTATAGTTGCATCCAAACATATAATTACAATCCCGCTCATCAAATTCAATAAAACTCATTGGAGTATCGGGCAAACAAATAAATTTTGTGGGCTATAAAAAAAAAGCACACATTAATAATAGTATATTCTCCGTCAAATAGCAAAATAGTATGTTATACGGATTACCTTCTGAACACTGTATAAACTGCATGGCGGATCAGCGCACTCGGTGCTGTTTTCTGCGCTCACAATAATGTTGTATAAAGTGTCTGAAAGACAATACACGTCAGTTGTCAAATATTTGTTTATTATAATCTACATTTGTGCATCCTTCACCACCGTACCCACCATTGGGCAGATTGTCCTGCCAACCGATTTGAAGCTGTATTATTCTCATATCGTAGAGCGTTACATTGGAGCTTATACCTGTATTATGAAACATTATTATTTGAGTTAAATTTGTAAAATTCAAAATATGGCACTGGTACCTGAAATTCTGCCATAACGTTTTTTCTGCAAAAAATAGAACAACAAAAAATTAAATGAAGAAAACTTGAGAAGGGTATCACTCTTTCGATTAGTCGATTGTATGGTTTATCAAATTTGTTTAGCTTATTTTCAGACAGTCAAAAGAACTGTCCATAAAAGGTATGTTGAAGGAAAATGGATGAGCGATGATGTGTTATCTTAAGTGTTCACACTTTGTAGACAACAATTATGAGAAAATCTTTATGGCGACTTAGGACTTCTGTGGATGTAAAACGGCTGTAAAGATATATAGTCGTACATTACGAAGTGGCTCTCCATTAGAAGTCTCCATAGCGAATTTTAGTTTGATATTACTTATCTGAACAAAAAAAATGTGTGCCCTCTACCCATATGGAAAAAGGCTATTTAAAGTTTGTGCAAACGTATGTAACAGCCAAAAATAGAACTATCCCAGTCTCCATAAAATACATACTTGTATTTTCGTGATAAACATCATAATTCCATTTGTCTGACCGTCTGTTTCAACGACAAGATCTTGGAGACTATAAGATATAGAGCCTTCAAATTTGAATATTTAGAGTCTCCTAGTCTCTATTCATAAATACTTAGTGTACTAAATGAACATGGCAATCGCACTATAAGAGGTAACCTGCCCCCATTTTTGAGTTTTTCTATGAAATGGTTTTGTTTCTTTTGTTAATTACGCTAGAAACGACAAATTGGGTGTATGCCAAGTTAATCCTAATAACAAATATTACATAGATCCAGATTGGATGACTATATGTAAAGAATAAAAACCAAATTTTACTTATTTTTGAGTTTTTGTATGAATTTTTGTTTTTCTTTATTTTTAATTAAGCTAGAAACGCCAAATTTTGCCGAATCTTACTTCAATTCTTATAAAATATCATACACTAGCCTGACCCAACATACCACCCACAACCCTCCCCCCCCCCCTCAATCAGCGTGTTATAAGGAACCGAAATCATTAACCGATTTAAATTGAGAACCGAAACCGATATTTTAACCGTACCGGAACCAAAACATTTATACCGGCATAGTTTCGGTTCTCACTTTATTTTTTTTTTTTTCTAAGAAAATTATTTTTTTCTTATGCATAGTGAACTTATGCATATTGTTGAAAGGAAAACAAAAAACAACTAAAGGCCAAGAGCCGAATACCGAAATAAATTGGAACCGGTACAGAAACGAGTCGATTTAATCATGTTCATCTGACTGTCTGTCTATCTATCAAACCATTCGTCTGTCTGTCTATGCTTTCTTGTCTACCTTGCTCGCTCAATTTTTGAAATATTGGTTTGAAACTTGATATGGAGACTTTTTATAACCGCGAAGAATGTATAGTTTCCATACAAAAACATTTTGTATTTATTTTGTTGTATCGAACACGTTTGCATTAAAGCACTTATAAATGTTAAAAGAATAATTGTTTTTGAAATTGTCTACATACAAAAGGTGAATCCAATAAATAATATTAATATCGTACATTAGTAACAGTAAGCACACGTTTGGGTACCTACCAAAACCAAAATACAGTTTTGCTATATTCCCCGGCTTCCATACAAAACCACTTGGTATTTACTTTGTTGTATCGCACATGTTTGAATTAAAGCAATAGTTTTTAAAATAATACTTCTTTGAAATTGGTCAACTAACAACAGGTGAATCCAATTTATAATAACTGATATTGTATGTATAAATTGTACAACTTATATCACTAAATATTGGGTTTAATTTAATTCTTTCGAATTATTTCATGCGCAACAAAATTGTGCACAACCCTCTATTCCATTCACTACCGTCAAAAAGGCGTAATTTATTTCAAATACATAAGTATATGAATAAATTTTATTATACTAAAAATTTTTAAGTCTACGATTTCCTTCAATAATTAAAAAACAGAAGTTAACACCACCGTTTCCGATAAAATGGGCAGGTCTGAAGATTATATATTAAAGCTTTGGATCCAACAAAGTTAACATCTTGTCAGATCGAACAACTGTGGAATATTGCTGACTTCTATAGTTCAAATAAGCAACCTCAGATGAAGTGCAGGGTACCTCGTAGTCAGGCACACTCGACTGCAGCTTTATTTCTTGGTTTTTAAATGGCTTCAATCCATAAAAGTGGTACATATAATCAGTAAATTTAATGACTACAAATGTTACCAATAATTTTATCAACAAAATATAGATTATAATAAAAATAGGTAAATAAATTTAGCAATTGAAATATTCTAGCTGATAACACAAGAAGTAACTGGTCATGCACTTATTTTTTTAAATTTTCAGACATTTTATATATTGTAATTAATAGTACCATTTACCATTTTTCTGTTTTGTAGCCATAATAATTTTGTTTTTTTTTTTTCTTTTTGTGTACTCAATACTAAAGTCATGGACTTGAAGAGAACTATCAACTACGTCACAATAATAAGTTCTCGTCAAGGCAATACAATTATGATTCATTGTGCTTCCTATTTTCTGGACAAAGACTTTTAAAATGCATTCCAGTTAAACAACAGACTGCGCTAGACTAGTTTCTTTGTAAGAATTCGAGGAAGATATAAGATCTGATAAAAACTCCAATACAACCAAAGTTTTACATTTTACGCTTTAGTTTTTGTAATCTTCGGTTAAAAGTTGATGGAAATATCTGAAAAACTGCCAGAAACGAGTTCTCCATGATAACTCGAAAACGGGTTTTAAGAGAAAAAAAATAGTTGACATTTTTGGAATCTACGTTCCAAAATACATAAAAAAGTATATGAGAAGACTCCTAAATATGTAAACTAGTCTAAGAGTAAATAGCTTAGCAATACACAGATAGACAGATAGAAACGGTCCAGCAGACAGACACCCCAGTCCAAATTTCCACTGTGCACTGTGGTCGCTCCCATACGACAAAAATCAAAAAATCGAAATCGAAATTTTACAATTGAAATCATGTTGATCATCTCATAGATAAATTGGCTTTTTGAATCCAACGTTTTTTTTTCAGTGTGACCATTCGCTCTTTGCAAAAAAAAACCCTTTAAAGTTAAGCCACGTGCTTGGCAATCCAGTGCGTTGTGATTTTGCAGAGAGTAAACCCCATCTTTCAACACAAACAACGTATTTAAAATAAACGCCAATAACTTTGAAGTAATATGGATATCGTTCGTACAGCTATAAAGCTTAATTTAAACCAACCAACTATTTGTACATTGTTGTGTGTCGTCCAAAAATCTAGAATAACCAATTGGTCTTTTGTGTATGTTTTCCGTTTCCCATTTCTAACTTCTCTTAAGCTTTTAGTTGTGTTCCGCATCGATTCCAAGGTTAATATTTGTTTTGATTATAGATGCATATCTTAAGATTAAAATAAAATCTGAATTATCTGCCCTTAGCCGCCCTTTCGTAACAATATGTTGATCGGAGTGCTGTATTTGTGTATGTTTTTTTGTGTTTTTCGTGGAAGTACTCTTTTATGTGTTTGGTATTGTTTATTTGTGTTTTAAATGTCAAATTTTGTATTTTTTCTTTATAATTAACGTTTGGTTCATTTAAATTGGAATAGGCTTTTCTTTTCAATATACCATCCCGCACACGTTTTTTTTTCAAGCGTGGTGCTCTTAAAAGGGCACTAATGCTGAAAAAGCTGGATTTGTTGTTCAGTCGATATAGCTGGAGTGGGAAACCAAAGGATATGTTCCAGACCAAGAAAAATTATTAGCTTGTGCCGATGCTATTTCCAAAAAAAAAAATATGCAAACTGTGGCAAAACTGTAACCGTACGAAGAAGTCTGTTCTGCAGAGGCATTCGGATTGGCTAGAGACAGTGGAGAGCTTCAACGTATTGAAAAAACCTGAAGAGTTGAATGAGGCTAAAAATCGCGGTCTTCCGAAGTCAGAATTCATGGAATCTTCTAAAAGAACGAGGCAATGAATAATAGGCAAAATATCTGAGGTTCATGAGTCGGCTGCAAATGCTTTACGGAATATATCCCAAAACGCCAATCAAACTTTCCTTGAAGCAGATGCTAATGAGGTTGTTGCAATTATGATGGATGCCAATTTAACAAAAATTGTCAACTCCAAACATTCGCACAACCTTTTACCCAGCTACGATAATGTTCTACATACTAAAGCATATAGTTATCTAAGTAACATCAAAGTAAACGAATCGCTCGCTGAAGTTGATTTACAAAGTTTACTTGATCATACAGCATCACGTATAAGGGATCTTCAGATCGATGTTATCAATGAGAAGGCACTCACCTTGATAGGTAAATGGGGTTTCGACGGTAACACTGGACATAGCGAATACAAGCAGAAGTTTGTCAAAAATAATTCGGAAGACAATTCTATATTTGTTACGTCTTATGTTCGCCTCCAACTAATTACTCATACACCCGATAATTGTATGGAAGCACCCTTGGCCATCATCGACTCGCTTTTGTAGACCAATAAGGTTTCAATTTAAAAAGGAATCTACAAAATTGGCTATTGAAGAGGAGAATTACATAAAAAAGCAAATACACAGTTTACGTCCCACAAGGATTTTTAAAGCAAATGAAATATGTATAGAACACTGTTTCCAACTCACAATGGTGGACGGTAAAATTTGCAATGCTTTGAGTGGAACGTCATCAACAAAATGTTACATATGCGAAGCCAAGCCGACTGAAATGAATAACATAGAAAACTGTTTCAAAAAAAAAGTTCACGAAAGTCGGTATGCATTTGATTTATCACCCCTACACGCGTACATAAGATTTTTTGAGAATTTCCTCCATGTATCCTATCGCTTGGAGATAAAATCGTGGCAAGTCAGATCTCCAACCGATAAAAACAATCTTTTGTTACGAAAACGAAGGATCCAAACTGAGTTTCGCCAGAAAATGGGACTGATAGTAGACACACCAAAGTTTGGCGGTAGTGTCTCATCAAACGATGGAAACACGGTACGTCGATTTTTTAAAAACTCTAGCTTAGCTGCAAGTATTACAGGCCTTGACAATAAACTAATCGACAGATGCGCCACCATTTTGCAGGCTTTGAATTCTGGCTATAAAATTAATTTAGATAAATTTCGAAATTATGCTTAAGAGGTCTAGTGGAAACATATCCGTGGTATTACTTGCCATCTTCATTGCATAAAATATTAATTCATGGTCCTGAAGTTATTAATCGAGTATTAATCTCAATTGGAGAACTGTCAGAGGAAGCTGCTGAAGCTAAAAATATGGATTTGAAAAGATATAGATTTCAGCATACTAGAAAAATTTTTCGGACCACAACTAATACTGACCTTATCAACAGATTTTAGTTCAGACCCTCTTATAAGTTGATTAAGAAAATTACCATATCAAAAGAAAACTTTACTAAAAGAGTCTGTTTTTGATTTATTTGAACAAGAAATATTCCTTTAACTATTTTTTTTTTACAATTATATTAATAATTTATTGTTTGCATATTAATAAATTGGATTGTTTTTAAGTTAATAAATTTTTCTTCTGTAATATTTTAAGGAAGGATTTACTCGCATTTTATTTAATATATATAAATGGATGGTGAAAGGCGTATGGGCGTATAACCACGCCCATTTTTTTTCAAAATAGTATTCTAGTATTTTTATCAGCGTGTGGTGAAAATTATAGACATGTATGTAAAGTAGAACTATTTTTGTCGCCCTCTTCCATACAAGTCCGACCACTGTGCTGTGTTACAAAGTTTTTTACAAATTTGTAATACAAATTTAACACTTCAAACGGGTGATAGGTATACAGCAACTACCGCGTTACTGAACTTTTAACCATATATGAAGGATACATTGCCAATTTAAGAAATCTAACTTTTACGGTTTTGTCTGTATGTTGAGTCAGGCAGTCAAGACATGTTTTTTTTATTTACTAGCTGATACCCGGCACGTTTCTGCCGTTCCTCCTGCCGCTCCTTCCCACTGCCACTAATTCCCCAGCCAATCCTTCCCCCTGTACCACCTTCCCTCATTTCCAAACTCCTTCCCCATGCAACTCCTTTCAATTTGGCTATATTACCGGGTTTAAAATGATTGAATAAATTATGTTTATTTTAATTGTTCAAAACTTCTCTGTATACTATATTAGATGTAATATTATTATTTGGTACCAAAATATATTGTCGTTCATGATTTCCAATCCGAGATAAGCCAACATATAACTGCCCATGGGTCGTGAGATTTATTAATAGTGAGGGCAAAAGAGCTTGACGGGATACTGCAGCCTTTTTAAATTGTATTGGTAAATCCGTCGGAATCATGGGTATGCGCGGAGCATAAGCCAGTTGACCCACTGCTGGCCCTGTGAGAATGGCCGCCACGATTATATTCTCAGGCAACTCTTTTATAAGCAGCCTTTCGGTGCTAGTCTCCCTAGCATGACTTGCTGAGGTAATTAGTCTTTGGCTGTCAAGCCGCTGCGAATGCTCGTTACTAGACTCCCTATCACGTAATTCTGACATATTCTGTCTATGGTTAGCCAGTCGCTGAGACCTTTCGGTGCTAGACTCCGTAGCACGCGCTTGCGATCTGTATTCTCTTTCACTCGCAAGGCGCTGTGCATGCTCAGAGGAAGTCTCTCCAATTAGGCGTACTATAGTCGCTCTTGTCTGGGGTGTATGTGTAGATAGTTTTGATTTTCTTTTAAGCATACTGAACCTTTTATGGAAACAATAAGACAGAAAGTATCTCTGAAAAGAACTTTTCAAGGAAACAATAAAATAGAAAGAAGTTCTGAAAAGAACTTATTATGAAAATTATAAATAAAAAAAGTAGTTCTGATAAGAACTTTTTATTAAAACAATGTCGCAAGTGTGCGTATTACGTTTCGAAAATTTCAATTGCGTCAAAGTCCACTGCGTAAGGAACCGACCGATGCGACGACATCGCACGCCGTCGCGTTGGCCGCGCGCGAACATTAATAAAATTATCTAACGTATTTGATATTTTAAATTATTTCTTACTTTCGTTCTTTCTCTTTAATCACGCACACATGACCTTATGAAACAAACACATGAACGCTATACAATATGTTGCTTTCAGCTATTCATCATGTTTTAATTATCGTCATCTCGCTCATACTAATTTCTGCCTATTTTATAAGTATACTTTCTTTCTTTCTCTATTATCACGCACACATTACCATATGAGACAAATACATGAACGCTCTACAATATGTGGCTTTCAGCTTTACATCATGTTTCAATTATCGCAACGTCGCTCATACTAACTATTTTACATTTCATTTATATTTACATTTATTCATTACATTTATGTGTATATCGTCATATATGTTATTCAGAAATAACATGGCTTTCTATTGGTAAAACAATTTTCAAAATCGGTTCAGTAGATCCAGGGATTACCCCCTACAACGCCACAAACCTACAAACTCACAAACTTTACCTCTTTATAATATTAGTATAGAAGTATAGATATATATAAAGCGTTAACAAACCTTAACTGTAGTTGTAGTTGTTGGAGTGTCATCTAGTATTGTTGTATTTGTCGCAGTTATTACATCGCATACCAACATCGCAGCATATAATAAGATACACAATAGTCTCAGATACATCCTTAGACTTCTTGGCGCTCATATTAATGAACCGATCACTGTAATGAAAATATTATTCAAATTAGTATGCTAAAATATTATATTGGAGAACTAAACAGAATAGTTATACTTAAAATGAACCAGAAGAACTAAATTTTATCAAAAACATCCAATGTTGAAAGAATTAAAATAAATTGTTAGCTGAAATATAGTTCCCTTTACCTTGTCACATATTGTCACATTATGTTATAGGACAAAGAGACAATCAAGGGTTAATTCAAATCATTGTGCTATTTTTGGAGATAAATAAAAAAAAACCGTTTTTTTTAAGATCGAATTCAAAGAAAGGTTTATATCTCCGGTTTTAGTTTGTTGTAATAAGATATCGTTTCAACTTCCAAATACTTCTTTCTTTACTTTTCAATCAGACTATTTCTTTAAGTCTTCACTGGAACTCTATATTATATGTCTCCATCCCATAAGCCATTGTAACATCTTTTGCTTCTTTTTTTTTTGTTTTCTTTAAACGTTTAGTTACTGGTCGTCCTGTTATCTTTGAGACAACTTTAACCAATGAGAATATTGATCAAATAATTAAAGCTAAGCTTATTCAAAACAAGCGTTATAGAAAACAGCAAATTAATAATGTTGACCGCAGAGGTAATGACGGAGGATGCAATGGTAACTGCAATGTTTATATGCTCTTTAAGTTTAGGAAGAACATTTTGTAGGCGTCTTTTTATTCTGACTCGTGACTTTCTTTTACGTTCCAGATGGCGTTAGAGTGACCATTAAGTCTATCTAAATATAGTCTGAGGTCTGCTTGCTAATGACGTCCACGAATTTAAGGAATTTTAAGTCCATTTCTTGACTGGCTGTGCGCATGTGCCAGAGCGCTCCTGTTAGTCTGCGGAGGAACTTCTCCTGTGGTACTCGTATCTTATTGAGGTGAGATTTTGCAGCAATTCCGTACTCTTGTATCCGTAACGACAGGCTGGTGCCATGATGGCCTTATAGATGTGCACCTTGTTGCTCAACGACAGTTTGTTTCTGCCGCTGAAAAACCAGCTCAATTTGTTACCCCTGGCGTATAGGGGTAAAATCCAAAGGTGAGGCGCTGGTCTAGGTACCCTCCTAGATATTTATAATCTGTATAGGGGCCAACAACTGTCCTAGAAGGGAGACCCTAGGGCATTCGTCACATTTACTGGGGTTCATACCAATATTCCACCTTTCAGCCCATTTCATAAATTTGAAGAGGTATATCTGGAGCATATCAGTTGCGTTGTACACGCACGCGTCTCTAGCAAGGATGGCCGTATTGTCTGCAAATATAGCACTGACGAAGTCCTGAGGATCCTCCATCAGGATGGTACGCCCAGTGAGCATATCCCAAGTGAAAAGAGTGTACAAAGTGGGACTTAGTATACTTCCCTGAGGAACACCTGTGGAGATTGTTTTCATGCTTGATTCCATACTATCCAGAATCACCAGACAGGAAGCTGCGCACTAACGAAAACAACTGAGGTTTTAATTTGAGGAGTATCCCGGCGTGCCGTACCCTGTCAAATGTGTATTCCTTCGCCTGAAACCCATCATTGATAAAGTTAACTACCCTATTTAACTGGTCAGAGGTTCCGTGTGCTTTCCTCAAGCTACACTGAAAGGATGGTATTAACTTCGTCGATCGCCAGCATCCTCGTCAACAGACATATCTCAAACAATTTCGCGATAGACGCCAGCAGACTGATAGGACGGTATGAGTCCACGATCGACGGGCACTTCCTGGCCTTATGAATCATAACGATTTGAGCACTTTTCCAAGGTATTCCAAGGAAGTATCCAAGTCTAAATGCCGCGTTGAAAAGCAACACCATAAATAGTACTGCATTAACTGGTAGCGCTTTCAGTGTCCTGTTGACGAGACCATCTTCACCTGGGGCCTTTCTATACTTCAGTAATTTGATGTGGGACTGGTTTCCGTGAGAGTGATGGGATTGCCTAGCAGGGCCAATTGACCAGGGATGTCCAGTACCCTTTGTGCACGTCTTCTGCGAATACCGGAGGTGGAGTCAACAAGATGAAACCTTGGCAAAAGTTTTTATGTTATCCAGTTGAAATTTAGCACAAACACTTCTTTTTATTGCAGTTTAATAGAGTATCAAGATTGACCCGCCACGCCCACTATTTGAGGTAGCCCCCAGACAAAACCCACCGTCCACTTTTGATTTTTTGTATGAAAAACTTTTTTATTGTAGTCAATATCAACTTAATAATTGATATGGGAGCATTTAGTGGACGGATGCTAGACATATACAGAGTGTGTCAAAAGAAAGTTCACATTAAAAAAATTGATAAAAAAAAGTAAGTAGTTTATTGAAAAAATGTTTATTACATATTAAAATACACACTTTGGGAATTTATTTCTTAAAAATGATATTGTCCAAATGTAAATCGAGCACACAATCGAAAATTTCCTATGACGGCTCGGCAGGTATTCTCCGTGATGGTTGCCATTTCGTGACGGATATTTCCTTTCAATTGTGCCGACTTCGGTTTGTTGCCGTAAACCTTAGATTTGACGTAACCCCACAGCAAAAAGCCCATTGGAGTTAAATCGGGACTTTCGTGGAGGTTAAATTATGTCACCTCTCCTGCAGATCATTTTGCCAGGAAAAATTTCATGAACTCGTGGTAGAGACCTGTTGGACGTGTGTGAAGTTGCTAAAAATGCGGAACAATGATGATCTATGCACGTTTAAAGCAACAACACGCTTCCGAATCGAAGGTCCGGGTTGTCAGGAACAGACTGAGTAACACTGTCTACGTTTTCCAACGTTCTTGAAGACCTTGGACGCCCGTATTTTGATTTTTGCAGCGTTGAACCGGTCTCTTCAAACTTCTCGATCCATTTTTCAATGAGTCGAGGGCTTGGCGCATCATTTAAAGGACGAACATGTCGAATACTGCAGAATTTTCTACGCGCCACAGTCGCTGAATTACCGTTTTTGTAAAACTCACGTACGCACGGTCCGCTCCCGAGAAACGCTCCACAGCGACGAAATTCCCAAAAGCTAGGCTACCGATTGACATACCCGCACCCCTCGGAATAGTTGCGTTCACGCAATCAGCAAATCAAATGTGAACTTTCTTTTGAGACACCCTGTACATTACCCCACTATTTGGGGTAGCCCCCATACAAACCTACTGCCAACTTTTGACTTTTTGTATGAAAACTTCTTTATTAAAGTCAATAGTAGGTTGAAATGCAATGTGTTTTTATAGACAGCCACTTAACATGCATAGACTAACGGGCGTAGCCCGCCCACTTTTTGGGGAAGCCCCCATACAAACCCCCGTGCAATTTTGTGTTTTTTATGAAAAAATCCTTCATTTAGATCAATATTAGCTTGCAATTTGATTTTGTGGATTTTAATGGACAACCGCTTCATATACATATACAAATGGGCGTGTAGCGCCCACCGTTTGAGGTAGTCCCATATAAACCCACAGCTCACTTTTATGCATTTGTATGGAAAACGTCAATATCAACTTAAAATTCGATATGGCCACATCTTACACATCTACCACATTGCTTCATACACATCTACTTTTGGGAAAGCCCCTATTTAAACCCCCACTTTTATGTCTTACAATACTATTTAAAATTTCGTGTGAATGATATTAGAGCTTCGGTTCAACCGAAGTTAAGGTTTTTTTTTTGTTTTTGTTTGGCACAGAAACGAAGAAAACTCACTCGAACCAAGTGTAAAAGATATTAAAGTTTAGGTTGTTGCGACATTCAAGTATACTTCTAGAAGGTTAAATCCTACAAATCTATAATGTTTTCTCAGGTTAATACTTATATTTATTACGCATAGTGCTATATAGTCAGATACTTCGACTATAGCAAACTGACTTATTTGTATTGTTCTGTGTTGCCTTTAAAATGCGAATTTTTAAATTTTCATTTTCAACATATGTATACAATTATGTACACATGAGTATGTAGATTAGTACATCCCATATTTAAGTTTTGTATATAAGATACAATGTTTGTTATTATGCACATACTTGTACATACTATATGTAATTCCTATATGAATATATGTGCAAATATTTTCCGTTTCATCTGCTACTAGCTGCCATTATCAGTACCTAAGCATTATAAAATAATACAGCGCTGATATTTAATACAAAGGTAAACAAACTGCGACTACGATAGCGAAAACAGCGCTAATTATGACAAGTGTCTCGAAAATAAATTAGCAACTTGACAGTATTAAATCCACCAATATGCATTCGCTACCACACCTTCAGGGCATGATTTAACTCCTACAATGTGTCCACTATACGTTTGTGAGCTTCTAGTTTTTTTTTTTTTAAAGTGTACAAAAGGTTTTAATTCTATTAATTAATTTTTTTTTTATTGATTCGCTTATTGGCAAAATGACAACTGCTACTGCAGAGACTTTCCCTTGGTCTCGTCTATAAATACGCTTATGTAGAATAATCCGAATGTGGAGATACTCGAGCAGAACCACATCGTCGCCGATAGCCCGAAAGTATGCATCAGTACCGGAAATGTTTTTAGTGAGACAAATGCAAAGGCGCTAAGCGCTGCCAGGCAAAGACTGGTGGCCACAGCGCGTATCTTGGCGGGTAGTATCTCCACTAAAACGACCAGCGATATTGGAATAATACCAATATTAGCCAGCAAGACTATAAAGGCCATTAAGAGCAGCGGCAACCACCAACTTAGAGCGGACAAATCCAGCGTAGCTTCTTCGGCAAAAAATGCATAAGCACCGAAGGCTGCCGTTCCCAATCCAGTTCCTGCACTGGAGATGATGAGCAGAATCTTGCGACCATATCGATCCACCAAAAAAATGGCAGCAATTGTGCCAACCATTTGTACTCCGCCAATAATGATGGTATTTGTATTCGGATCCAAATCTGTTTTAACTGCCGCAAAAACGCTTGACATGTAGTTAAGAAACGCAAACTGGCCACAGAAAATGCTGATTATCATGAGCACGAAGCCAGTTAGCAACGCTTTAATAGCATGTTTGTTGCCTATGAGTAAACCAATAAAACTATTAATAGAATTAAATAAATACAAACTATTTCGGTGGAACCGAATCTGTAATACTCTTCACACGCATTTTCTCTGCAAACATTTTGCGGTCTTTTACCATGGCTCTTACCAAGTGTGTAGCATTTTTTGAGTGTTGCGAGAGAGCTAAGAGAGAATGAGAAATTTAATATTTCTGTGTGTGCGCTTCTGTCTTTCATATGCCTACGCAAGTCATTTTGGTTTCGTTGTGTGAGCGATGATAGTTGCTTTAACTTTCAAACCATTTAATAAAATATGCATTATATACATCTGCAAATGAGAATACCCTTCAAATGGTATACTACTTTTAAAATAGCTTGTAAACTGTGAGCTTAACAGCCGTCACAAAAAACCTGCTAGCCTTTTAATATATCAGCTAATATCAGTGGTGTGTTGAAATTTGCCACTCTGTTTAAAACAAAAAGCCCAAAAAAATAAAATAGATATGCTTTGAAAAGAAGTGTTTCCATTTTTCGGATATTAATTCCGTATCACCTGAGTTATTTGGTTTTATTTGGAAATTAATTCTGCGGTAAAGAAGTAAATACTTAATTACTTTTGGGACCTCTCTGTTAAATAAGAAATGCATTTTTAAATTTGTTAGACTAAAGCTATAACCCTTTCCCATCGGTTGGAAGCGTCATAGCAGTATAATTTTTACCGTGGAGCTGAAATCATGAAATTTTATTTTCGAAATCATTTCTCGGTTTGGCGTCGTGTGATCACGACTGACGAAGTCCATTTGTTTGTTCTTGGAGCACGCAAAATCTTCAAGCAATTCATGAAGTAAGTTAACATTCACCAAAAATTAATGTCTGGAGCGGTGTATGCTCGGAAACGGTCATTGACCCATTCTTTTTCGAAGTTGACGATGACGCGAAAGCAACGGTAAATGCAGTGCGATATAGGGCAATGATAGGTGACATTTTGGTAACTGTGCTTGATCAAAGTAACAGGGAGAACTACTGGTTTAAGCAGGATGGCGCAACATGTCTTACTGAATACAGAACAATCGATTTTTTGAAGCGTATGTTCCTTAATCGATTTATATCAAAGAATGGTGACTTCGTACACCAGAATTGACTCCGCCTGACTTTTTCTTGTAGGAATATTTGAAAACCACGGTTTATGCCAATAAAACTGATTCTCTCACTCAACTTTAGGCCAACATACGCTTGGAAATCGCAGGAATTTCAGCAGAAACTCGCCAAAAATTTATGGAAATCAGCGAAAAAGTTGGCGATTTGTGTGTAGATATAGGAGTTGGTCATTTTCCAGATATTATTTTCAAAAAGGTTCTAAATAAATTGTAAAGATCCACATTTGCATAAAATAAACGAATCGTAAAGAATTAGAATCAAAAAATTAAAAAAAAAACACCCTGTCAAAAAAACTCCAAAAAAGTTGTCCTTTTCTGTGCAAGTTGGTAGGACCCAATTTTTCAATACAAAAACCATAAACCCATACAAATGGACGCAGGGTGTTTATAATGACTTAGAAAAACTAGTTCCGGTTCCAGAGAGTCACAATACCGACTTTTTATAATACTTTATGGAAAACTGAGAGAATACTAGCAAAAGTTACACTAAGTCAGACGGACGAAAAGGCAGACATAAGTAAATGATATACTTATGTCTGCCTTTCCGTCCGCCTTGTCGAGTTCTCTCGTTTTACGACAAAATTAATATACCATCCATACTATTTGTGTGTGCAGAGTATACAAATGCCATATTTGAAAAGACTCACAAAAATCGCGTGCACCGACGCCAACATGTCCATTAACGCTGGTCTGCTCCAATTCAATCGCCAGCTTCATTTGCTCAAAATTAGTGCGAAACTTGCATATTTTTTCCTTTGGGGTAGTGTCTTCGCTATAATTACAATAAAATTTCAGAGATTTCTCGGCCTCATCTGTACGATTCCATCGCAGGAGCTGCTGCGGCGTCTCAGGAAAGAAGAACACACACAGCAAATACAACAGCGGCAACCAAATCACGACCAAGGGAATCAAATGATAAGGCAAATGGCTCGACACAACAAAGCCGATTAGAATGCCCGCGTTTATCGTCAACGTAAATATAGAACAGAGGCGCCCACGAATACTATAAATATGTACGACATAAATCAAATCATTAAGCACTCAATTGTATAAACGTTATATAAAATACGCACCGCTAATACACACGTAAGTACATCAAAAATGGCTTACCTGTTATCAGCGATTTCGCCAATAAATATTGGGAGGACCACATATAGCCCGCCACCCGTGATGCCGCCGCAGACCCGTGCCACATATAACCATTCAATCGACTGCGCAAAATAAAAAAGCACCCAGACACACTGCAAAGTCAACGCAGTATTGTATTGAATTGTGATTGAAATGTATGTATTTTAGAAATAATATATTGTACTACATCCTATACGTGCATACATATAAGGCTGCGAACGTTGACTTACCATATGTGGTATAGCAAGTAAAAGCAGTGTTGGTTTTCGACCGAAACGGCTCATTAAAAAGGCATACAAAAAATTACCCGATAAACCACCAACACTAATGAAAGCACCTAACCAAGATGCTTGCTCAACGTCAATGGCGAACTCCAGGGGGCTATCATCTTGCAATTTTGGCAGCATAGGAGCCAACCAACCCAGTCCAATGCCATGACAAAATGACAGGATTGTTACTATCAGAGGATAGAATATTGTATATGAGACAGAACAAGTTCAACTCTATATGGTCTTAAAAAATTTCAAAATTATATAGAAGAGGCATAGTTTTTTAAGATACAAATTTTAAAAAATAACTTCTACATCTGTGCGTTCCACTTTGAAATTTTACATCCCTAGATATTTCTTTTATGGTAACTTAAGATTTTTTTTTTTAATAAAGTGAGAATCCGATGTGACAGGCATGTAACAGCGCGAGTTGAAAGCGGCAAAGCAGTACAATTTTTACCATGGAGCACTACAAACCAAAAGTGTGTTGATGAACGACGAAACACATTTTACTCTAAGTGTAAGTAAGGAAATGTAAATACACAGAACTTTCGTTATTGGGTGAACTCATAATCTTCAACTAATTCATGAGTTGACTTTATATTCACCAAAATTTACTGTCTTTTGTAGTGTATGCACGGAAAGACGTCAATGTCGTCGACGGCAACAGTCAACGGAAAGTGATATATGGCACGGTACGTACTTACTGTATACCAGGGTAGATTGAAAAGTGTTGAATCCAAATAAGATATATATATATATTATATATAAATTTTTTTTTTATATGAGGTTGTCTTTATGAGTTATAGAAGAGAAGTATCGGATGAGCAAATCTGACTACAGATTCATATACAATACATCAAAATCCATAATCCAAAATCAAATCAAAAATACAGAGCAATTTTGCATTTTTGTGTGCTACAGTGCTATTTAGCCAACGAAATATCAAATCCATAGAAGTCACCATGCAGATAATCCATTATAAACAAAACTAATTTGTAATCTTAATTATCAATTATCCCAAGTTTTAAGTCCAAACTTTATTATAAATCACTCAGTATTTTATGTATTTGTCCGTCCTATCACTTGTCTGAGTGATGGTATCTAAAAGAGCTACATATTAGAATTAGACAAACGAAACAAGGGTAAACGAAATTGTCACATTAGAATATGTTCCTCTTAGAAATCACCTCCCGGTTAAAAAAAAAATTAATTTCGTTCAGTTAGGCTTAGCGATATAAATATCATAATACACAAAACTGGTATATTTTTTAAGGTTTTGTCTCCGAAATGCATTCTCAGCACTTTTCCACCAAATAAATAATAAAATTTAAACTTGCTTTAAATTCTTAACATTATCGGCGTACATAGGTATACCTAAATATATTTTATGTAAACGGATAATGAAGTTTTTACCTACAAGTACGATCAATATTTGTTATATACCATTGAAAACGTTTTGAAACTTATATTCAGAAAACATACAAAATCGGATCACCCTAGTTCGAAATATAGGGATAGAAAATACCCCATCCCAAAGGGGTCTTGGCAATTTTAGGTACATATCATCACACACTAACTATATTTATTAATATTTGGCAGCGAGACTATTCCAACTATTCTCAAGACCAAAAAAATCAAAAAAATTATTTACTATTATTCACATTATTAAAAAAAACTTCGGTTACCGACAAAAAAAAACATACTGTTTTTTAGTACGTAAGAGTTACAATTGGTAACTTCTTAAGAAACCTTCATAAAAAATAAGTTGACGATCAAGAATCGTAAGGAAAAACAAACTCTTTATTACGAACAGTAGATTAGTGTATCTTTTTTATATTTTTTTTTTCAAGTTCAAGGTTAAAGTTGTAGAAAATAAACCAGAAAACTGTAAGAATGATAATAACTATTCTCTTGTTAACTATTGAACACATGTGTACTATGTATTTTACCACTTATTGAGACCAGCAACTGTCGCCGGAATTCTGTACTAAATATGCCACTTGAACAACCTATCAAATCCAGTATCATTTTTGGTTTTTATATATATTGTATAATACAACTTAATATTTTTTAAATGCAACAAAATAAGCATTTAATTTAATTTATTTTTTAAACGAAAAATTTTCTAAGTTTGACGCTATATATATATGGACATTAGTAGTCCTTGTACAAATGCCAACTGCACATTTTTAACTGACAGAAAACTTTTCTTAACGACAACTTCCGCGAGTATCTTACAACTGACTACGCAATTCAAATGTATCTATTGTACAGCATCGCTCGCTTTGTCCAAAATCATCTACGCTGCTTTTAATCTAAATTCTAAACCAAATACAGCTTATTGAAAACAGCTCAGCTTCCAGATGACGAAAGAATAAAAAACGCAATTCATTTAAGTGCTCACTGCACAAGCTTTTTCTAAGCATTTTGCGATAATACAATTTCTCCATTCTTGACCTAGGTGAATTTATTGCATACGTGTATATAAATCATACAATGAAACTAAGTTCTTTTTTGCTAGAAAGCCAACTCATTCTGTGCTTATCACTTTTACTATTCTATACATTATTGTATATCACACATGTGGGATACCATGCATTAACTGGTAATGAACTAAGTATTTGTTCAATTTGTTCGTTTAATATCAGCGTTACAAAAGAACAAAACAGAGCACCAGTTATTTTTTTTTTTTCACAAAATAAGTATCACCAAATTTTACTTCAACTCTGCTGTGCTTCACACTTAACTACGAATACTTTTCTGAAAAACTAAATAAAAATATCTCTTAACTGGAACATTTTGCAGGCAGAGAATCTTGCACGTGGCTTTAAAAACATTTTACAAGCAACTCAAGAACAAGGACACCGAAATCAGTGAACTAAAAACAATGAAATTCAAACAAAAAAAAATGTAAAAGCGGTGATTTTTGTACATTTCAAACGCAAATGCTTTGTGATTATTTAAATTTCTTCAATTATATTTCTTGTAATTTTCTAATTCGCGGGTCGCGTATGAAAACTAACAAACCATAAACAGTAAAAAACAGAATCTTTCAGGCAAAAGCACTTATTTTTAGCTCACAGTCTTTCCAATTTAGGGTCGCTTTGATATATTTTAAAGTCTTCGGTGCACTGTGATGGATCCACATGTTAGCAATGCAAGATCCCATACGGTTTGAACTTTAACGCCTTAAAACAATCGTGGCAATTATGACATCCATCTATCGGTGAGCTTCTATATATCACAATGATTCTCGTCCATAAACTAAAAAATGTGATTAATGATAAGTATAATTCATAAAGTCGCTGTATCCGTTGATGTCAGTGTCCATGTTTCTGCGCCATACAGCAGGACCGGGATTAGCAGTGTCTTATAGATTTTTATCTTCGTAGTTCGTGAGTGGGCTCTACTTCTAATTTGCTTGCTGAGCACAAAATAGCAGCGTTTAGCAAGTGTGATTCTTCGTCTGATCTCTCGGCTAACATTTTTGTCGCTGGTAATTTCTGTTCCCAGATAGACGAAGTTTTCTACATCATTGGAGTTGAAATTCTCAATACTCACAGACCGTCTAAGACGCGCTGATGGTCTGCGAGTGGATACCAAGTACTTCGTCTTGTCGTGACTGTTTCTCAATCTCCGAGAACGCCCTTCTTACTCGCCATTTGTTGATGCCTATGATGTCTATGTCATCAGCATATGCGAGTAGCATCACTTCCTTATGGGCATTGGCGTAGGATGTACTCCAACAGGAGATTAAAAAAGTCGCACGATAAAGCATCACCCTGCCTGAAACCTCTCTTGGTATCAAAGGGTTCGGAGAGGTTCTTTCCTACTCTGACGACGCTTAGGGTGTGTGATAGCGTCATCATGCAAAGCCGAACGATCTTTGCTGGGATACCAAGTTCAGATAGGGCGCTGAAGAACTTCGTTCTTATTGGCGTGTCGAAGCGGCGTTATAATCGACAAATAGGTGGTGTGTGTCTTTATTGTACTCGTTGGTCTTTTCCAGAATTTGGCGTAAAGTGAAAAGTTGGTCACTGGTCGACCTCTTTGGTCTGAAGCCGCACTAATACTGGCCTATCAGTGCATTCGTGTATGGCTCCAGCCGTTTACACAGAATATAAAGAAGTTTTCATACAAAAAGTCAAAAGTGGGCAGTAGGTTTGTATGGGGGCTACCCCAAACAGTGTTCGGGTAACACCCATTAATGTATATGTCAAGCATCCGTTCACTAAAAGTTACCATATCAATTATTAAGTTGATATTGACTACAATAAAAAAGTTTTTCATACACAATGTCAAATGTGGGCGGTGAGTTTGTATGGGGGCTCCCCAAAAGTGGACGTGGCGGGTCAATCTTGACACTCCATTCAACTGCAATAAAAGCAAGTGTATGTATGTAAATTTCAACTGGATAGCATTACAATTGGTCCCCAAAAAAGTGAGCAACAACATACAGACGGACAGACAGACAGACGGACATGGCTAGATCAACTCGTCTCGTCGAGTTGATCAAGAATATATATACTTTATGGGGTATACTATGCCCCCTTTAATGCGTTACAAATTTTCAGACATATTGATAATACGAGGCGTATCCAGAAATGTACTGAATTTTTGTAGGTTTTAAATTTTTTTATTTAAACAACACAATTACGTGATACTTTAGTACATATGTAAGCTACTTTTCGACATAGTCACCATTCCTTTCTATGCAGGTAGTGCACCGGGGTATCAATTTTTTGATGCCACCCTCGAAGTAGTTTCCCACCAACCATTTGGGACCCACCTCGCTGACAGTTTCCGATATCCGAGGTTTTCTGTGATTGTTTCGTGTAGTAGAGATCTGGAGGTTTGCGGAAACATCGCAGAAAGTTCATCCACAGTCAATCTGCGATCGTCACGGAGCGCATTTTCGATTTTTTCCACAATTTTATCAGTCACAATTAAAGGTCTTCCATCATCAGGCACAGACGTACGACCGTTTTTAAACTCGCGACACCACTTGTACACACTTGTACGATTCATAGATTTATCACCCTATGCAGTTTTCACCTCATTATATTTATATATATTTATTTATATTTATATTTCGCACTTGGCGGGAGACTGGAATGACATTGTTCACGAAACGTGTTGTCGCGTGCGTCGACAGTTCTCAACGTACTGACCTCGAACCGGTCTCGTTGCAAAGGGGAGAAGTCAGGCTACATTGCAGTGTTGCCAACATGACGAAAATAAAAACCCTCCGACCGTGAGAGCCTCAGTACACTTACTTTCTGGATATGCCTATGTGTGAGTGGTATACAAATTAGTTTTAACTTCTGTTTTATATACGCACAACCCTACCAAATTTCATTTACACCGTTTCGTAGAAAATTAAACCCGAATGATTCAGAAATTAATGTATTGTTATGTATTTAAAAAAACTATTGATGTAGTACGGAGATAATTGCTTCAAGCCAAGTGATTTGAAATCGAAAAATTTATTCGTTTTATAAACACCGGAATAACAATTCAAATCTAATCCGAACAGTTTTTTTCGGATTTGGAAACCAAAACTGGGTGAATATACTATCCACCAAAACTGGGTGGATAGTATATTTTAATATTTCTAATAATTGTTATGATTGATAACAGTTTGGAATATTAAAACTACGTGTCCAAAATACACAACCTGAATCAAAAGGATAATAAATGCTGTCGTACAGCTAAGTGCTTTGTTCTTTGTCGCTCAGTTAACTGAGTTAACTGAGGTTGTTCACTTTCAATGGCCGTCAAATACATAATGTGTATTACTTATATTTGTGAAGTAGTATTATTTTTGCAAACAAAATAGTGGGTTTTTTTTCATAGTGGCAGCGACATCTTTTGACGGGTCTAGGTGGTTATCACACGAAGCTCGTATTTATACTATTAAGTAAATAGTAAATAGTACAAAGTTCAATGCAATCAATAACACATTTTTTTTTTTTTTCATCAATAAAAAACACGCATTTTTAGTCAAGCCCCTAGATAATTTTCGTATTGTTTTTATAAATTTTTTTTTTATTTTTTATTATTATTTTTACGATTTTAGTATATTCGGTAGCACAAGCTTTTATTTGTTGCGATTACCTAAAGTTCAACCTTTTTTTTTTGTGCAATGCCCCTTTTAAGTATGAATGCATAGATCTTTGCATATCTATAAAATGCTACTTATAAGTATTGAACTTTGGCAGACTGTGTCGAGTATTAACATTCTTTAATTGTAAATCAATCAATTATTGCAAATGTTTTGTCTTAATTATCTTAGTATTGCTTTATACGCTACACACATGCGTTTGTTATATACAGGGTTCGGCGCTCGAAGTGTTACCAACTTCACGCTGCTGCACTGTGGCCGGAATAGCCCAAATTTTGCCAGAAACCCCAAAAAGAAAATTTTGTAATATTTGATTAAAACTTGATTAACTTATTCTATTATATATTCTATTATATAGAACTGAGCTATCGATGTGCAGTACCAAATATTTTTTATTCAACACTGGTTCTTTACATCAGCCCTGAAAAACAGCTGTGTTTTCGACCAAAGTTTCATCGCTCTGTTCTTGCCGAAATATGTAAACTTTACAGCAAAGAAATCAATATTTGTCGGAAAATACATTAAGTGTTTTGCAATGGAGAATAAGCCGCAGGGTATGTAGAATACAGGGGATAAGAAATAGCTTATCATTTTTTGTGTTGTGTATTGTTTTTACGTGTTATTGTTGTGTTTGTTTTTTAGACGTCCCTAACTTAAACGTGACGTGTTTCGTGAAGTAAAAGTTGGTATTTTTCTCGCTCCTTCTTGCGACTAATGTTGCAGTTTTGTTTATTGAAATGTTTTATTAAGGTTTTATTAATTTTACTTGCTCGTATTTGCTCGTTTGCGAAACTTTTTATATTATTGCAGTTAAGTTAGAGTTTAGTCACTCAGAACTGCTTGAGCAATGGACTGCTGGTGGGCGCAAACCTAGTGCTGTATTTGATTGGATTTTCCAACAAATTAATAGTACGTTAAATCCATCGAAGAAAAAGCAAATTAAGAAAGATTGTGGCAAGGAATGGGGCTTCATGTTGATAGACCAAAACAAAACGGAAGCGGTAAACCTAATGATGGGAATACTGCAAGGAAGGCCTTCTTGAACATCAATTTATTTGCGTCCATATTAGAGTTTGATGCTAGTATTCTTCAATCGACTAAGCCATTTCGTGTGAATTCTGCACTAAAACTGGATCTCTGTACATGACTAAGTATATGTGGTATCCGATGTCGCCGACTATTCATAAGATTTTGGTCTATGGAACTCAAATAATGTAGACTTCAACAATTCGTGTTGGATGCTTAGGAGAAAATGGATCCGATTCGCGAAACAAATTTTACAAACGCGATAGACTGTTCCATGCGAGACAAAAATTAACAATTTGACTGATATTTTCAATCGAGCAATAGATTCTTCCGATACACGGTCTCAAGTCTCTATATGAATAAAAGATTAAACAGAAGTCGAAAAAATTTGCCAACACACATGCTGGCGCTTTTAGAGCAACCGATCGTTGTTGCTCAGGAAAAAAGTGAGTGTTCTGATGAAGAATTCGACTCTGATTTGGACAATAATCCGTCCGAATTAGAAGTAGAAGAGGAGTTTTAAAAATTACTATATTACTTGCATTTACTTAACTGTTTTTTTTTTTTATAAGAGAAATAAAAATATTTGAATAAAATGTTTTAGATTTAGATAGACCTAAATTAAATTTTATTTATTTGTTTAAGTAAAAAAAGGATTTTTTAATTAAAAGATACATACTTAAAATTGGGTTATATGGACAGTAAATGAGGGCGTGGTCGGATCGGTCTGAAACTTGTATCGTTTCTAATATATACCGTAAGTATTAAATATGCCAAGTTACACCGCTCTATGTCGGTTTAGTTTATGCGCAAATTTGGGCTATTCCGGCAACAGTGTGCTGTAGTAATCAAAGGGCTAATGACTGCGCACTCTGGTTTTGTCAAGCGTTTCCAGCTTCATTTCTTCCAAACAATGGTCACCATATTCGACAGACTTAAACATAATGGATTTTTGCATATGGTCCATTCTGGAGGTTAAAGTATCAACTAAATAATATGAGACGGTCAACGCCTTAAAGATTGCTCTTTGCCGAGAATGGAATAAAATGTCATCGTACCACATTCCCGAACAAACGCGATGCTATTATCCGCGCTAAAAATGGCTAAATAAAACAATAACATGTTTTGATTAAAATTTGAAATTTTTGTACAAAATATTGAAGTTTTTAAATTAAAAAAATAAAAATTGACAAAATTACAGCACTTATAATAGGTAACACTTCGAGCCCTGACCACTGTATACCCGAATTCCGTGAAGGTCGTCCAAAATCGGTTGTTGTGCCCAAAAACAGCGATGCAGTGCGTGAACTGATAATGCAAGATTGTCATGTGACATATCGTGAGATAGAGGCATTCTTGCACATTAGTTCCACTTCAATACATACGATTTTGCATGAACACTTAGCTGTAAAAAAAATTTGCTCTCGTTGGATACCCCATAATTTGACAATCGCTCAAAAGAAGGCTCGCGTCGATTGGTGTAAGGTTATGATTAAAAATTTCGACCGTGTGGGTATTCCAAGACGACCCAAATCCAACAAAAGTTGTTCGTGGAAGAAGCACAGCGAAGCAAATCATCGCCTGATTCTTCGGCCGAATGGGTCATGTGGCCACTGTTCCGCTTGAGCAACGTAGGACGGTCAATTTTGAGTGGTAAACGACCTTTTGTTTGCCGGAAGACTTCGAAGAAATTCGTAAAACCAACCGCCAAAGACGAATCATTCTCCATCATGACAATGCGAGCTCTCACAAATCTCGTCAAACAAGTGCATTTTTGAGCAGTCAAACATCGAATTAATAACTCATCCTAAGTACAGTCCTAATTTGGCACCCAATGACTTCTTCTTGTTCCCGAGTATCAAAGGTAAACTGCGTGGTCAACGATTTACGAGCGCCGAAGAAGCAGTTGAAGCGTTCAAAAATCATGTTTTGGAGGTGTCTCAATAGGAATGGAAAAACTGCTATGACAAATGGTTTGAACGAATGCAAAAGTGTATTAATCATCAAGGGGAATATTTTGAAAAACAATAAAGCAATTTTCATTAAAAATGTTTGTTATTATTTGCTATTCCCGAAATATAAATAGTACCCCTCGTATTAATGACTCGTGTGAATTACTGTGCTCACATAAAAAAAAAAATGTTGTATATTCAATTATATGAATCCTCAGTAAGAAGGGACGCTGCCCTTTCGATATTAATCATAAAATATTGGACAGCTGAATTAAAACACATACGAGCAGTTCTGGCAACGAGCGTTCCGGTCGTATAAAAAAAGTCACCATATCAGAAATGGTCGATAAACATCATGATTGGATTATAGATATTTGATGAAGAAGAAGAATAAAACATCGATTCATCACAACACACGGGAGCCCAGATTGTTTATTTATTATGTTTTTTTTTTTGCTTAGGTAGCAACAGGTAGCAACAAACCTAAACATACTTACATGCACGAAATTGCATTTTTATGGAATGAATTTTTACAAATAGCCAAGAGGTAACAACTGGTGCATGAAAACATTACAGTAAATCACACAGAACATTGTCACAGCACTCAACACTGTACATATTTCATATACACAATCAGAATGAGACAGAATCATACTAGAAGTACAACACAGAACACCTTCAGAGGGTATATATAGAATAAAAAACACCATTTACTGCGAGTCATAAAAAATAAATTGCATTCCATGGCCATTTGACTCCCCTCGAGATGAATGTTGTACTCTTGAGTTCCCGACTTCAAAATGCCCTGCCGCATTTCATCTTCTTATGCAAATAATTATGCAATAAGTGTCTACACTATGTGTGAAATGTTAACCTTCAAAAACATGTGCATTTATATCTATAGTCAAGTGCAAAAGCTTCACACTCTTTTTAACCCGCTTAAACACAACATATTCAATTGCTTTCTTTTTATACCATTCACACATAGTGTGAAATGGTATTATCAGTTTGTCTGAAAGTTTGTAACGCACTAAAGGAGCCATCGTAGACCCCATAAAGTATATATATTCTTGATCAGATCGACGAGACGAATCGATCTAGCCATGTCCGCCTGTCCGTCTGTATGTTGTTGCGCATTTTTTGAGATCCAATTTTTATGCTATCCAGTTGAAATTTTGCACATATACTTCTTTTTATTGTAGTCTAATGGAGTATCAAGATTGAACTGCCACGCCCACTATTTGGGGTAGCTCCCATACAAACCTACTGCCCACTTTTGACTTTTTGTAAGAAAACTTCTCTATTAAAGTCTATATTAGGTTGAAATGCAATGTGGTGCCTTTTTATGGTCAGCCGCTTAACATACATAGACTAACGGGCGTGGTCCCATACAAACCTATGGTCCACTTTTGACTTTTTGTAAGAAAAACTTTTTTATTAAAGTCAATATTAGGTTGAAATGCGATATGGTGCCTTTTAAGAGACAGCAGCTAAACATATATAGACAATTGGGCGTGGCCCACTTTTTGAGGTAGCCCCCATACAAACCAACGTGCAATTTTGTGTTTACAATACTATTTAAAGTTTCGTGTGAATGGTATTAGAG
Source organism: Leucophenga montana (assembly GCA_035044765.1). Classification (NCBI taxonomy): domain Eukaryota; kingdom Metazoa; phylum Arthropoda; class Insecta; order Diptera; family Drosophilidae; genus Leucophenga; species Leucophenga montana. The sequence continues at coordinate 65,634 of JAWNNQ010002021.1, read as the reverse complement.
CTTTGGTTCAACCGAAGTTAACGTTTTTTCTTTAGGTGTTAGGTGAAAACAATGTAACATTCTCAGCCAATCACAAAGACCTGCTCTCTCTCTGTATCTCTCTGTCTCTCTCTCTCTCATCTCTTAGCACTTTCAATTTTCTAAAAAATAACAACAAAATAGTCAAAGTGACGCCAAAGGAATAAGCAACAGGCGAAAATATGTTGTTTTGGATTGACGCCGCTGTAAACACACAATGACAAAGAGAAATTTAATTTGGCCATTCTCCTCTTATTTGCAACTTTGCACTTTAACGTTTAGCACATGGTAGAATAATATAATTATGTAGAGTATTCCACATAGCTGCTTTTTTTTTCTAAAGGTCGATTCACACTGTAGAGCACGCCGCTACAAAGCTCGAAACTGTTATGGGCGCACTTGCCAACATGTTGGCGAGTTTAAGTTGAGTGTGTTTTGCACTTGCAGCCATGCTGTTCAAAAGGAAAGTACCCAAAGTGTGACTGTTTGTGTCTTCTTTGCACTGCGCGTTACTTTTAAGACAGAAGGTCAAATTTCGACCACTGGGAAAACTCTAGTATAAATAAATAAATATAAATTTTTACGTTTCATTTTAAGGTGTTTAACAAAAAACAAAATATGCATATTTTTATATAGAGTTGTAGGAATTAAAGAAATTTCCGCTATTTTTGCTTAAAACGTAATATTAAACTTCATTTAAAACTTAATAGCACTTATAATGCACAAATAGTTTTTACATATTCTTTTTTTTCACATAGTACTTCTTTTACATTGTTTGTATTTGTTGAAAACTAAGTAGCAAATAAAAGAGCGTATTACCCGTGTATAATACGGACTTTAATAACGAAATGAAAAAATCGTTCGGTGCAGATGGTCGAATTTCAACAAAAAGGCGTACGTAGTAAAGCATTTATTTCTAAACCTAATCTGCTTCTTTATACGAAGAATCCAAAAAAAATCAGTTTGGTGGCTCTATCTTTTATAGTCTCCGAGATATCGGTGTTCATACGAAAGACTGACGGACATATATATATTCTATGGGATCTGCTACGCATCTTGAAACTTAGTATAGCCTTTCACCCAGTGACTCAAAGAAAGCTTTTCAATGCCAAAACTGATTGTGAATCACAAAATTTACAGTAGAAGAAATTCCCAAGGCTAAAATTTAACAACAAAAAAATTGTTAAACACTGAGAAACACGAAAACCCAATGGTGTTCAAATTCCAAGTTCCATAATATGCACACGACTTTATAAAGGTCGTAATTTTTGTGGGATAAAGTTTTCGCACTGTTTCTTGTGGCTATTTTTTGTTATTATTTTCTGCTTATCGTTGTTATGGTTTCAATTATTGATAACTATAGATTGTCAAGAGTACAAAATTACTCATAATTGACAAACTGTATTTTATCTTAACATTTAGTAAGTGTTTTAGCATATTAACAGCGTGTTTTTCAATGACTGGAAATGAAATTCAGTTAACTGACAGAATGGCAGTCTGTTTGAATTTTAAGAGGACATTAAAAATGACGCCCTAATAATAATTTTATCACGGAAATACTTAAGCACTACGCATGTTGTTGAAGTAGTGCCTAAAACAATACTGTTGAAATATTCCAGAGAAAATGTTCTAGAGATTGTTGACTTTCTAAATTGAAATTAATTGCAAATAATCACACGCTGTTTTAGGTTCTTTACCCATGGCGTCATCGAAAATAAGTGCTTGACACTGGTACGCATAAACTTTTGATAGTAATTTAACTTTTATCTAATAACTAAACGCGTAAAAAGCTCCAGTTTCATACTACTTTCCTTATGTTTTCTTTTTGTCTGTCTCTGTCTCTTTCTCTCTGTCTCTTTTCTATGTCTGTATGTATCTATCACCTATGTATCTCTTTCACGCTTCTTATCAATTAACATTTGCTGGCAATCTTATCATCTGTGAAACATGAACGGCTTTTAAAACCGAAAAAAGTGCTTTATAATTGTGTATTCATTTTTTCAAACCATCGATACAATAATAAAATCATATTTTAAAGACTAAAAGCGAATTGTTTTCGTCCCCTTTTTATTGCGCAATTCGGTGACATTCTTAAATTATATAATTCAACAAACACCATTTAAACAAATCGAGAGCACACGACAAGTCAATAAATTACCCAGCATTGTTAAGCAATTAATTTGTTTCTGGTTGTCATAAATTGACGTATTGTAAGCAGAAGAAGTTACTATAAATGGTTGGTTACTATAGTGTTCCAAAATGAAAAAATAAAACATATTATGACAAAAAACATTTGCCCTATTCGAAATCAATATAGTATTTTGCATGATCAAGAAGTATATTCCTGAAGAAGTATGACCTCAGTGTAAATTAAAACAAAATGTTTCACGCCGTTTTGGAGCAGAAGAGCACATCAGACACAGGTAATACGAAGAACGGGTGAGCCAATCTATCATCATCCATAATCACTGTGTCAAATATATGTCAAAATAAAATTTGATTTGCCTAAAATTAAGACCAAATTTTCGTGCTCAAATTTCGAGTGATAATACATTGTAGTACATATTGGGGTTATTTTGATATATATTACACTTTTATGTGAAAATCCTGTGAGCTGAGATATAGCATCGCAAAAGTTTCAGTTTTTGCTAATTGTCATAATGCGTCATACTAATGGCTGTTACATCTGTTATACACATCATGAGCACACAGCTGTTATAACTCTTATGCTCATTACTTTAGTGTATTTTTTCATATGTATTCATAGATATGTATCTATGCGTGTATAAATGTATTAAATATATGTAATGCACACAAGAAGTAACATATACATTTATGTATGTAGTTTTATACCGTTAAGAAAAGAAATTGGTTATTTAATCTAACACATTTGTTTACCTAAATTGATGTGTATTTATTAAAAGCTTATTCATAATGTTGTCTAATCGTTTTAACGTATAAAACTATCAAAATAAGCAACAACAAAATGTATTGTCACACGTTAACGAGTTTTGAGAGACTCCTAGTCGTCTCAACTTTTTTTTCATTTTAACGTATGAATATTTTAACTTTGGTAGTAATGGAAAAGACGATTAAAATTGCTGCCAGAATAAATCAGTTTTCTCAGCCTTAGTAGAAACTTTGGTATTTTGTGGTTTATTGAGTTCGATTACACATATTTCACGAAAATCAAACAATTTTAAAACTTTTTGCGAATTTTATGAAATGTGAAAATGTGAAAATGTGCGCTCGCAATGCAGTTTAAAATTTTCATACGTTAAAAGATTAAAAAAATATAGTGAATAGGCTATATTTAAAAATAAAATGTTTTAAGGAGTCATCGTAGGCCCCATAAAGTAAATATATAATCAGTTGGACGAGACGAGTCGATCTTACCAGACATTTGTCTGTATGGATGTTGTTGCGCACTTTTTGGGCACCTATCTATACAGATACAAATAAATTGGAGTGTCTGTTTGCAATATTAAAATAACCGCTTTTTACTAAATGTATATACGATACCTAGACCAAAATAAATTTTTTTACAATATTTTCTGTCTGTCTGTTTGTTCCGGCTAATCTCTGAAACGGCTGGACCGATTTTGACGGGACTTTCACTGGCAGATAGCTGATGTAATAAGGAGTAACTTAGGCTACTTTTATTTCAGAAATTTAATTTATTTTTTATTATTATTAATATAAATCTAAAATCTATATATATATATATAAATGGAAGTATGTATGTGGAAGCGCTCGCTAGTAAGTGAACAAAATGTTGTTCAACTCAATGCTAGATGTCGCACCAGCTGGTCATGTTCAATTCAACGCTAGATGTCACACCAGCTGATCATGAGCTAAAGCGGTCAATGATCATGAGTTGGTGTTTTTTAAACTTTAATACTACTTTATTATATTTAAAATTTATCTTCTATATATAGAAAAATGAATGTATGTATGTATGTATGTATGTATGTAGACTCCGAAACCGCTCAACCGATTTTGATCAAATTTTGTGGCAATGTTCAAAATAGTCCCGTGGGTGATCCTGTGAAGTTTCGTGGTGATTGGATAAACATATTTTTTTAGATTCTTCTAATTTTAATAGAATTAAAGGTAGAGTAAAGGAGCATTTGGAGCATGTGGGGATAGGAGTGACAGGGGAAAGGGGAGGGCTGCGTACAACGTCGCGGGGACCATCTAGTTTTTAATACATCCGGCTGTAGTCAGCACATAGATTTATTTTTATTGCACTTTAATAGAGTATCAAAATTGACATGTCACGCCCACTTTTTAGGGTATCCCTCATACAAAACACCCCCTAATTTCGACTTTTTGTAAAACATTTTTCTTTTGTTGGTGTCCATATCGCCTTAAAATTGACATGGTAGCTTCATATGAAGGGAGTCTGCACATGGATGTGATCCCCCCAATTTTTAAGATAGCCACCATACAAACCACCCGCACACTTTTGCCTTAATACAATATCTATAATATCTACATTTCTAAATTTGACATGACGGCTTTTTATGCACGTATACTTCACATAAATATAAAGGGGGCGTGTTACGCCCACAGTTAGTGGTAGCCCCCATAGAAACTTACCGCCCAATTTTAGAATTTTATATCAAAACTTTCTTATTACAGTAAATATCAACATAAAACTCAATATATTGGCTTCTTATGAACGGACGCCTCACATATAGAGAAATGAATGTGATTTCTCCATTTTAGGGGCAGCCATACAAACCCACCACCAACTTTTGGGGTTTTTTATGAAAAACTTTAGCATTTCAGTCAAAATAAGCTTAGAATTTGGCATGGTGGCTTTATATAGACGGTCACTTCCCATAATTACAATATCAAGGAGCGTATCAAGGAGCGTATATACTTAAGCTGCAAACACAAAATTTAATCGGGTCAAATTATAGGTTAATTCCGATTAAATTTCCTATTTAGTTCCATATCAGACTACTGTTGATAACATATAACTATGTTATTAAAACTCAAGTGAATTGCTTCTCTACCCTTTTTATCACACAATTCAATGTTCTGCAGTGAGATTCATAAATTAAATAACTCAACAAACATTTTGAATAAATCGACAGCACACTAGAAGTCAATACCATATCCAGTATTGTTAAGCAAGTATTTTGTTTCTGTTCATCATAAATTGACGTACTACAAGCATAATAAGTTGCTATGCAAGGTTGGTTTCAAAGTTCCGAAGATTTCAACTCAATAAAGAGACTCTATCTAGAATAAGTATTTTATCAATCAGTTAAATTGTAACCGTATATAAATTTTAATGAAAAGTAGAGTCAAGTCGTCTGCAATTAGACGTTAAATTTTCATCTTATTATTTGAAAAATATGGAAACCATTATGCCACACCCACCTTTCATGGTATCGTCTATTTCAACTGACCGTTTACTATTAATTCCAAGAAATAAGCTCTAAAACTCTAAAAAAAAAAGCTCAAACTGATGTCAGTAAAATGTGTATATATTGCACTTGATTTTAAAATTCGGAACTTTTCAAAACATACCTTGTTAAAATGCTACACAAAGTCACAACTAACAACAATCAATATTTAATTAAATTATGTAAAGAAGTAAGGGTGTTAATGTTGCGATGACCATGTGATACGCTGCATAGTTCAACGATGAATGGTATATTGAAACTTAACAAGTTAACTAAACAAGTTATTAAATAAATAAAGAATAAAATAGTGAACAACTTTCCGAAAATAAGCTTTTATTATAAAAAGAGATACATTTTAAACAGATTTCTGCTAATTTCTTTTTAGAAGTGTTTTTAGAGAGTAAGCTAATGATACGATCAGCAAATTTAAAGGTTTAACTTTATTTTGAGCCAAAAGTTCGGCTGAAATAGTGTATTTATCTATATTTTTATGGTGTTTTGGATTATTTTTTCATTCGGTCACTCTTTACACAAAAAGTAAATTCACAATAAAACTAGACAAAAAAAAAGCAAAAATGAATAAAACAAAGATAATTACTTTGGCATGTCATGCGCAAATGGTGAATATACTCAATGCATGCATTTTTAAAATGCTTTCCTCTATTGATTCTGTATATTTTAATAGAAATATAAACAAAAGTCAAGTGTGACCTATACGAGTCGATGTGAAAAATGTTGCAGTATGTATATAGCTATCCCTGTCGCAAGGTCTCTGTCATGTTTAAAATCCCAGAGCAATGAAGGGGAAAAAAATTTACTGATTGTATTCGTGTGCCATAAAGAGAAAAAAAGAATAGAAATGGTTACGTTAGATTCGTGTTGTACTATGCGGAATACGCTACATTACTAAATAATTCGACCGTTGAAGTGGATAGAAAGATATAAATAAGAAAATGGACAAATCATATGCCTCTTTTTCATTGAGTATATACAGCGGCGCTAAAGCAAAACAATACATTTTCAACTGTTGCTTATTCCTACGTCCTCGCTCACTTCGGCATTTTTGTTGTTATTTTTTTAACAAATTGAGAGAGCTGAGAGAGAGTGCTTTGTAAGAGAGTGAGTTTTTGTGATTAACTGTGCGCGTTACCAGGTTTTTACCTACCTTAGACACAATAGTTTAGAAGAAATACATTCGTCTCTGCTCCGCTTCACACTCTTCCCAACAAAAAATAAATATAGCGAATATGTTGTTTTTAAGTGGCTTAAAATGGATGCGCATGATTTGCTCTTGCCAATTTTTATAAAGATACTTCAAACTATAATTGAGCAATAGTGTTCACATTTTATTAAAGTAAATTTCATTCCCTTAAATTTTTACTTCGTAGTTCTATCTGTTATAATTTTATAGCAATTCGTTTTTTAACACGAACACTAGCAAACATTTTGCAAGAAATGAAAATTAATGTGAACGAAAAATAAAAAATTAGTATCTTTGTCAGTAGAGATTTTCTCGGAAACACGATAGGACATACTGTTACATAATCTTTATTTGGTAAATTTCTCAAACTTTCATTTTCGCGATCGTTTTCGATATCGTCAACAATTTACGAGTTATAAGTGAAATTCTGCACTTTTCAATATAACTATGAAAGAGAGAAGATGCAGATCCCTCCCCAACTGATTTTTCTGGATACGCGATAACTTCTCTAACAAATAATGTAACAAAAATTTTAGTTACAAATTTTCTTGTGCGTTTTCCTATAATGACTAAACTAGTATATTGTGATTTAAAAAATCTCTCTGAATTCAATAAACTGAATCGTTCGAAACAACCAAATATTATCTATTCTAATTAATCTATTTTTATTATTGATGAACAAATTAAAAAAAGTATAAATAATATAAGATTGGGCGTAAAATGATTATAATATATCTGGAATTGTACTTTAAGGACCATTTTTACGACTTAGAAATATATTAGAAAATACGAATTTTCAGGATAAGCTATTGCTGGAAATATATTACGTCTAGTATGACTAGTAATAAATCGAATTCGAATAATATGATTCAATTTTTGGGCTGTTATCGTTGAAAAATCGGTTACTTTTGTCTTATTTGTCAGATGTCCCACACAAGTGGACAATCCACGCATTTGCACAAACGTAAACGCATAAAAAGTAAAAATTAGAAGAAGAAAAAATGGATGAGAGTGAGCACCGCCAAGATAGAAAAAATGTCTTTCGTTTGCATTTCATGGTGTCAAAGCGTTAAAACAATCATCAATTTTATTTTCGTTTTTGCTTTGGTTTTGCTAACGAAATTGTGAAGTCAAGTTGGCAGCTCTAAAGCTAATATCTTTGATATATATTTATTGGGTTGTCGAACTAGGCAATACGTTTCATATGCTCAATAACAGTCGTGAATTTGAAAACCATGTAATGTGGAAAAAATTAGCTATAAAGATATAGGCAAGGCGTGAAAACGACACTTAATGCTATTAAACAATAATTCTTTTAAATTTTTAATGTATCAAACTGTAGGACAACTCATTTGTGTAAAAATGCTTTACGATTGTCGGTAACTGTCAAATTGCACTTCTTTCTTTGTTTAAAGCCCATAAAGGTAACTTTTGTATATAAAAAAGTCAGGAAAAGACAATTGGAGTATGAAAAAAAACAACGTAAGTGTCTTAGAAGCGTATCCGATACTTTGTCATGTTCAGACATCAGACTTAAGACATTCTTTTTTTGCAATTAGGTGTTCACTACTTCAACGAACAACTTGCAAACTTACAGCACACATATTAAAGACAATTAAAACGTAAAATATGACTGCGTTGTTGATTTGCTTACTTTAATATCAAACATAAAGTAAGAAACTATTCAATAAATCAAAAATTCGGAATAAGAACAATATTCGTCTATGTATGACCTCTTTCAAGTGGCCGGTCAGCCGGCGTAAACTAACTTAATTTCAAACTCAATTTAAGACAAGTTTGCATTTCCATAGTTCGGTTGATTTTTGGTTGAGCACACTGCATTATTTTACAAGAGATTTTGCAAAATTAATAACGAATTCAAATAGAATACTAAAAAAGATTGAAACAGATTACTCAGAAAAATAGTATTGTGTCCAATTGTAAGAGCGTATTTATTTTTTAAAATGGTTAAGTTACCCAAAGCGCGCTTGAAAAAGAAAAACTAGAAATTTGAAACCAAGCGAAAGAGAATTCTTTGAAAGAGATTACCGTGTCACTCCCGATGTAGCCTGTGCCATCTTTGGAAACGAATAATTCGAGAACGCTTAAATTGGAGATTAAATTGTATGTAATATTTAATAAGATTTTGGTTTTTTTAGATGTTTACATGGTGTAACAGCCGCATGTTGTGCTGATTCAGAATATACGCATATGCCTAATGTTAACTCCGACACCTAAATTTTGGTCGTATTAATTTGACAAACATAATATGCACACTAAATATTATGTTTGCAGGGTATACAATTTGTTTTACCCACGCGTGCTTCGTTAACATTGACACTCGAAGTGCGACTAACAATCCAAGTGCGAACTAGGCATATGGCATGTGCAAGCCTTCACTCATTTATACCTAAATAAATGATATGCTAAGATTGAGAAGTCAATAGAAACGACTACAAATTGTATAGAAGAGTTTACGAACAAATATACATATATATATATATATATATATATATATATATATATATATATATATATATATATATATATATATATATATATATATATATATATATATATATATATATATATATATATATATATATATATATATATATATATTTATATATATATATATATATTCGTTCCAATTAGGAACTTATGCAGTACTACTACAATACATATATCGACTCGTTTTGTTTTTGAAGGCATTTTGGTTGCTAACCCACGCAAATGATTTCAATTTGTCTAATTATGATGTCCTTACGAAAAATGTTTACAGCACTGAAGAGCCCATTCAATCCATCCGCTTGGTACACGATTAAAGAGCTATCAAACCAAAATGGTTAAGGCATCTGTATACGACAACCCTTTTTAGTATAGAAAATTTGGAAAACTTTCCGACAAATTTAAATGCCATATGTTCAATATAGTACTACTTTCGAATAGACTTTCGAATAGACTTTCGAATAGGCTGAGGAGGCACCAGCTGTGCTCCAGTTGAGCGCCAGCAACCAGTTGAGCGTCACAGCTTTTTTCACTTATACAATAGTATCTGCATACACATAAATACAAAATATTATCAATCATTTATCATTTTATTGACACCTCGCAATTTTGCGCTTGTCTGAGTTTTGTATACTGATAAAAAAAAAAAACATATAGAAAAAAAAATTGAAAATTGATAATGCGACTCGTGAAATTTGGTTCTTCTGACTTCTTTTAATGCTTTTATGAATTTTTAGCTTTTGTTTTGATTTTGATAACAATTTGTATCTATTATGTTTTATTTTCAGAAAATTCGATTTTTCCTGAAACAGTTATTTACCATACATTCTAGTTGATACAAACTATTGAAAACGTTCAGAAAATAATTGGTCAAAAAAGTCGGTTTCTTGAATTTTTCTATTCAGACTGAATTGTAGTAGTATCTTATCTCAATTATAGAATAAAAAATAAAATTGAAACGCCTTGCGATAATACAAAAATAGTGAATTGGTACGAACGATATGTAAGAGCATTTGCATAGTAGTATGTGTATTTTCAATATAGTATGGGCAACTGCTAGTTAGACAAATCTATACATTTTATACCAAAAACCAAAAAAAAAGTATTCTATTAACAATCTTTCCCACAAAAGAAACATGCTCAAAATTAATATAGCTACTAAAAATACAATAAGGCTTTGTTAGAAAATATACTCTATATAGTATAAATACTTAAGCAGAATTTTTTTTTGGTACCATTTTAAGCTGTTAAACAAAATAAGAATATTATTAATATTTTTATAAAGTGTTGGAGTTAATGAGTAAATGTGCGCAAACAAATAATTTTGTCAAATTTTCGGTTATTTTGGCTTAAAACATAATATTAAACTGCACTTAAAACTTAATAGCACTTATAATACACAAATAGCATTTACATATTCTTTGTTAATTGCGCGGCACAATAATATTATTGCCGTAACTTCTTCTTATTATTTTTGTTGGCAAAAAAGTAGCTAATACATAAGCATATTACTCTTGTCTAATGCGTGTTTTAAATGTTCAAAAGTGAAAATGGTCGAATTTCAACCGATAAACAGATATAATAATTGTTAATTGTTAATACGCACCGTGATGCAGTTCTAAAAAGCCAGTTCACATTTCTTGAAGTAAATATTGTCGAAATGATGATTTTTCTTTTTGTTTTGAAGTATTTTGAAATATTTGCACTATTAAAAGTTTACAATTCTTAATGTGAAACCAAACAATTGTGACTTACGTTTTAAATCTTATTAGTTTGATTTCTTATTTACCCATTAGCAAAAGAACAACTCAAAAGCATTGCGCGCACACACACTTATGTATAACTCGTATTAAGTATTTTGTATTTATTTTCATATTTAGTCAATTTCACACTATTTAACACATATTGAGCGTAAACAAACGTTTTGCATTCTCAAATACATAATCAACTTCAGTGACAACTTGTTTCGTTTTGTGTTACGAGAGTTTGTTTTACGTATGAGAATTGAATACCGTTTCCGTTTCCGCGTATCACGTATCGCGTATCGCGTAAACTCAGCGTTAGCGGCAAACGGTCGCATCCAAATAGCGATCTGGTATGAACTAAACGTATTAAATTCAAATATGGCGCTGACAACTGTTAATGATGTACTGCGAAACATTTCAGTGTGAAGTTTCAAATGCTACGAACAATGATAAAAGCTTAGCATAGAGCTTTTCGAGGAGTATGTATTCTCTTTTTGTGGCTAAAGAGAGAGCTTATAGGGTGACCATTTGTAAAAGTTCTTTTCGAATATTATAGGTTAAAGACCAGCACTAATCACTGTGGACTAGGGAATGAAATTTTTGGATTTCTTCAACTAACCGAAATAGATAATTTGTGTAGTAACCGGTTGACCGGTCATTTACCGCTAAATTTTCACATATATTTTAAGCTTACTAACCACAGATAATACAAATATAACAATCATTATAACAATTATTATTATAATCAAAATTTGAACAAGAAAACACGTTAACTTCGGTGGAACCGAAGCTTTAATACTCATCACTTTTGCATATTTTGTTTGACAATGATGGTTGTTGTTGTAACAGCTTGACTTGGGCTGCATTAGAAAATATATATATATACAATTTATTATATAATGAATGTAAGAGAAAGATGAACCGAAATGTAACCCTAGGTATCAAGTCCCAGGAACGAAGCTACTACTATTGGACGCAGCCAAAGATCTGTAGAACTCAATCGAGTCGGACGGGAAGGATAATTAAACAGATGGTCGTGTTATGCGGTGATTCACCACATTCAGGACAGCTATCATTAGTGCTGATCCCAATCCGCTCACTGTAACACTCCAACATATTGCTCCATCCGGATCTCAACTGTGCAAATTTAGTCCTGGTGTTACGAGGGAGACGTTTTTCGCTCTCGTCAATAGGTGGTGGTCTACCACCTAGTACAATATTGTCCCTATGAAAGGTAATTGACTGTTCACTTGCATCTTTATGAATTTGAGCCCTACCGGAAGTATAAACATACTCCTCTAATTGACCATGTGGTACATAACGAGCAATACTCGCCTTATAGCTTCTGATATCATACCTTATTCGAGTGGGTACTATTCTCGAGAGAGTGCCATGGTTAGGATGATTGCTCCTGTACGCATCTAACAGGAACTACTTCGAAAGGATATCATTATGCTGGTGAACCGGTAACATCATCGCTTCTTCATGTAGGTGGTTTTTCATGAATCATTTGTAGACAACCAGTAGCAGTTCTCAGAGACTATTTTGACCTCTTTGCAGGCATTGCCATTGAGTCTTACTAAGGTAAGGAATCCAGACAGGAGCAGCATAGTTTAGGACAGATCGTCCAATAGCTTTATAGGTGCTATTTATTGTATCTTCGACGAATTGTAACGGATCGAATGCTGTACCTTCTATCGTAGGGTACTGAAGTGTCGGAGTACTCAAACCACCCATCATACACAACCCGGGTGTTTTATTTCAGTTTTTAAATTTTTAAAAAATGCTTAGATTTAAAGATTTCTAATATACTAAATTTTATTCATATATAGGGTGTTTTCTTAGAGGATTAAACTATCATACTGCCCACATATCCGAAATCATATTTAAACACTAATGACATAAAATTATCTTTTTAATAAAACCAATTTTGAGTTTGAAATTATATAATCCAGTTTTTTAATTCAATTCAAAGTTCTATACCTCTAAAAAAAGATATATACACTTGATCTAATAAGTCTGCGTACACCACAAGAAATTAAAAATCTTAACTTTAATCGCAAATATCTTAGCTAATGTTTTATGTATTGAATCAAACTTTGTTTTATTATATAGTTTATTAATTTCTCTTAACTAATAATATTTTTTCTACATTTTTAAAATTATAGTTTTAATTCATTTTATGCTACAACATGTCAGAAAAGCACTACCGCAAAAGTCTGCGTACAGGCTTCTTTTTTCGAAGAAAACGATATGTTAATAACTGGTAGGATAACCCTTTCTCGCCAGTACTTCTGTAAGAGGTCTTGGCATTGAGTCCACAATTTTATTTTTGTCTTCAGTTGTAATTTTTTCCCATTCCTCCATTACGAGTATTATGGCTTTTTTATATTTTAGGATGTAATGGTGTTGACGGATTCTGCGCTCGCGTAAGTCTCACAAATGCTCTATGATAATCAAGGACATTGGGGATGTGTCCTCAACAGATTTTTTATTTTATAAAGGAGCCAGAGCTTTACTTTATGCGGATTGTGCTTGGGGTCGTTGTCTTGCTGGGAACTTTGCAGCAAATCATCCTTCAAAACTTGGATATAACTAGTTTGGTCCATTGTTGATTCAATAAATGTTAGTTTGCCAACACCGCGGCCTGATATACACACCAAACCACAACTCCTCCACCATGTTTTACGGTTGGCAACAAATTTTCCTTTTCATCTTTCTTCACACCAGCTTCTTTCTTCATACCAGCATCTTTCTTCATACCAGCAAAATACAAAATTTGTTCTCGTCCGAAAAAAGAACCCTGTTCCAAAACTCTGGGGGCTTGGAAACGTACTCATTTGCAAACTCCATGCGCTTCCGCTTATTTATAGCTGAGATATGAGGCTTCTTACGGGCAACTCGACCATGATACCCAGCCCATGATAAATTTCAGTGCTGTAAGAACAGAAATTATTTTTGAAAACATTTCTTCAACTTCGAGCTTGGATTCTGTCACACCAACTGAATGTTGCTTTTTTTCTCTAATTTTGTTAAGAGAAATGGACGACCTGATCGGGGATTTGACCGGAAATGTAGTTAGTTACTTCAATAGACGAGCCAGTTGAACTTCTTAAAGGACTTTTTTGTGTATAGTATTAGAGCTGGTTAAACCGAAGTTAATGTTTTTTTTTCGAATATTATAATTAGAACCAATATTTTAGCCGATTACGATTTATGCTAAAATAAATATTCAGTTATTATTTAAACAGGAGAGGAGGGGTAAACAGTTTACTGTGCCCCATAAATACCAAAAATTTATTGTAAACATCTATTTATAAGCTTATCCATATCTATCCACGTTTGCATTCTAGAATCATGCCCAACGAAAAAATCATGTGCCATATGCAAAAATTATTTAAGTTCGAATTAAAAATAACAGTAAATAATATATAAAACAAAAAACAATTAAAAATTAATAAAAAATTGTCTAATTTGTTCACTGACAGCAACTGCTTTTCACTCAATGATTGAATAAACAGTTTGCGAATTATAACATTTCAATTATACATATACAGGTGTTTCAAAAGAAAGTTCACATTTGATTTGCTGATTGCGTGAACGTAACTATTCCGAGGGGCGCGGGGGGTATGTCAATCGGTAGCCTAGCTTTTGGGAATTTAGTCGCTATGGAGCGTTTCTCGGGAGCTGACCGTGCGTCTGTGAGTTTTACAACAAAAGGTAATTCAGCGACTGTTGCGCGTAGAAAATGATGCAGTATTCGACATGTTCGTCATTTAAATGATGCGCCAAGTCCTCGACTCATTGGAAAAAGGGGCGAGAAGTTTGAAGAGACCGGTTCAACGCTGGATAAAGCAAAATCCGGGCGTCCAAGGTCTTCGAGAACGTTCGAAAACGTAGACAGTGACAACCCGGACTAAGTCTGTTCGTGACAACCCGGACCTTTCGATTCGGAAGCGTGCTGTTGCTTTAAACGTGCATAGATCATCATTGTTCCGCATTCATCGGGCTATACTCATACTTTAACTTTGTCAACTGTTGGAAAATCGGCTTACTACAGCACGCGTTCGAAGCTTCAGTTCAAGTAGTTTTTTTCATATAGTTTACATGAACCCATACACACATAAAATTGTCGGATTTATATCACGAAATTAAATAGAAACATCTTTGCAACCAACGAATCACAGTTTCGGCCAGATTTTATGCCGAACGTCATATCAAATGAGCCTCATATGAGCTTTCTAAGCGCTGGTATAAGGCTTTCTCAGAAGAGTTCTGAGAGCAGAAATTTTGAAATGTGCTAATTAAGCCCTTTCATTTGATACCCAAGACGGTATCATTAAAAAAAAAATTTTAGTTCATGATTTTATGTCCTCATATTTAATTTAAATGGACGTTACATTGTCCATTTAAATTAAATTTTTCGGTTGCAAAAGTTTTACCTTTGAGTCGTCGTCTCTCTCCTCTTGCTTCCTCGTGCAGGTTATATGCCATTTTAACCTCTCCAGAAGGTGGCACCAAAGAGAAGATATTCCAGTAACTGATTGCGGTTTCCTGTAGTTTGCAATTAGTCCCAAAGAATTGTAGTAAAGATAAGCCACTTGTGAATAATCCTGGCTAGGATAATGTGGTATATACATGTTCCAATGGGTTTTTGGAATAGGCGCTGCATTCAACAATAGTTGGCACAAGAATATATGTATGTAAATCAGGTGACTACCTACAATACCATGTTCCCGCCTCAAGTAAGTAAGTAACAAACGACTCACATCTCCAGTGTTTTACAAACACGGTTTGGAAAGCTGAACCAGATTAATTGGTTGTTACGCAGCAATAGTAAACTGTCTTTTAGATAAAATTAATCCGCAAATCACGCGCAATATCATCCAGAAAGACGGACTTTTCCAAATAGACTCGTCTCGTCGAGCTGATAAAGAATATACACTTGCTCGAAAAGTTTTGAAATTTTAACTTTAATCGCAAATATCTCAGCTAATGTTTTAAGTATTGAATCAAACTTTGTTTTATTATATAATTTATTAATTTCTCTTCACACTAATAATGCTTTAATGCTTAATTTTTTAATGCTTCTTTCTTCAAAGCAAATGATGTGCTAATAACTGGTAGGATAACGCTTTCTCGCCAGTACCTCAGTAAGACGTCTTAGCATAAAGTCCACAGATTTTTTTGTATCTTAAGTTGTAATTTTTTCCCATTCTTCATTATTATGTCTTTTTTCAGATTTTTAGAGGTAATGGTGTGTTAACGGATTCTACGTTCGAGTAGGTTCCACAAATGCTCTATAGGAATCAGGTCCGTACATTGGGGAGGTGTCCTCAACTGATTTTTTATATTATAAAGGAGCCAGAGCATTACGTTATGCGCATTGTGCTTGGAATCGTTGTTTGCTGAAACCAAAACTCTTCTTGCAGCCCCAATATCTGGGAACTTTACAGCAAATTATCCTTCTATAATAAATGTTAGTTTTGCGTTAACTTAAAACAAAAAAAAAAAACAAAAAAAATGTTAGTTTCCCAACACAATTGGCTGCCATACACCCCAAACCACAACTCCTTCTCCACCATGTTTTACAGTTGGCAACAAATTTTTCTTTTCATCTTTCTTCTTTTCCTTTTATCACGAAAATACAAAATTTGTTCTCATCCGAAAAAAGAACCTTGTTCCAAAACTCTGGGGGCTTGGAAACGTACTTACTTGCAAACTCCATGCGCTTCTGCTTATTTACATCTCAGATATGGGGCTTCTTCGGGCAACTCGACCATGATACTCATTTTTTTTCTTAGGAATTTCAGGGCCTTATCATCGGAAGTTATTTTTGAATACCTTTCTTGTAGTTCGTGTGCAGTCAACCTTGAATTCTGTCGCACTAACTGAATGTCCCGTTTTTTCTCACGTTGTGTTAAGAGAGATGGACGACCTAATCGGGGTTTTGATAGAATGGAACCCATTGAAGTGTAAAAACTAACTTTTTTTATGAATAAATCCTTCATTTAAATATTAGCTTGAATTTTGATTTGGTGAATTTTAGTGGACAACCGCTTCATATACAAATGAGCGTGTCCCGCCCACTTTTTTAGGTAGTCCCATATAAGCCCATAGCTCATTTTAATGCATTTGTATCGAAAACGTCAATATCAACTTGAAATTCTATATGGCGGCATCTTACACATCTACTACATCGCTACATACACATCTACTAGTGGGCGTAAGCCGCCCACTTTTTGGAGTAGCCCCTATTTAATCCCCTAAGTTTAGGTTTTACAATACTATTTAAAATTTCGTGTGAATGGTATTAGAGCTTCGGTTCAACCGAAGTTAACGTTTTTTCGTTTTTTTTTTTTTTTTTACTTAAATACAAAAGGTTACACTCTTTGTCAACTGTTTTTTGTGTATATGAAGTATTTTCGGTAGCAAAAATTTTTGTTATCTGAGTATTCGTGCCGAAAATTCTTGGTTGTTGTTTGACAGCATTTTTTTATATGAAGTTTATTCGGTATTAAAAATTTTCATCGATCTCCGTATTAAGCCTTGGTACTCAGCATGAAAATAAAAAATAACGCTCCTTTAGACGGTGCTCCACTTCGAGATACCATGTACATTAGTTAAGGCTCTTTATATCTATTATTCAGTGGTTCTAGACATATGGCTCATATTTGATTAGAATTGATGAACATTTTGAATTAATTAAAAATAAAATTTCATAAATATTCTTACAAAAACTCAAAAATAGAGCAGGCTTGCATGGGGTTTGATGTAGGATACGCCAAATTTGCACAATTTTAGTTTAATCAAGAACAAAAATAAACAAATTTCACACAAACACTTAAAAATAGAGGGTAAGTTTTAATGGGTTAGTTACTTCAATAGACGAGCCAGTTAAACTTCTTAAAGGACTTTTGTTTTATGAAACAGATTTTTTTTAAAAACATAAGAAAATACAATACATGTTTGCATCTGCATATGACATCTTTTGGGGCGGATAACATTTTATTGCCAGGGTTTTGCACGACTTTCACAATCCAACGTAGACGACACAATTAGCTCTTTGCTTCCACCTACCAATATGCAACCAACATTTTTGCAAGTTTAGTTCATTGTAGATGAGGAAACGCAAGCCAATATGTGTTCTGAGTACGTAAAAGGTGTAGAAAGAAACACGGTACAAAAAAATTCAACAAGTTCTACATGATCACAATATTTTAGTGAATGAATTTAAAATAGCTAAAGATAGAGTAACTAGCGATAATTACAAGGTTGTGATACACCCAGATCGTGGTGAAAATGCCCCGACCTCAAATGAAATAGCTGCCGTAGTAGTCTCGGGACATCATTGTTCAGGCGCACGGTGGCCGGCTCTAGAGTTCCGGACACTCATAGATTTTATGACGCTCTCGAGTACCCAATAATTTTTGTAAAGGACAAGAAGGATACAGCATTGACATTCCTCAGACAAACCCAGTTACTCAACAACCCATACGTAACAAAACAGTGTCCTGCAAAGACTTTTATGCGTAGCATATGATGGTACGTCGCAACAATTTTAATTTATTGCTTCGATGTAGACTTCTCCCTCATCAATTTTTGGTGGACGAGTACGTCAAAATAGAGAGTGAGCGCTTCAGGTTTATTGCTTTGAACCAAACGAGACTGCGAGCAGAAAACTATATTAATTTACAAGACGCGATAAATTTTATATGGTAGCTTCTTATCCCCCCAACAAACTTTTTACTCACTTTTAAGTTGTTGTTGCCTTCCTGAAACTTCGTGTGTATGGTATTAGAGCTGGTTAAACCGAAGTTAATGTTTTTTTTTTCGTTTTTCTTATTATTTTGGTCTGCTGAACTCAAAACTAGCTTTCAAACCTTTTTCCCGTGATACGAATATTAAAATTAGAAACAATATTTTAGCCGATTGCGAATTATGCTAAAATAAATATTCAGTTATTATTTAAACAGGAGAGGAGGGGTAAACAGATTACTGTGCCCCATAAATACCAAAAGTTTTTTGTAAACATCTATTTATAAGCTTATCCATATCTATCCACGTTTGCATTCTAGAATCATGCCCAACGAAAGAATAATGTGCCATATGCAAAAATTATTTGAGTTCGAATTAAAAATAACAGTAAATAATATATAAAACAGAAAACCAATTAAAAATTAATAAAAAATTGTCTAATTTGTTCACTGACAGCAACTACTATTCACTCAATGAATGAATAAACAGTTTGCGAATTATAACATTTCAATTATACATATACAGGTGTCTCAAAAGAAAGTTCACATTTGATTTGCTGATTGCGTGAACGCAACTATTCCGAGGAGCGCGGAGGGTATGTCAATCGGTAGCCTAGCTTTTGGGAATTTAGTCTCTATGGAGCGTTTCTCGGGAGCTGACCGTGCGTTGTGCGTATGTGAGTTTTACAAAAACGGTAATTCAGCGACTGTAGCGCGTAGAAAATTCTGCAGTATTCGACATGTTCGTCATTTAAATGATGCGCCAAGTCCTCGACTCATTGGAAAATGTGTCGAGAAGTTTGAAGAGACCGGTTCAACGCTGGAAAAATCAAAATCCGGGCGTCCAAGGTCTTCGAGAACGTTCGAAAACGTAGACAGTGTTACTGAGTCTGTTCCTGACAACCCGGACCTTTCGATTCGGAAGCGTGCTGTTGCTTTAAACGTGCATAGATCATCATTGTTCCGCATTCATCGGGCTATACAGCATTTTTTTATATGAAGTTTTTTCGGTAGTAAAAAAGTTCATCGATCTCAGTATTAAGCTCAGCATGAAAACAAAAAATAACGCTCCTTTAGACGGTGCTCCACTTCGAGATACCATGTACATTAGTTAAGGCTCTTTATATCTATTATTCAGTGGTTCTAGACATATGGCTCATATTTGATTAGAATTGATGAACATTTTGAATTAATTAAAAATAAAATTTCATAAATATTCTTACAAAAACTCAAAAATAGAGCAGGCTTGCATGGGGTTTGATGTAGAATACGCCAAATCTGCACAATTTTAGTTTAATCAAGAACAAAAATAAAAAAAATGTCACACAAACACTTATAAATAGAGGGTAAGTTTTAATGGGGGCTATCCCCTGTAGTCGTATATATATAGTATTTTATTCGGATTTACGTAGGATATACCAAATTTGGCGTTTCTAGCATAATTAACAACAAAACCAAACAAAATTTCTAAACAAAAATTTATAAATTGGGGTCAGGTTTGTATGGGGTTATCTCAAGAGGAAATGGAGAGTCCAAATATACAAACTTGAAGCCTTTATCTCTTATAGTCTCCGAAAGCTGTTCATTCAAACAGACGGACGGACAGACGGATATGTCTGTATTGACTCGCCTCCCGATGTTGATCAAGAATATATATACTTTATACGGTCTGCCACGCTTGTTACATATATATGCACACGGTTAATGTGCCCTACTACCCTATGGGTACAGGTTATAAAAATAAAACATATTTGTTAAATTTTCGGAAACGATTGTTAGGCACACAGAAAAATTCTCTTTTCGTGATATATCTCAAGCATCAAGGTGGGACATCTAATGCCGAAGAAAAATGGAAAAAAGCTACAATTTTAAAGAAAAGAAATACGTCTACATTGTTTTGGGGGCCTCTAAGGCCAAAGTGAGGAGCAAAGGAAAAACCCATAAACGTCTAACAATTACATATTCAGCGTTACCGATTACGTAAGACCGTATTCACCACAAAATAATTAAAATTTTTCTTTTTCATTCATTTTTTTTTTTTTACAGTTTTAAAAAGTCAAAGCAAAAACTCTACTAGGGCGAGGGGTTCAAATATACTTTCATTAGTAAGATGGAAGAAAAAACTCCATTGAACAATACAAAATACCAAATTTAAATGCACAGGTCTAGGAACGACAAGGGAATTTCACATGGGATGTTGACAAAATAGCAATTGTTCGAGAAAAAATAGTATATTTATCTGTATTTTTCCAACTAATTGTTTTTTTCTTTCAATTCTTGTGTTTAAAAGTATAGCTATCGCTATCGCACACTGTACCGTTTTTAAAAATCCTGCGATCGAGTTCAATTTAGTTTTATTCATAAATTGTCCCAATCAACATATCCTTGCATTTTTTCTTTCGATCCAGCTACATAGTCGTCTGGTATCTAGTTCCGGGCAGCTTATGTCACCTATGACAAAAGTTGTCATAACTGATTTTTCGGAGCTGATAGACAGAGTCAAAAATTCTTAGGCGTTTATATTTTGTAAAAAAAAAAAAACAAATATAGAAAATACCTAAATTTTCAAAATTGTTGCTACATAATTAAGTTGCTGCATTCGATTGCGTTATTGCAAATTTGTTAAATTTTCTTTAAGATTCACCTATAGAAAAAAAGGTACGAATCGAAATTCGTTTGGAGAAAAATGTTTCATTTCAGAGATTTAATTGACCTGGCCATTGGTTCGCCAGAGTCTGGACATGTTAACTTCTATGCACTACACGTTCTACTTTCGAATATGGCACAGAGATTGGGCATGCTGGACGACGACGTTGAATACGATGAGGTTCTAATGTACAATGTGAAAGGTCAAAGCAGTATGCGTAAGTCTAATGTTAGGCGACCACATGCGATTTCTTTAAAAATAATCCATTTGATAGTTGGTCGCTCTTCTAGGTATCGGCTTTATGCCGGTGCCGATCCAGAAGAGGGCGAGGAAGCAGAGGGACCGGCAGAGGAGGCTGCACCAGAAGAAGCAGCGGAACCACTACCAGCCGAAGAACCAGAGCCAGAGGAACCAACTGCTGTTGAAGAGGAACCAGCTGCTCCGCCAGCGCCAGCAAAAGAAGAACGTCAGGAGGAGCCCCCGCCACCAGAAGTCCAAATAGAGGATGAGCCACTACAGGCACCAACACCACAAGAAGAAGGCGAAGCTGCTGTTGAACCAGTAGCTGCATCGGCTGCCATTTCAGGGGCAGTGTCTGCTGTTGCATCAGTTCGTACGGAAACCGGAGCGGGTTCCATACAGACTTCTCACGATGTGTCCCGACGTTCTCTGGAAGTACAGAAATCAGGTGCGACCGTTAGGGATCAGCTCTCAAGAATTGATACACAAAAAACAAACGAACTGACAGAAAACTTGAACCTAATTAGTAATCATGTCCGATTGACGATTGAGCAGCTGAACAATGTTACACACTTATTGCTGGATCGCAAACCCGATCCGGAACGGGTAAAACAACTACGTGAGTTGGCAATGGAACTAAGAGCTTTAATGCGACCAGATATTGAATTCTCCAGTTGGATTAGCATGGAACAAATCGTTGAAGAGGCTGAAGCAGAAGTAGATGAAGAGGAACTGGATTTACCGAGCAGCGGTTCAAAAGAGCCCGAAAAAGCGGAAGAAGAAACTCTAGAGTTGGAACAGCACCTGTGCTATACCACAGAGCGCATGCTCAATGAACTGTTAGAACTTAAATCAGATTTTTGCGCGCTTACCAATAAGGTAAACGAACTGGCTGCCGCTCTACTTAAACAGGACTGTCAACGCATAATGCAGATGATGCAAGAGTTACAGGAAAGTATACGCGATTTAAGGCTGAGCAGCAATGCAGCACGCGAAGCATTTGAGTCTATGTCGGTTAAGGTGAATAACAACGCTGTTGAAATTCAGCTTTTGAAAAAGTCCATTGCGAATCTAGATGAAGTTAAAATCGACAAGACTGAAGTAGAAATACTACTCGCCGAGAAGGTTGATTTCCAGCAATTACAGACGAAGGTGTCAATTGAACAACTTGACGAGTTCAAATCGAAATTGGAAAGGCAGTTCTGCGAGGTGCGTGCTATAATGAATGTCAACGAGAAAAATGTTTTGCACATCATCGATAATCTTCGCACAACACTGGGTCTGGATGCACTAGAACTGAATCTTAAAGACTTCCGTGACATGATTGACAAACGGGTTTCCATACTGGCCGAATCACTGCAAAACTACATGGACTTGACGAACGACGATTGTGCTGCTGCAGCTGGTCGCGTAAAGGTTCTACAGGACTTGGCTTGTTTGTCATGCGACACGCCCTGTGTCATGCGCACCGTTGAGCGCACCAAAGTGGGCAAGCTGCCCAGCGCCAAGGCTTCATCCTCAATGGCACCTTTGGTCACATACGAGCTGGGCACGATTCGCAAGTCAGGCGTTATGGGATATTACCGCAAGGACGAGTTTCCACATGCTCCGGACGCATGGATGAAGAACAAAAAACAACCGATGGACCTATGTGTACCACGCCACGCTGGAGGAGAGCATACAGTGCACACTGCCGATGAGCACATGCAAAAGGTAGTATTGTCAAAACGTAATGCAGGCTATAGTAAATAGCTACGGTCTGGTTAAATACTTCGATTCGATGCTGCATTAAAGCTTCAAAACGGATATTAACCAAATTTGAGCGTTTTTTCACGCATATTAATATTTCATTTATTGTTGACAAAATCCCATTTAGTTCGCCCTTATTCTGTATAATAGAAAAAAAATATATAAATTTAAAACATGTTTCATTTTGTAAATTGAGTTTCAATATTTGTCAAACTCGCAAAATGTACTTTTCGGGTTAGCATTCATTTGAAAGGTATTTGAAAGACCTTTTTAAAGGGCAATCATAAATTTAAAAATATTAAGCCGGTAATCAATTGAAATTTGAGTTTTTCCTGCCAAAATCCGCCATATTGAAAAAAGTTGTAAAACAAAAGTTTCATAGTTTTTTGTGTACTAAAGTCCTGTATCAAAAAAATATTGGTTTCAAAAAGATTCAAACAACTAAACAAACAAACTATTTCATTAACTCGTCAAAAATTTCATAACTGTTGAACGGGTGTACCTCAGCTTGGCGTCGTTGGACTCGTATCCGTGCCTAGAATAAATACAAAATTAGTTTGGGGTGATGGGCCGCCACGAGCTCCATATCGCTTGGGTTGGGTATTTTCAACCCGCTATATTTTGGACTGGTGTAATCCGATATTATATGTTTAAGATTCTGAATATAAATTTCAAGACCTTTTTAATGGTACGTAGCACGTTTCGATCGGACTTACGAGTAAAAAGTTCTATGTACGGCGTAGAATAGGAGTATAGTGCTCGTGCTCGTCACTTACGTGGACTACCGTCCACAGTGATTTATCAAAATACATAATTTGAATTCATTCTCGCTACAATCATGTCATGAGCTTTTACTCGCTCGTCTTTCTTGCGCGCCCATTGTAAACTTTCTGGCATTTTCTAGTAGTTCTTTATTCAATGCTGCCATACAATTTGTGTAGCAGTATATCTGTACAGACGCATATCTACATTTGTGTGAGCAGTTCGAGGCTTGTGTGTGAGCGAAATAACAATCGCCAGCTGGAGCAAGCGCTTATCTCCTCCAAACCAACTAAACAAAACGCAATAAAAAAAGAAAAGAAAAAAAAAGCAGCGCAGAAAAGGGCGACAACATCGAAGACGACATTGCATTTGCAGACCTTATTTCACAACTGTTTAAACATAAACAATGATCGATTCGGTGCGTTACGAGCGTGGACAGCAAGTGCAGTTACTCCAACAACAACAGCAGCCGACCGAAGGCGGAATGCATGAATCATCGACATCATCTGCACCGGAGGATCCTATCCAAGGCGCTGGCAATGTGAGAAAACACAGTACATTTAATTCTAATGTTTATATACATATGTAGCTACTCTTATGTATGTTCATGCATATTAAATTGAATGTACTAAGATGATTTTATATTATTCAATGCGCAGATACTTTGTACACATGATGGCGTCCTTTTAAAAAAGGCCAGCGCTGAGCATATTGCCGATTTGAACACAAGTGGAGCACTGTCTTTAGTGGAGTATACATCGCCGCGGCAAAAACAACTCTATTTGGAATGGCATCCAAATGAAAACATACTAATCGCTGACGACAGTCAAGATCAGGGCGAATGGGCATTGGTTGATACCATATCGCGACGTACCCGCACTACCTCGGATTGTAAATTGTTTAACACAAAACCAATGGATACGTCGCTAAACGGTGGCTTAATACCTACGAAAAGCCGCGTTATGCGTACACTGCTCGAGGAGCTCGGCGCCATCGAAGTGAAACACCGTGGACAGACAATGCGTTTCTTGCGCAAGTGCGATGGCGGCGTGCACAGTGAGTTTTTTTTTCAACACGGCAATGCAGACCAGTTCGTGCATGCAATGCGGCAGCTTCATTTTATTGACAATACTTCATCCACACGTGGTGGCGAGGAGTATGTGATACTAACAACAGAAACGCAAAAATTGAAAAAAACATTTGCCGAATTGGATATTGGTGAAATAAAATCCAGCCGTTTGGCGCACGAGAGTTGGCTGCCTAACAAAGTTGTTGGCTTTTTAGTCAATATACCCGATACTTTTCAACGTAGTACACCCAAGTCACGTCCTGGCACACTGGAACCGGTGCACGGTCAAAGGCAGACATCTCCTGAGAATTATCAGATAATTGGACTTAGCGGTAGTACAAACAGTGCAAGCACTTCTAGTGATCAAAGCCGCGGTGGCAGTGCAGATAAGTCACCAGATGATAGCGAATTAGAGAATATTAGGGATGAAAAAATTTATTACAATTTACCAGAACGTATAAGTGTAGAGCGCGGTGAGTATTTATATCTGACACAAGTTATAAAATAAACTCTATATGAACCTTCTAACAGGTGCACCTTTAAGCGAAGCACAGTGGCAGGAATTTCAGACTCCCGATGGTCGCGTATCCGACAGCGCACGCATCAAAGAAATTATATTTCACGGCGGTATTGTACACAGTCTACGCGCTGACGCTTGGAAATATTTGCTAAGCTACTACCAGTGGGATGACAATGAGTTGGAACGCATTGAACGACAGAAGGAGAAATCTGTGCAGTACTATAATATGAAAGCACAATGGCTGTCAATGACAACGATGCAAGAGGCGAATTTTTCCGGTTATCGCGAGCGCAAATGTCAGATTGAGAAAGACGTTAAACGCACAGATCGCACTCAGGACTTTTTTGCCGGTGAAGACAATCCAAATCTGAAACTTTTGCAGGGTATTCTTATGACTTATGTCATGTATAACTTTGATTTGGGCTATGTACAAGGCATGTCGGATTTGTTGGCACCAATCTTAGAGATTCAACAGAATGAGGTAGATGCATTTTGGTGTTTCGTTGGCTTTATGAACAAAGTCTTTGCCAACTTTGACATAGATCAAGCTGGCATGAAAGCACAGTTTGCACAGCTGCGTTCTCTGCTCGAATTCGCCAATCCGCGCTTGTTCAAATACATGCAGTCGCATGATTCCGATAATATGTATTTCTGTTTTCGTTGGTTACTGGTCTGGTACAAACGCGAACTTAGTAACGACGATGTGCTCAAGTTATGGGAATGTCTTTGGACCGATTTACCTTGCATAAATTTTCATTTATTGTTTTCAGTAGCAATACTTGATCAGCAAACAGAAACAATTATCGAGTGTAATTATGAATTTACAGAAATTCTAAAACATGTTAATGAACTCGCAGGTCATATAGATTTAAAACGCACACTGGAACTTGCCGAGGCAATTTACATACAACTGAAGGCTGCTGATATTTTACCTAATGAGATACGCAAGATCATTGGCGAACCGTTGCTACCAACTGTAACAAATAATATCATTGAAAATGTTGGCGAAGAAAGTCGAGATTTTGACGACGATTTCGATGAAATTGTTCACGAATTGTCGCCAGAGGAAAAACAACGACAAATGGACTTACTAGAAGAAGCCTGCGAGCGTTCAATGTTCTTGCAGTACATGTAGACTTACTGGATCAATTTTATTGCCAATTTCTAAGAACATACATATTTAGTTACAATAAGAATTTAAAGTGTCGATTAGAACATTTCGTGATGAGCTTTAATTGCTGATATATTTGTATTTTTGTATATTTTTATTGGCGTTAATTGATTGTGATAGAAATTTGTAGAACACATTCGCCTGCAACCGGTATTTTTCAAAAAAAAAAAAAAAAAAAAAAAGAACATTGTGGCCTTATTAAAGGTCTATTATTTAGACTAGAAATTTCTTGCGCCAGTTTATCAAACTTTTTCGATTTCATTAAGTTTACTCTCACTTTCAATGGAAAATTTTTTTAGTAAGATTCAAAGAAAATTTGCTTGAACCTAAACAAACTTGGTGCAAAAAATTTCATAATCTGAACTGGCCTTAACTGGCTCTTCAATAATGTATTGTGGTTTTGATAAAATTGTTTTATTTTTTTTTTGTATAATGTAAAAGATCCAACACATACGAGTGCTTAACTGGATTTAATTTTAATATAAACTATGTTCACACACCTCTAACTTGTTTTTTTTTTTTTAATTTTTTTCTTTAAACTATCTTATTTTTCTACTTAGACACATTTTTTTTTTTGTTTAGGATATTTAGTGTCTTCTAATTGATATTGGTTTAGCTTCGTAGAAAATTTTACTAAAATTTAATAAACATTTTAGAAAATGTTAAATTCACAAGTACATGCGTAAATGCATTCAAAAATTTATACATAGTATATCCGAATATAGTATATTGATAATTTCGAATTATATTACAAAATTCAATAAAATACATTAATATGCAAACATTCAAGTTAAAGTATATCAGTTCCAAAATTTTGACTCGGGCTAAAGTGAATACATTTCTGCTGAACTCGAAAATAAATTTAAAAAAATTTTGAATGGATTCGCTTTTGCAGTATGAATTTAGAAGTTTAGCTTAGAATATACATCCACTATTTCAGCTATATATCGACTTAGAATATTTGTATAAAAAACGATTATATAAAACAAAAAATGAGATACGTACGAACAGAATCTATGGATACATATAATTCCTGTATTACCAACTCGATTCTTCGAGTAACGTAATTGACGAGCGTGGTGAGAAGTCGGTGAACGAAGTTACAAGCGAAGTCTTGTATATTGTGCATCTTAGTAAACCTAAGTGTTGTTAGGTGCCAGCTAACATTTCCACTGGAAAGTTTAATATTTTTCAACACAAACGTGTGTAGAACGTTTTAATATACCGAGCACTATCTGTGTTGTTTATAGTGACTTGAAAAATTCATCTCGGCCAAAAAATGTAATTAAAACAAGTCTCATCGTAACAGGTAATGAATCGTGAATCTTTGCAAATGAGCCTGGAACAAAATAACAATCCACTGAATGAGTGTCGGAAGACGAAGAGAAAAATTGTTCGCTGACAAAGCACAAAAAATGGTCGCCTGTTTTTTTTTTTGTAAAGTTAATGGTCAATTCTAAAGATTCGTAGAATGGTCAATTCTGAAGAGACAACACCACGACAATGCAAGCTCTCACACATCGGTTCACACAAGAGAGTTTTTGATCACTCGAAACATCGATATGAAGAATTATCCGCCTTACAGCCTTGACTGAACACCCAATGACTTATCTTACTTTCCGCACTTTAAAAATAAATTCATAGGTCAACATTCGACGCCTGAAGAAGCTGTTGAACCTTTTAAACAGCTCCTTTTGGTGGTTCAAACGCATGCAATGAAAAAATTCTCTCTGTAGTAAAAAAAAAATTTTTTTTTATAAAAAAATAGAAATAATTAATAATCAATTATAAAGAAAGAATAAACAAACTTTCTTCCGGATCTGCGGCCTAGTTCTTGAGATAACGGAAATGACGGTAATGGGTAAATCGGTTCAGTTTCCTATGCTGATCAAGATTATATTTGCTTTATGGGGTCAACCAAGCTTACTTCTACCTATTGCAGATATTCATACAAACGCATGTCCGTCTGTCTATCTGCCAGACTATCCGTCTGCAAGTCCAGTTGCAAGTATATACATAGATTTTTTTATTGCAGTTGAATAGAGCATGAAAATTGATATGCTACGCCCACTTTTTAGGGTAACCACCATACAATCCCACTGTGGACGAGCGTCTGGCCACTTCGTCACTTCTCTAACCTACTTGGGGGCGATGAAGAGAACAATACCGCCGATAGAGAAGCCTTTCAAGAACCACCAGTTGATAATGACTCTTTTGTAGAGCCACCGGATTATAACTAGGTCGACAAGTAATTAAAAAGCTGAAGAATAACAAAGCGGCTGATTCCGACAAGCTGCCAGCTGAGTTATTCAAGATCGGTGGCGAAGAGTTGGTAAGGCGTCTGCACCAACTCTTATGCAAATTATGGACCGAAAAATGATTGTCCAACGATTGAAATTTCAGTGTAATTTGTCCTACCTTCAAGCAAACTACCGCGAACTACCGTGGAATAAGTGTTATTTTACTGGGAAACGAAATTCTGTTCCGCGTACTGTGTAAACGGCTAGAGCCATACACGGATGCTCTGATAGGCCAGTATCAGTGTGGATACAGACCAAAGAGATCGATCAGTGACCAAATTTTCACTTTACGTCAAATCCTGGAAAAGACCCGTGAGTACAACAAAGACACACACCACCTATTTGCCGATTATAAGGCCACTTTCAACACGCAAATTAGGATGAAGTTCTTCTACGCCCATTTTGAACTTGGTATCTCAGCAAAATCGTTCGTATTAATGACGCTATCACACACCCAAATCGTCTTCAAAGTAGGGAAGAGCCTCTCCGAGCACTTTGATACCAAGAGTGGTTTCAGGCAGGGTGATGCTTTATTGTCCGATTTTTTTTAATCTCTTGATGGAGTACATCCTAATCTACTGCCCATATGTAGAACGGTCGGGCACGATCTTCCATAACGAAGTGATGCTACTCGCGTATGCTGGAGACTTTGACATCATCGGTACAAACGAACGGTGAGTTAATAAGGCGATCTCGGAGACTGCGAAAAACTCACGACTCATGGGTCTAGAGGTGAAATGCCAAGACGAAGTACTTTGTGTCCACTTGCAGATCATCAGCGCGTATTGGGCGGTCTGTGAGTATGGAGAATATTAACTTCAATGTTTTAGAAAACTATCTGCGAAAAGAAATTACCAGCAACAACAACGTCAGCCTAGAGATAAGACGAAGAATCACGCTTGCTAAACGCTACTACTTTGAGCCCTCTCTCGAAGTACGAAGATTATAATCTAAGACAGAAAATACGAATTGGCAAGATATGCTACTGGCGGAAAAATATTGAGTAGTGCATGTCTCAACTTCACAATTGTTTGAGTAGCACTGGAGTATATTTCGATTTCGTTACGTTATCTTTCCAAAATCGATAACTTTTTTGTCTGTTAGTTCAAAAATTTCGTTTATTTTCGTCTGAAATCACTTACTTTTGTCTTATTTATCGGCCAATTACTGTATGCTGAACAGGTGGACAGTCAATGCATTTGCACAAATGTAAACGCATAAAAACTATAAATTAGAAGAAAAAAATTGGATGAGAGTGAGCTACGCCGCTATAGAAAAATACGAGCCAATTCATGAATATAATCTGCACGTTTGCATTTCAAATTTTAATACAAAATTTCAATTTTGTTTGTTTTCATTTTGCTTTTTTATCGATCGAGTTGGCAGGTATCTTTCAAATAAATTTCTGATAAATTTATTGGCTCGCCGAACTCGGCGATACGGTTATAGGCTTAATAACAGCCGTGATATTGAAAACTAGTATACCGCTATATAGGATATAGGAAAGTTATGAGAACGGTCCTTAACGATTTAAAGTGATTTACAGTGTGTTCCGTAAACTATTCGACAAACTTAGGACCTTTATCATGACTTGGAACATGTATATCCCACATTATCATTCCCAGTATTGACCAAGTGGCATATCTTTATTACAATTCTATGAGACTAATTCCATACCTTAGGAAACCGCCAACAGTTTCTAAATTATCTTCTTTTTTTGTGCCATTTTCTGGAGAGGATTGGCTTAAAATGATACAAAAAACCAATCGAAAGTGTGGGAGATAGTCCGAATCAATGGGCTCCCGCAACAGGATATGAACTCCTTACAAAAATCTTGGGAATTGAGGCGGGAAGATGGTATTTCGGAAAGTCATCGGTTTTAGATTTATTTCTGTGCCAACTATTGCTGATTTAATTTCCGAATCAAAAAATTGACTGGATCACCTATTCATTATAGTACTTCCCAGGATTGATCAAGTGCCATATCTTCAATACAACTTGTAAGGACTAAGGGAATACTACGTGGAAACGCAAAGGTATGCTGAAAGAGTTCTGTTTTGATGTTATTTTCTTGACAGTATTAGAAAAACCAAGAAAATAGAAACAAACATTTAATTTTCCACTCCTCTGAAATAAACCAGATGGTAGCAGAGCTAAAAGCCAATCAAGCATAAAGATTGTTTTCAAAACAAGTGCTTAAATAGCTTTATACAATATGAAATATTCGCCTGTAAGCACTACGCGCATATCATTTTCTTTGAGAATTGGTGCAAAATAATCACGAATTATGGCCCGATAGCGCTCTCCATTGACCGTAACAGTAGTACTGGCATCGTCTTTAAAGAAATACGGCCCGATGACTTTGTCAGCGCATATACCACACGAAACGACGTACACTGTATCTACTTTATCGGGTCTACAACGCCTCCTTCTATCTGTAACATACATTCGCACGAACTTATAATACCCTTGTCCCTTTGGATATAGGGTATAATAAAATAATAATAAATAGTCTTCTAATGGAATTTATATACAATTTTTATATATTTGAAAATTTCTTAGTGGTCACACTTGTACTACACTCTATACACTTGTAATTACACTTCGCTCGGATGTCCAGTTTACATATATATGTAAATAAGATAATTGCAAAAGTGCACTACAAAAAAATTATCCCCAAAAGCTCCCTAGGTGCGGCCTTGTCTCCGCCCCTAATAAGAGTATACAAAGTTGATTTAAAAATAATCGAACTTTTAATTTAAATCATAGAACACGTAGCTTCATCTATTAAAAGTTGGCAGTGTTAGAAAGATACATTTTTCTTCTTTCGAAATCATGCTAATCGATTGACAGTTTAAAAAATGAAACACGTTTTAATAACAGCGTCTTGTCGTAAAAACATAATGGAAGGAAGAGAAAATATTAAATTTAGTTTTAAACTCGGTAAAAAACTTGCTGAGACTTACGAATTGTTAAAAAAAAAGTGATGATGGGTCGTACTCAAGTTTACACGATTTAAAAATGGTCGTGAAGATTTAAATGGTGATCCATGACATGGACGACCCGAAGCATCTAATCATGCTGAGTTTGTGCAAAAAGTAAGTGAAATAATCTATGTCGATGCAAATTTCACTGTGAGAATGCTGGCAGAAGAATTAAATTCATCTTACTGTACAATCTACAAAGGATTAACTGAAGATTTCGGTAAAAGAAAGGTGTGTGCACGTTTTGTTCCACATCAGTTAATTGATGATGAGACATCATTTCAACAGCTGAAAACGATCCAGATTTTCTTGATTCGATCATAGCCGGTAATGAAACATGGTGTTTTAAATATGATGCTGAAACTAATTCCGCGACTATCTGCAGAATGGAATTCAAAAGACCAAAGGCCAAAACCTAAAAATTTCGTTTTCGAAAGTCAAGAATCAAGACAATGCTGATAACTTTCTATGATTCCAAGTATATTGTTCACAAGGAATTTCTGCCAGAAGCTCAAACTGTCAATGGAGAATATTATTTACAAGTTTTACATCGTTTGTGGTCGAAAGTTCTACGTGTTAGGCCGCTGTTTTTGTTGCATGACACTGCACCACCACACAGGACGAAAAAAACTTAATTTTTGATGAAAAAACAAATTTGTCTCAACGCCTGATCTGTCACCGTACTCGCCTGATCTGTCACCGTGCGATTATTTTCTCTTCCCAAAAATGAAAACTGCAATGAAAGGAGCTTTTTACGATGACATTTCAGCTATACAAGCAGCCGTGACACAAGGGCTAAAGAACATCCCAAAATGCAAGTTTAAAAAGTCTATCGATAAATTGATTTAGCACACTAAACGTTGTATTGAGTTAAATGGATCGTATTTTGCATAAATATGAGCTTTGAAACATAATACCATGCTTGTTTTAGTGTATAAATAAAAAGTTCGGTTATTTTTAGATCACACCATGTATGTAAGTTCATATTTCAATATATTTTTTCGTTCGATCGTACGTTTGCGTAGATCTATATTAAGCAATTAAAAGTTGAAAAGATTTTTAAATAAACTAACTTTAGTTGTTGTAATTTTAAATTCTTGTTTATTAATAATCAATATCATGCGTTTTGCAAATGGTATGATATAAATGAAAATATTTTCTTAGCTACTATGCATAAGAGACTTTTTGTTTTTATTTGTCATTTAAATGTAGTAATAATAAAAATTATAATAGTTGAGTTGTCCCATTTTTAATTCTGAAATACATTCTCATTGAAAATTGTTGCGTATTCATTCTATTAGTTTTTGTTTTTCGATTTTATTATTTATTTATAAGTTATTACAATTGATGCATACATATATTTTTTTTTGTTTTTTTGTTGTTGTTGATCGTGGTTGTTGCTAAACGCTATCTACTTTTTGTTTTTGTTTTTTAAATTGCATAGATTCAAATATTCATTTTAAATGTTTGCATATGTCTGTATATGCGTGTTATTTATTAAATTTATTTTTATTTTTTTTTTTTTGCTGTAAACATATACATACACACGTATCGGCCTTTCCAGAAAAAAAAAATATTTAAAACCCGTTTTTTTTTTTTTTTTACCAATTACATGTAAAAATAAAGTTCGGTAGGTAACAAAGATAGTTGTGAAGAAAACTAAAAAAATTAAATTTGGCAGGAAAATATATATATAGAAAATGTAACATAGAACTATAATGACGACGACGACTCTTGACATAAATTAAATATTGTAGGCATCAATCCGAAAAAAAGAATCTAATAGTATAAATGGTTTTGTGTCGTTACCATTATTTTAAAAAACTATTTACAGTTATTATAGAAAAGACGGGAGAAAAATAATTTAAAAATTTACACGACGATACACACACACAATAAAATATAATTTCCTCGCCTCACATTTAGTTTTTAATGTGTTCCAGCATTTTTTTTGTTTTGTTTTTTGTTTTTTTTTTTTGTTTGCGATTAAATATTAGATTTCTGAATATATAAACTAAATTATAAGCGCATTTGATAAATCTCTAATATATAGCATTTGTAAGTCATTCCAAACGCAAGAGTAGAGCAGCAATAGAATGAATACGTGGTGTGTGTGTGTGTGTGACGTTTAATTATAAATACAGCAGCAATAATTTAAACCAATGCTGCTGCACAGCCCTACACTCTTTCATATAGCAAAACGAGTATCATTGCATTGTTGTTGTTGTTGTGGTTTTTGCACGTATAGTTTTACCGCTATATGTGAAAGAGTATAGGCCTATAGTGTAGCACTGATTTAAACACACGCACTCACAACTGTTAGTTACATGGGTATGTATGTATGTATGCACATAGATGGTAAATAATAGCGATCAAATGTCAGATGCAGCAATATCTTTTCACTTTCTCGCTAACGTACAACGTGCGAGTGTCTATTTGAATTCACCAGGTTTCAGCATTAACCAGTTGAGGGTTCAACTTAGTTTCGCAATTGTACGTGTGTGTGTGTGTGTGTGTGTGTGTACATACAATAGTACTCTTCATCCGCCCACTCTTACGTTGCACAGCAAGACATTTTCTCATTTTTTTTTTTTTTGTTGCGGCATGCAGCTTTGCCTTAACGTTATAAGACAATGCGTCATCAATTGGCTGGTTACAATAGTAATTAATAGTCTACTTATAATTTATACAACTTTATGCCTACATTACTAGTATAAATTGTTTGCATTTTTTAGTCAGTGCAATTAAATTTGCGCCTCGAAAAAATATCAATAAAATTGTCTCGCGGCGGCTTATTTTGTTTCCTCTATAGTATCTTTTACAGGGTTAACTAACGCCCACGCGTCGACCGCCTTAATTCTCATTCATTCTTTTCCTCAGTTTCACTGGTTGATGCTGTTGTTGTTGTTGTTGTCGTTGATAGGTTCAAAGTGGCTGCATCGGCCGATTGACGTGTGTGACGTGTTGAACGTAATTCTCTTCGTTTTTCTGGTGGCTGGTCAAGGGCAGACGCATGCTCGGCAGCACCTGAACGCGGTCTCTTCAAACGGTTTGAGGTGCGTCGACTATCATCATTGCCAATGTTTGTAGCTGATACATTTGCAGCGGATGAAGTTGACGAACTGCTTAGATTGGCAGCGCCGCTGGTGTCCAAGTCTTCAATGATACTACTATTACTACCACCAGCACCTCCACCTCCACCGCCACTACCACCACCACCGCTATTATTATTATTACCTGGCGTTGATTTCTTAAGTATTGGTTGTATAATAAGTTCATCGGCTTCTTCATACGGTGGCGGTAATTTAGCAGCATCTGCAGCATTTGTTATAGTTAAAGATATACGCGACTCACTACGTTCGGAACGTTCGCTGCCAGTGCTTGCACCAGAGCTAATTGGTGGCGCTATGGTAATTGTCGTTTGTGATGGTAGATTTGCGGCAATACCAGCCGTAGATGTGTTTAGCGGAGTTAATGTTACTTTGTCAGCTTCTGGTAGCGCTACCGCTGAGCTACCACCACCACCACCGGATTGGTTACGTAAACTCTTCTCGATAGTGGACATACCAGCACCCAAATTGAGCGGCATTCCAGCTGTTAGTGAAGCTGCAGTGAATTCGTCTTTTGACGCTTGTTGTTGTTGAGCTTCACTACGTGAACGCTTCGTTTTATGATGTTCCATATCTGTATTGCCTGCATACGTAACAGTTGATGTGTTCGAACTTGAAGTGGCACCCGTTGATGAGCTGGGTATAAGTGAGATGCCAGAGCCCAGACCAAGTGATTTTGAATAGTAATCCATTTGCTGCTTAAACATGTCCTGTTCACGTAGTCGTTGTTTTGCAGCCGACGAACTACTGGATGATGTTGATGTTGAAGCACCGCCTGTTAGGCCTGCTAAGCTAGCTAGTGAACCTGGTCCCGTCAGTGGCAATGAACCGCCAGCCATTTGTGCTGCCATTTCAGCAAGCAATGCTTGCGAGAAGTCAGCTGACATACCAGGTATTTGTGGCAGTTGAGAAGCAGCAGCAGCAGCGGCCGCAGCAGCAGCAGCGGCCGCTGAGGCAGATTTCGAACTTTTTCCCGATGATGAAGTTAGTGTGGAAGTATTGCTGCTCATTGCAGATGACATGGACGTACTTGGTAGCTTTCCTTGCGAAAATGCTTGTAGCGCAGCTAAATCTGTTGGAAGTACACCACGTGCTAAACTTTCTAACCATTTCTGTTGCTCCTTTGCGGCCATTTTTTCAGCTTGTGCCGCTGCATTTGATGCATCAGCAGCTGCTCGTTTATTGCTTGCAGCTGTACTTGAACTAGTTGTTGTTGTAAGTGGCATGCCAAGCGAGCTCATTAGACGTGATGCTTGTGCAATATCCATGCCTGCCATGCGGCTAAGTGATTCTAAAAGATGCGGATCAGTACCGGGCATAAGCAGATTTGATAGTTGTGCCATATCAGCAGCAGATGGCGTGGCCGCTGCACTTCTCGATGAAGACTGACGACCACGACTTGAACTTGTAGACGGTGTGGTTGAAGTGCTCGCTACGCTCTGTACGCCGCTCATGCTTGCCATTGCATTCATGAAGTTGGCAGCCGAAGTCGCTGCTCCAGATGAACGTGAACTGCTTGCTTTCGAGGATTGTGTTTGATGTGATTTTGACTGTGTAGCATTTGTGTTTGACGAAGATGTGGCACCATTAAGAATGTTATATTGTTGCGCCAATTGATCGTATGCAGAACCAAGACCAGACGAACCCAACGAATATGGATTTAAACTGCCCAAGCCCATAGGTGGATATAGTAGTGATGGATTCGGAAATAGAAAAGGAAAACCTGCAGCCAATTGCGATGCAGTCGAGTTTTTGCTTGAAGAACCACCTGCGCCACTTCCCGCAGAGTTACTACTTGTGGCAGCTGCAGCTGCAGCAGCAGCAGCGGCCTGTGCAGCATCCGATTTACTTTTCTTGCTCGAAGAGCCTCCACCAGATTGTGACTGACTTTTTGAAGATACACCACTACCAGTTCCGGTGCCAGTGAGACCGCTAAGAGACGGTCCAGCTGCTGTCATTAGCGCAGCAAGTGATTGTGCGTCCATGCCGGCGAGATTACCCAATCCACCCATACCTGCCAAACTTGCAAATAAGTTCATATTGTTGAGGTTACCTAAACCGGGTATATTGCCCATGCCAGGCATACCAGCGAACGGCATTGATAGCAAAGGATTTTTCGGATCAAACGCCGCCAATGGATTCTTTGGATCGAAAGAGCCCAGACCAGGTAAACTCGCTAGAATACTGGGATTAAGCCCAGCAAGTGAACCGAACTGCATCGCAGCTTGATCCATTGCAGACTGTCGGGACGACTTCTTTGAAGATCCTGATGTCGAGGCTGAAGACTGAGATGGCGACTGTAGCGGTTGTGAATGACTACCTGAAGAAGCGTTACTTGATGTTGAGGATGGTCGTCCGCCATGTGATTTGTTTGTCGCTTGCGAATAGTTACTTGTATCGATAGTCTTCGGTGATGGTGCAGACATTGGGTTTTGCATTTGTTCAAGCCATTTAGGATCAACCTCGTAATTGGGATTTTCGGTCAGCCTGGAAGTAATGAAGTACATTAAGTTAAAATTATTCATCTATATTTAATCTAATCATCTTAACAAAAGAAAACCGTTAGCCTTGAACTTTGTTTTAAAAACACTATTAATGTAAATACATATATAAAGGATTAAGAATGTCCGAACTTTAAAGCATAAAACAACAAGTATTGAACCAAAATTTAAGCAGACTTTTATTTGATGGATAATTTTATGCCATTTAAGATTTGAACAAGAATCATACGATTTTAGTGGCCAGTTGTGGAAGCCACTTCTGGAATTAAGCAAGTCAACAAACTTTTGGTGCAATAAATCCATTGTAACTTTAATTAAAATAAAAGTTGTCCCAAAGTTGTTCATCAAATTTGGCGAAGAAATAGTCCGAGATATCATGGCGATATCTGCGGAACGTTGTGAAACGAAAAAATTTTGGTTGGCTTCTTTTTTTCTTCGTCTTTACGCTCGTTTCGTACACGGATTGTATTCTTCTGGTCGTTTAGAGTCAATCTGATTGAAACCTATTCACTAAACGAAGTATAACCCGCTTATTACGTGTAGAATGCAAACGTGTGCAAACGGTGAAATGACAAACTATGCGGAACACAAATGACACCACTTGTGAAATATTGATTAAAAAAAAAAGAAATATGGCCGCCAGCAACAGTCAAAGTTCCGACATTCCTGTTGGTAGACCCTTAATGTACAATATAAATTGTATACAGTTTGTTTATACATTAATATTTAAAAAATTATAATTTCTTCATTTTTGTAAAATTCTACATCTTTCAAACGTTTAATTTACTTGTTTATAAAATTGCAAATGACTTACCACTGCATTAATCTCTTTAATTGTGGTGCCTTATTTCCAGTCAGACGCTTGCCATTCAATTTGTTAATCACAGGTACAGGTTCCTCACCCGTAAGTCCTTGAGATGCAGATGCAGGTTGATGTTGCTGCTGCTGTTGTTGTTGTTGTTGCTGTTGTGCATGAACCGATTTTGACATTTGTACACTAGGCATTTGGTGAGTATTCGAAACATTTTGTTGACGACTTGATCGTCGACTATTGGAATTACTGCTACCCGCAGCACTTGTGCTTGCATATTCCATACTTAATTGATCACCAAGTGGATTAGTCATATCCGACAACCATTTGTTCACCTTCGTATCATGAGCATTATATTTTGTGCTGAAAAAGAAAGTAAGTTTGCATAAGAACAGAACTGAACTGCATTAATGTAATAATTAACATACGTCATTTTCATAGCTTGTTCCATTTCCGCTAACATGTTTTCATATGCCTTCCGTTGAGCAGGTGGCAGACATTGCATTAGTTTTTGCTGTTGCTTAAGGAATGTCTGTGGATCTGCGGACATTGACTGTGTAAATAAACTATTCAGACTATCCTTTGAGGATAATCCACTCATTGTCATATTTTGCAAAGCAGACAGTCCACTATTCGAGCCGGCGACGTTTGTGTTGGCTGCAGCAGCACTTCCCTTCGATTCTAAAATTAAAAACGAAAAATAAATGGCACAAATTAGTTTGATGTTGACGACACAATTAATACATGTAAATGTTTAAATCAAAGCGCAGAGACTCAAACTCACTTCCAGGCACTGTCGTAACAGTTATTGTAAACGGTTTTTGATTCTGTTGCTGCTGGTTAGATATTGGCGATTGTAGATTGGCAGGAGTCACTGAGACGCTAGGTGGTATCTGAGGTTTTTTCGATGAAGGCAGCGACGGATCTGGGAAAGTCTTTTGTTCCTTGGCGGCAGAAAGTCCCAAAACAATTTCATCCAGTTTTTTACGTTTCTTCTCCTTGCCAATGACAGGTTCCTCAATTGTCTAAGCATAAATATTATGGATTATAATAAAGATGAAAGAATATATCCTATTTCAAATACTTACGCAATTATTCTTTTTCATAAGTTTGTTCAGTGTATCATCAAGTTTGCTTTTGTTGCCCAACGATGGAAAAGCTGAACTTAGAGCAGCATGTACGTTCGATTTCTTCGAGGACATTGAAAAATCTTGAACCTCACTTAAATCAATTGCGCCAGATGCACTCGAAGCAGACTTCAGCATATCGCTCATGTTCATTTTTGGCAAACTGCTACAAATAAAAAAAACAACCAAAAAATAACATATATTGAGAAACATACATATAAAAATATTAATGACTAACCCAGAAGACAAATCCATTGGAGCGCCCATAGAAGGCGCTGGAGTCTTTAGCGGCGGCACTGCTGGTTTATTAAATTGTCCGGAATTTTGTCGATTCAGTGGAGCATGTTGGTGTGCAGGTGGTGGCTGAAGACCGCTTAGTGCTGTGGAAGCAGCCGATGCAGCACCAGTACGTCTTGATGTTGACATGCCACTGACGGCATTTAAAGCTTCCATATTAGCAATTTCATTTTCCCAGTCTTTAGGACCCACTAAAAATAAATCATATAAAAAATTATATAGTATAACATTTTATAAGCAATATTCTTTTCAACTTACTCGATTGCGAACTATTCAGCAGGGCGTGTAACTTCGCGCGCTCCGTTTCTACATCAATGGCTATGTGACGTTTGCGTTTCTTGCCTACATTTGATGTTGTAGTGTTGCTAATGTTTGCATTTGCTACTGCTATATTCGACGGAGTATTACTATTCAATCCCGGAGTTGATGCCGTAAGTGACATGCCCGGCAGTAGAGATGATAGGGATGCTGGATTTCCACCTGTTGCAGCGGCAGCCACTGCGGCTGCCATTGCAGCATTGATGCTACTGGCATCCAGACCAGGTATGCCGCTAGGAATAGATGTCGATACAATCGGTTTGCTTGGTACAACAGATGTTGATGTCGCTGTTGGCATATTGCTAGCCACTTGTTGCACTTGGGCCGATTGCAAATGTTTTGTTACTCCTTGATCGGTTGTTATTGTTATAACATCTGGTGTGGTCGATCGTCGTTCCACAGTGTTTAAATGTGGTATCGATTCATGCAACGCAATGTTCAGTTCAGCGACCTTGCAACCAGCAGCAGCACTGTAACTCTTGTCTACTGGCCACTTGTTAGTCTCTACACAGGTTATTATCTGTGATATGCGGCGTTCGAGCGCAATATCTTTAAACCATCGTATCATACACATTTCGAGTTTTGGCTTATCTAACTTTTGTTTAATGGCTGCGGGTTGTATTACCTCAAGATCGGGGAAACGAGCTTTCAGTTCTGCAGCTTGCTTTTTGCATTCCTCCTCGACAGCCTTTTCTTTTTCTTTCATAACTTCTTCGTCGTCGGGATCAGTAGGACCAGCGTTGGCGGCTGCTAAGTCGAGAATTTCGCGTTCGTTACGAGTAGCACTTTTCTTTTCAGGTGAATCCATTAAATTCTCTGCTGACTCCATTGTCGATTCTGATGTTTTGTTAGCAATGGCAATTGTGTCAGTTTCGATAATTTTTACATTTTCATCTGTAGTTTCTTTCGATTCCGCCGAAGCATCCTCATCCTTCTTGCTCTTGTTATCCAAATTGGCAAGATTTTCAGAATCGTCGTCTATGCTTTTCGATGCACCGTTCTCTTTTTCCGTAATTGATTCCGAATCGGCTAGAGTTGTTGATTCTGCCGAATCAATTTCTGTTTGACTAAGCTCACCTGATTTATCTGTTTCTTTGTCAGATTCTAAATCATTTATAGCTGATGTTTCATCCACTTTATCAATAGGAACAGATTTTTCTACAGACTTCTCTTCTTCAGAGATATTATCGACATCATCTTGCTTAGCATCCACTGTAGTTGATTCTTCCTTATCTAATTCAGCTTTCGTAGCATCTGTATCAGAATCATTCAAAACGTCACGTTCTTTCTTGGGAGTTTTATTCGCCGTTTGAGACGTCGAATCCTGCTCAATGTCGGTTTTTTCCAATACTTCAGTTCCTGATTTGGAGTCCTTTATAGGTCTCTCAATTTTTATATTGGTTTCCTTTAGCAGTTCGTCATCCAAATCAATAATCTCATCTTTAACTAATGATTTATTTTCTTCTTGTTGATCTGCGACAGCAGCCAACAATTTGGCCGCTTTCTCTTCATTGTATGCTTCCAGTTTTATAGTACGCTGGATTTGTGCTTCCAATTCTCGTATAAAACGTTTTTCTGACTCAGAAAAACTAAAACTGGAGTCATTAAAAATGAATGTTTCCGAACGATATAAGCCGTGCTTAAGAACTGCGGCAATAAGTTCCCGGTCATGTCGACCCGGTTCCCACCAGTCTGGCGTATCTACATTTGTCATGCACAGCTTCAAGCGCTCTTCGAGCTTTGGATGCTTAATAATTTCGCGCAATTTTGACAATAGCTCTAACCGATCTAGAATAAGTTTGGCGTGCTCTTCATTTATTTCTTCAATGATGCTTTCCAGACCGCGTTCGTTGTCGCTCAATTTTACGCCCGCCTGGCGTTTACACATAGCTATAAACACTTTATAGTAGTCACAAAGCGTTTCATCGCTCTTACGCTCCAAATGTGCCATTTGTTTAAACTTGGACCAGTCTGGCGACAATTGTGAACCCGAATTCATCGCTGTTGGCATGTGTAAGTCAACACCATATCCAGTAAGCACACGTAAAAACTCATACTCTTCACGACGATTCCATTTCTTTGATATTAATTGTAGGCGCTGAGACTCGCGCTCTTTGGCGGCTAGCTCCATTTTGCCCTGCCGTTCCATTTTCTGTAAGATTAAAACAAAATGGCGTGAATTTATAAATATCAGATTTGTTTATCAATTGAAATAATTTGATTAAATGGCTGTTATAGAATAGAATTAAAAAAAAAATATACATTCTTAAAGCCACGAAATCGAAACTAATGTAAATCGTACTTGAAATCAGAGATACAGAAATCGGATCAGTAAAAACTGTATATGTACCTACATATATACATTAATAAGTAAAATTAATTCGTGAGATATTTTAAAGGATACATGAAATTTTCTATTTAAATTTTAACTTTGAATATACATATAGTCAGTCAAGTTAAATTATTGACAAGCTGGCCCAGACTGGATCGTCAACTCCGTATATGGGTTCAGAACATTTCTGTGGACTCAGCTGGATTATCCTACATCTGCTCTGCTCTGTCCGGATTTGGTTAGATTCAGAATTGAACAGATGAACAACCCTTTTATTACGTCTGACATGGTCACGAAATTTTCGACAAACGATAAATTTATTAAGATATAAACATACTATTTATATGGTTTACTTTTTTCACTATGAGTATCTGGAATGCTAACCACTTTTGACAGAAATAGTCAACCAGATGATACAACTAACCATACAGCGCGATCGACAATGAACGATTTAATAAATCTCCTGCAATTTAACAACCCTAAATTATATTTGGTGACCCTACATTAAGTCACATGTTTATGCCAATATACCCAAGACTTTTGGCAAGATATAAAAAATTTCATTTAAAAGCATGAAACTTATATTTATTATTTATTGCAAGTTTACATTTTCTCCACT
Source organism: Leucophenga montana (assembly GCA_035044765.1). Taxonomy (NCBI): domain Eukaryota; kingdom Metazoa; phylum Arthropoda; class Insecta; order Diptera; family Drosophilidae; genus Leucophenga; species Leucophenga montana. The sequence continues at coordinate 22,428 of JAWNNQ010002021.1, read as the reverse complement.
GTTGCACAGCATTCAGAACACCTCAATCGATAAATGACATACCTATTATAAATGTACATACATAACTTCATATGTGTGCATCCAGGGTAATTAAATGATTTGAAAGACAAAGCAACATTAAAAGAAAGGGCATAATGGAGCGAATTAAATTCTAAAATGGAGCAACGAGTATAAAGAATATTGATTATATAGGCTGCAAATCAATATAAAGATGTATGTACATAAAGAAATCAGTTAGAAAAGATGACGTTGCCATATATTGTAACGCCGGCAAACAAATTGTGCATTACAAATATTTGTCTAAAATTGCATACGGTTTTACAATTTCAAAAAATCGATTTATTTTTACAATGTGTCTAGAATATTCACCCAAAGTTTTAAGACAATTATAATAAAAGTCTAAGAGATAAAGCCAGGTAGCGCCGATGCGTCGCAGGTATATTGGGACAGCTGCTTAGCTGCGAAACCGGCCGCTATTCTCTAAGTTTCTAAGGCAAATTTTTTTAAATATTCGTGGATATTGCAGCTGCAGCAGGTTCATTGGTTTAGGCAGCTGGAATCGACGATTCTAAGTTTAAAAAAAAATTGTATCCGTGTTAATTCAACTGAAAGCTTTAATTGCGTTTTTCTCAAAACTCTATTTTGGTTAAAGCACTATTGAGCAAGCAAGTCAGACGTAACATTTCCGATATTAGGACAGCGCTTGCACTTAATGAATACTACTCTGCAATCTTTCTTGATGTTGCTGAAGTATTAAATCGAATATGCCCCGAAGGTCTCTAGTACAAAATTAAAATGTTGCTTCTCTAAAACGTACACAAGGTCCTTGTCTCCTATCTCAGCTGACGACACACTTATTCGTATATGTTCTCGATGCTCACTACAAGCAACCAGACGACTTGCAAACCATATCGTTCTTCTTAGGTTAATCAACTGTCCAATAAAAGTGAATGAGCATAATAGCACACATGTAACATTTACACTAAATAGAAGTACTTGTCCCCCGTTAACACTAAATAATATCGCAATTCCACATGCTAACGATATCATGCATCATGACATTCATCACGAAAGGCAACTCACTCATCGCAAATACATCGAAATCTAGTCTTGACTGTAAAGTTATACTTTACTTTACTTGCAAGAATGCAGCAGAAATTCATATAATACACAGCGCGTTTTACCAGAGAAACATAATATAGGTAGCAAAAATTTGTAAATTTGATAGCAGAGTGATGAGAACTAGTAGCTGAGTTCGAAACACGTGTATGCGGCTTTAAAGTTTTTCGTTGTTATTATTAATATTTCGAAAATATTTCTCAATGTAAAATGACCGTGAGTTAGTTAAAATTAATATGCAAGGACTGATCTAAAAATAAGCGAACTTTTAATATAAATCAAAGAAAGGTAAATTTTTCTTCTTTCGAAAACAGGTTACAAAATGACACACGTTTTAATAGCAGCAATATTTGTAGTTATGTCGTAAAAACATAATGGAACATAGAGCAAATATTAAATTTGGTTTTAAACTCAGTAAAAAAAATTTGCTGAGACTTACGAAATGTTGAAAAATAATGATGATTGTATGAGTCGTACTCAAGTTAACACGATTTAAAAACGGACGTGGTGATTTAAATGATGATCCAAGACCTGGAGGACCCGAAGCATCTAATCGTGCTGAGCTAGTAGAAAAAGTAAGTGAAATAATCGCTATCGATGGAAATTTCACTGTGAGAATGCTGGCAGAAGAATTAAATTCATCTTACTGTACAATCTACAAAATCTTAACTGAACTTTTGGGTAAAGGAAAGGTGTGTTCACGTTTTGTTCCACATCACTTAAAATATGATCAAAAAATCGGTCGTGTAGTCAAAGAATTTTTAATGAAAAAACAGATTTGTATCATCGACCACCCTCCGTATTCGCCTGATCTATCACCGCGCGATTATATTCTCTTCCAAAAAATGAAGACTGCAATGAAAGGAGCTTTGTACGATGACTTTTCAGTCATACAAGCAGCTATGACACAGGTGCTAAAGAACATCCCAAAAAGCGAGTTTAAAATGTATATGGATAAATTGGTTGAGCGTTCCAAACTTTGTATTGAGTTAAATGGATCGTATTTTGAATAAATATTAGCTTTGAAACAAAATACCATCGAATACGATCGAAATAAACGATATATCGCTAGAGTAGTGATTAAATTACAAGTGCAATTAAAGAAAAATACATTTTTAACATTTTCATGTAAGAGAAATTTTTGTTATATTTTTGCTATAAATTAGTATAATAGAGACGGTCAAGCGGCTATATCCGACTAAGCATTCAATGTTGATCAACAATATATAGTTCCTAACATGCCTCCTTCTGCCCATTACATACATTTGCGAAAACTTAATATACCCTTTTATTCTATATGTACAGGGTATAAAAATGTAAACAAACTTTGAGTGAGCATTTACGACAAATTTGTCTTTGCTCTAACGTTCGTATATTATGAATTCCTATAAAAACAAACCAAAATCTCATATTTTGTCGCATATAGCTTTTTAGCAGTTATGGCTCGATATACTCTTTTATCATATGAGTGCAGGGTATAAAAATATATTTATAGTCTAGTAAGTTTTAGCATTGCAACATAAAGTATAATGTTTAACTATCTATTGACTATACAGTTTACAATTTGTATAAAGTATTTTCCCATTGTTGAAGAAGTTTTCAAAATTGATATAAGCAAATGTGTAGTGTACACGATTCGGATGACGCCGTCGACGACAATGACTACCACATTAGCGTAAAACACGTATAAAAAATTAGAAAATACTGTAAAATCATAAAATAAAGTAAACGTTTCATTTTACACCCCTATACAAAACAATTTCAAATGCAAACAATGAGTGTGGTGAGAGGGTGGTTTGGTTTGATGTACATATGTCAAAATGGGTGAGTGGGAAAAATTAAATCTCCACGTTCGCCGCACACAACGTTTTCAAAATGAAGAAACTGCTCTGAATACGAGACAATGGTGAATTAGCGCAAATATTTCGTGAGCAGATACATTTATTAGTTGCTAAAAAAGATACAATTAGTATAATGCTTATACTAAAGTATAACTGTAGGTAAAAAGTTCTTTTAAAACAACAAAATTATTGTAAAATAAAAAGAAAACTTGATTAACAACGGATCAAATTCAGTTAATTCTTCGCTGTACTGAAAAATCTGCAAAAACCATTTTTTTTTTTTTTTTTTGTATTTTTTTGCAAGCTGACAACGAACGACGCCGTTCTGAAGTATAAAACAAGGGGACAAAACTCAAATAAGGCGCAAGCCAGAATAAAACATGTTATTGCTATCTCATTTCAGCATACGTTTACAACATACAAACACATGCATAGAAAGACAGAAACTTGCTAGAGCTACGGATGACGGAGGGAGGAGCAGTGAACGATATACAAGTGCGAGCCGATTGATTATGATTATTTGTAGGAAGCAGATACAAAACAGAGTAGTAGCGTAGCTGCAAAGAAAAGCAGAGCAGAGCAAAACGCAATGAGTATAAAAGCGTCATACACGGCAATAATACACCGAATGAGTGTTGGATAAAGGGCGACAACAAGCGACGTTGAGATAAACTAAACGAAACGCGGAGAGCGGGCGGGCGGCGTTCGATTTGACTGCAAATAAGACGACGTAAAGTAAAGAGCGAGCAAAAGGAAATAGAATTTAAATTAGCGTTTGTTTGGTTGTATGTACGCGCTCTGCTTCTTCTTCTTCTTCTTCTTGGATGGTTGGCTGGTTGGTTGGTTGGTTGGTTGCTTGCTTGCCTGCTTGTCACACGACGGCTATATAAATGTATTGTATTTACATACATACATACATACATTAAGTATGTATCTATGTGCGATGGACATTTTTATTGTTGTGTATAATAATGATGATGAAAAAATAATATTAAAAAAAAAATCTATATGCACAAATTTATTGGTAATCATTGTGGTCTAATTTTTTTAATTAGATTTAGCAAATTTGCATTTCTTTTTAAATATTATTATCATGATTTGATTACGTGTGTGTTTACCTCAGAGTATAGGCAGCCATTATTTAAATTTATTGTAGGGGTGGTTGTTGTTGTTGTTGCTGCTGTTACTGTTGTAGCAGCAGCAGTTGACTTATTGATGTGCTCGCAAAAAGCAGAGAAACTGCTAAAATCCATGGGTTTAATAACCTCCATTTGGATGCTACTTGCAGCACGCTGTTTGGTTTTTTAAGCACGAACACTTGACCAACAAAAAAAAAAAAAAAAGAAACAATCACATAGTCACCAACCACATCACAAGCTATAAGCTATTCTGGAGCAATATATGCAGCACACAAGATATAATGCATAAAATTTTATTGATTTCAATTAATAATATACAACAATAATTTGTTGTTTTTCTTTTTCTTTAAATTTAATTCCAGTAAAGTATGCAATCGCTTTTTATTACTTCTTCTCGATTTTCTTTCTATTATGTTTACACTTCTTAGGCCGTAGCCGTAGTCGCCGCCGCCGCCACCGCAGTACAACGAATGCAAGAATAAACGAAAAAAATAAAATAGACCTCGAACCGCATCGACTAGTTGAAAGGAACTAGCAACGACGATTGCAACCGCGCGTCACTCGTTTTTACCGCTGCTACCTTTTTTATTTTACAACTTTACACCGCGGCACTCAAATAATGAGTAAAAGCAACGAGCGCAATTTGACTGAAGACAAGAAACAGCGGCAACCGACAACAACAACGACAAAAACGCTGTGTAAGAGAGTAAGCAAGCAAGCACGCTACAACACACACGTATGAATGAGCGTGCGAGCAAGCAACCAAAAGAACAAAGGAAAGGGGCAATAGACAGACAGAGAAAAGGTGTATATATGTATGTGCTGCTGCTGCTGTTGTGTGTTTGTAAAATAAAGAGCAAGAGTGAGATAGAAAGAGAGGCTGGCTGCTGCTGCTGCTTTACTGACAATATGAGGGAACGCGCGCGCGACAAGTAAACAAAAATAAGTGAGATTAAGCCAAATGAATACCATTTTGGATAAACTGACTATGGCAAAAGCGAGAGACCCGAGTTACTACTGATGCAAGTGAGTGAAAATCGTAATCGTCGTCGTCGTCGTCATCGTCGGTGAGCGTGAATTGAATATTCTTTGCCGATGTTACCGTATTATTGTTTCGTTTTCGTCGTTGCACTGTGGGACATATTTAAAAAAAAAACTAAAAGGTAAGTTGCATATGTAAAATGAAAAACAGGTCGATTTTGAGTTCAGGTGACCTAGCACAGATTTGTACGATAGTATTGCGATACAGAAATAAAATAATTGACATTTTTTTTTTCAATTCAATGAATTTTTTTATATCAATTTTTAATCCTAAAAAATATCAGACATAAAATAGGTTTTCGGCATGTCAATATGGATACTCAATATGAAATATGAAACCCTAATTAAAATTTGTTTTTAATTGTAAACGATTTCTAAAAAGGGTAACATTCCTGTTTCCCAAATTTTCAAAAATTCTAGGAACATGTTCCTTGTGTAATTCTCAGAAGGTAAAAATCGCGAAAATCACATTTAGGTAGGAAAAACTCACAAAAACTATAATGTAATTTGTAATGTTTATGATATGCCAGAGGGTTGGCTGTGTTGATAAAATGGAGAGGAAACAAGCCAATGAAAATGATTACGTACTCGTAAAATGTTCATTTCATGTTAATACATACTATATGTAAGTCTGTATCTGAACAACATGTTTTGCATAAGTGAAAATCAATATTTAAAACAACGAAATCTAATACAAAATCAATTTTTGAATCAGTTGTTTTGACTCTGTCCCATAGTGCGGCGGTAGCGTTTATTTGCGCGTGTGTGTGTCTATGCAACTGCTATTCTGTGATGAGCGAATTTGAAGTAGTATGAGCCACATTTTGTCAACTGCGAGAGTCAAACACACACACACACACACACACACAACAATAAATAAAAAAAATGCGAGGACGAAGAAGAAGACAGACAATGCGTTGATGGGTTTGGGGAAGTATCGAAAAGGACACACAGCAACTAACGGATACATAGGTTGAGACGAAAATAAGCGTCGATGTTTGCTCATGCAGATACGTAAGCTTCAACTTAGTAAAATATTTAATTCAGCATAGCCGAAAACTGTATAGCCTACGCTAATAATATTGTTCATGAATGTTATGCTTTCATAGAAAAAGAATAAAAATAGTTTCGTGAGAGGAATTTTATGAAATAACTTGTAACTAAATGACCAAATCAAATAAGCGTTTTATGCGCTATTGAGCTACCAACATAAATGTTCAGTGGTATATTTATGGCGATTGATAAGACAGGCGCACCAAAGTTAAAATAAATAATTATCAAGTACTGATTATTATGAAATAGTACGGATTAGTTGACACCGAAGCACACAGACAGATGCTATGAAGAACCAGCTCGTCAAGACCGATGCTTATTTTGTGTTACAAACTTCTTCAATAAACTGATAATACTCTATTGCGAATACATGAATGTGTATGTTTAATGGAAAACAAAAAAAAAAACGTGCTCGCTTGCTCGATTGTGAAGTATGTATGTATATTGATGGAAAAAGAGATAGATCAGTTGTTCTAAAATTGATAATGACCAAAAAATATATTCAATTAACAAATAATTAACCTTTTCTTAAAAACAAACTCTAAATGACAAATAGTACGTGTATTACGATATTTTGTGGTTTTCATATTTGCATCTATAAAATAGATGCAGAAGTATCTACATTTTAGACGACCGCATGTCAGAATACATTTTTGTAAATCGAACACGTAAAATCGAATAATAACATTATGGCTTTGTCAAAGCAAGAAATACTCGTTTGAAGTTTGCTTCTTTCTACGGCTTCTGTGAGAATTTGAGCATTTCTTCTGGACACAGAATATCAATCGGAGAGTTTCCTATTCCAATTACAAATAGATAGGTCACTTTTCTCGATAGTTGCTTGTTAGAATTCCTGTCACCAATCTTAACTGATTTCTATATAAATGAAGTAAGAAGTTTCTGCGATTGTCTTAGCCCTTGCCTCATGAACTCGTTTCGATTCGTTGCCCTGTTCGTTTCATTACGGATTAGTTTCATTATTGTATGTCTATCAATGTCTCAGCAATGACACTGATTCATCTTCATTCCTTTATATATTGGTGTACCATGGCATTAACAGGATGTGAACTCCGTTGGGTTTGCAGCGCTACCGTCGAGTGTTAAGTCCGCCTCAAAGACTAGTCTAGATTCGACAGTGTTTAAATTGAATGCCTTTAATGACACATGACTATCTGATATGATTGTAGGCATGACCTCTACATCAGTTGAACTTTGCATATCGAATTATGTTGCACATTTCTGCCGCAAATATACCAGCATGTTTACTTAAGTACTGTTGGGAGTGTTTTTGTAAAGTAGGACATACTAGCTGGTACTTCTTCTGTGAAAGTTTCATTTGTATGGCATTTCATGGTGTGTTTTCGTTACATAGGATGCTTCCGACACTCAGAATTTATCCGCCTAAGTGATATTGATGCTTTATAAATACTTTTTATCACAAAAATGTTTGTAAAGAATTGAAATTATATAATATGTAAATACCGACTGCGTTTTTTTGTTTTTGTTTTCCTGATTGCCATAAAACTATTTTGGAAGGTTTCAATTGGCTTGGTCATGTTCGAGGGTGACACAGAAATCTCTATTGCCTCAAAATATCAAGAAATTCTTTCACAAATTTAGTTTTTTTATTACAGTTTGGTGATTTTAAGACACAACCGAATTCTGTGTGACCCCCGAATTAAATATTTCAAAGACTCACACTACTTCAATTTAGATTTGATAATCGTGATCAGCTACCTTAAAAATCTCTTAAAAGACTAAATTTCAGCGATTTCAAAAACAGATGACTCTTGAATTCTACTAAAAACGATACTTTTGATACAAAACGATTTCATTCTAAAGTGCGAAGTGTCATTTAATTATTTTATGGGTTTGATTTGAGCTTTTCAAGCTTCAACATTAGAACTCATAATCTTGGGAGTAACATTCGAAATCAAAATAAATTGACCCATATATCAAAGCAAGTATTTTTACAAAAGCAAGCTCTTATTTGTTTATATATAATTGAAAGCATTATATACGAGTGTAAACAAATATGAGCTTGTTTCTGTGGAGGTAGGTAGTGCTTCTTCACAAGAAAAAATACTTCATATACATAAACTTAATCTGCCGACAATGACGACGTCGCAGTAGCACAACAGACAGCTCACAAAACGTTATGAGTTATTATATGAAGGTATTTAAATGGGGGAGCAAGCAAGCACTAAGCTAGAGAGTTGTTTGGGCTATGACTTGTTTAGATTTGCAACGCAGTAAACGAAAGCAGCTAAGCTCACTCGGATTGAAACAGCTAACTACAACAAAACTCTCGTAACTAATTAGGCCTTATCGACAAAAAGAAGTTGATTTTACAAATACACACAGATACTTTCTTGCATACATTCATACAATTATAGACAAATATGCATTGCAAACCGATTTCTATAACAACAATAACTGCCCACAGTATATACAATATTTTTATATATGTAGGTATATATAAAAAAGAGAGTTGGTAACAGCCAAGTTAAGAACTCATAGTTTCTCCTCTCTTTATATTTAGTCAGAAATGAATATACATATACCTAATTGCAGGGGTAACCTTAAAAGTTTTTTTTTTTTTTTTTTTTTGTTGAATCTAATAACCAGAACACAATTCTTTGAAAGTTAAGGTAAACTAAAACTATTGACTGAACAGTACGAAAGTATGGCTGCTATCGGCATCTAACTGCTAGGTTGAAATAGTTTTCTTCACTTTCGTATTGTCATGTAAAAATATATTGTATATATGTATGTATATTTTTCTATAAATATAAATGTAAAATTAAGCAATTTAATGATTGTCACACTCTGGGACTATGGGATAGATGGAAAATAAAGTAAAACTTTTGCATTATGCAGTCAAAAAATAGTAAAACAGATACATCTGGCCTGTTTCGGTTTTCACTTTTGGGAAGATTTTGCGAAAGTGATTTCATCAAAAATTTTGTTTCCTTTTCGGAAGAATTTTGCAATTTAAAAACACATGCATTGAATAATATGAAATTCACTTGATTAATGCCAAGTGAATTGAAATTGCGAAAGATTTCCCCATAAGTGAAAATTTGTCAATTTTATCGAATTCATTTTCGCAAATTATTTCCGATAGTGTGAACCGAAACAGGCCTTTATTACTAGCTGTCAAACATTTCGTAGAAAAGAAAAATTGTTTCTCAAGTTTCCTGTAACGTACGTTTGGGGTTACCCTTGTATGAAATATATATTGTAAATTCTTGCATTCAGAGAGAAGCTGTACAACCAGACAGTCAACAATTATTGCCACCGTCGACGGTTAAATGTGTTCACTCACACGATGATTCGCTGATTGATGAAGCCGCCTAAAGGTGGCTTGGCTTGCAAACTTTGAAAATGAATGAAATATAAAAAGGTTCGAAGGAATTGCCTACAAGAATTTTGTATTTTTGCTTGCAAGTTTTTTTAGCAACAAAAGTAATAATTTAGGGCTGCTATATAAAGTTATTATTATACAACAAATTGTAAAATATTCTCAACAATTTAGTAGCTTTCTGTAGATTTGTTGATAGCAAATAATATAAAACAATAAGACCATTACCATCAAATTTTAAAGATACAAAATAAATAGAATATTATAAGTTATACAATAAATATTACTTTCTATTATAAACGATAATAATAAATAATGTAAATAATGAAACATTAAAATAAACTAGAAACTCAAAGTACAGTACAAAATAATATGTTATGTAACGATATGTTAAGTATGGTAAAACCAAAGCTTTAATATAAAATAAGTTATTCATACAAATAGCCAAATGTGAATGTTGGATATGTATGAAGTCTAGCCCTAAAATTGGGAGGGTCATATGTGTAGCACCCGTCTTTGAGAAACCACCATAGCAAAGTTCAAGCTGATATTTATTGTAATAAATAAGTTTTTCATACAAAACCTCAGGAGTGGACAACTTTTATAACGTGCTTAACATATTTATGCGACACTTACAAAATTTTACTTTGAATATGTGCAAATCGCAAACAACTCCAAATTTGACCAAAACAGAAATGAAGAATAATAAAACAAAGAGTACTAAGTTATAGGCAACAGCTGTAGATTTTTTTACAAATAACTGTAAAAGTCCTGTTAGATTTGTTCGCATTTCGCATTAACATATTTATACGACACATTTGGTTAATCGTGTTATTTCTGCAAGTAGTGGCTATTTTTGCTTCTCATTTGTATTTATTTAAATTGTGTTGACTTTGTTTTGCCAATTTTATGAAAATGCCTCGAGCAAAAATGCTGACAGATGACGAAAAAGGCAAAATATCCGCGTATTAAGGGTCTGGGCACAATGTTAGCCAAATTTCAAGTCTTATTGGTCGAACACGCTGTGTTATCAACAATTTCTTCAAAGATCCAGTAAATTATGGAACAAAGTTCAGTTCTGGAAGAAAACCAATAATGTCTGGTCGCGACAAGAGATTGATATTGAAAAAAAACGAGCAACTCAACAGCTTAATTCAACCAACTTGCCAATATCTCATAACTATCATGTCTAGCGAACCTTAAATAAGTCAGAACACATTGTCAGAGGTGTAATGAAAAGAGCGCCGACTTTGCTTCCTCGACATAAGGCAGCTCGTATGCAATTTGCCGTTAATAACTTGGACACGTCATGGGACTTCGTAAGAACTTTTTAACACGTCTCACACAAAGTGTGTATTACAATTTTATTTCTAATCAGGTTATTTTTTCCGTTGAAAAAAAAAAAAATTTAATTTGGATGGTCCCGATGAATTTCGGCACTACTGAAGGTATTTAAAGAAAGAATCTCTTATATTTTCAAAGCGAAATTTGGTGGAGGATCGATAATGGTGTGGGGTGCTTATTCAAAAGCAGGTACTCTGCCATTACGCTTCGTCTCCTCCAGAATGAATAGATCTGAGTATGTGAAAGTGTTGGCCAACAGTTTGAATAGTTCTGAGTATGTGGAAGTGTTGGAGAACAGTTTGGTCCCATTTTTAACCGAAAATAGGGAACATCCATACATTTTTATGTATGACAACGCCCATATTAACAAAAGTCGTCAGACAAAAGCGTACTTGGAGGCTTGCTCGGTGGAAACCATGTACTGGCCAGCTTGCTCACCGGACTTAAATCCGATTGTAAATTTGGGGGGCATAATAATCAGACGTGTTTATGCCAACAACAATAAATTTTAAAGTGTGGAAGAGTTAAAACATGCAATTTTAAAAGAACCTTGCACTTTTGGCAAATTGGTTAAACTCAATGAGGAAACTGGTATTTGAGGTGGGAAAGCTACAAGGAGGCCATATTTAATCTTAATTTAATATTAAAAATATAATGTTTTGACCCTAACATACACATTAGTGAAAACAGTTAAACTGTTTTGTAAATATGTTAAGCTTGAAAATCGCTTTTTTTTTTTGTTAAAATGTTATATTCAAAAAATATATATTAAAGCACCAAATCAAAAAAGTGAATTAAACGTGAATCTTGTCAGAAGATATTAAACAAAACAAAAACGTTGCAATTTGTAATATTAAAGAAGTTAAAGAAATATTTTAAAAAAATTATAGTGTCGTATAAATATGTTAAGCATCTTATAAGCTTCAATGCCGACAGACATATAAAAAATTGATAAATCAAGAATATATACATTTTTTGAGATCTACGATGCCTACTTGTATGCGATAGAAACATTCCGACAAACTGATAATACCATTTCTTACTATGTGTGAGTGGTATAAAACATATTTTAAAATAAATAATATGATATGCAGTTGTTAATAAAGAGTTAATAAGTTATAATATGGAAATAAATAAACAAGAGTGCTGTGTCATAGTCAATTTAGATGTGTTACAATGCAATGGACAACAAGAGAGCTGTATGATTGCATTTGTAAGCACAAAAAGTTAAAAAATTTGTTAATTTTTTAAGAAAATTCGGATTTGAAGATTGATTGTTTTTTTTTTTATATATATACTGCGCTAAATGAAAACTAGTCTCGTTCTTTAAGTTTTAAAGTATTTCAGACATTTTTCCGCTGTGGATTATCAACTGAATGTGATTATAAACTGAAGGCTTACTTCTTTTTTATCGAACAAGCTAGTTAATCCTTAAACAATCCTAATACATTTTAGCCTATAGCACTTCATATATAAATGCTGGACGGCTGGACAGAATTGTTGGTCTTGGGTCCATCTCGTTATGCCCCTTTTATAAAACATTTTCCATGATAATTACATGCGAATTTTTGTGTTACATACATTTATCATTCAATAAACAAAACATAGCCTGTACTTTGTGCTTACTGGAACAGTTTTACCAAAGTAGTAAATCTTTCATAACTTCGACAATATTGTTAAATTGGAATTAAATTTTAAGTCGCAAATGTAACACTAATTAAATTGTATGGCTAGCAATTTATGGGTTTCAAGCAAAGGTTGAATCCGGTTCGGTACATAACGGATTATGTTTAGAACTGATTTAGTAACTTAAATAAATCTATTATAATTTTAATGACTTTTTCAACACTAGCAATTATATGTAGTCATAGAAAACCAAACCGCATACCGAATTTTACTCCATAAACAAATTTATGTCATACATTAAAAAGACACCACCTAATATTTCCAAAATTGGAACTTAAGAAACATTTTAATCTTGGTGAGTAAACTTTATCTAATGAAATATGTTGGTGGATCTATCCTTAATAGTTTCTGAGAAACACGTGTTCAGACTGTCAGTAAATGACTTACGTCTGTTGAGTACGAGCACTTCTGTTTATATTTCGGGAGTATGTAACCCTGGTGCTGCAACAAAAAATTTGAATTGTTAGCATAAACGTACTAAGCTATATATTTTTTGTTAAAGAGACTTACAAATTTTATATCGAGTGCATTGATGAACTTAATATCTTTACATGATCATGATGCATCATCAATAACCAGTGTATGTAGCTCGATGGAACTCGAAGATCAATCACTTATTTTCTTCGGTCATTCACAAACTTCTACGGTTGTTGTGCGAGAAAATATCGATGCTCTGCCTAAACTTATACTACAAGATTGTCATGTCATACATCGTGAGAGTGAGTCAACCTTGGGCATTAGTATGACAAGTATCAACAAAGCATGAACATTTGACCGTTAAATAGTCTGGCCGTTAAATAATTTAGCAGTTATTATGAAAATTGCTTCTAAATGTAGAATTATTTGGAAAAACAATAACATTGCTATTGTAATTAATTCTTATTTTGTAATTTGTTGCATCTATTTTCATAGCAAAAACGTTTAAAATTATTATTATTGCGTCAGAATGTGTAGAGAGATATCATCTTTATTATAATCGTTTTTATTATATGGAGCATGGTTGTTGGCCTATTCTGATTTTAACGTTCTAGTAGAACATTTGCTCGTCTAACTCCTTACCTCATGACCCAATAAAGATTTAACACTATATTCGTTTTCTTGCAGATTACCGATATACTGTGTCTCCCAATGCCACAGAACGGCTCTGGTTCTACCATTGGCGTAGTAGCCCTTTTTGTGGCAAGCTTATCAGCTAGCTCAGAGCGCCTTAGTGACCGTGACTTAGTTCGCCCTCTCTTCCAACGCAAGGTGCAATGCTTTCACTATATTTTTCGCTTGATTTCCTGCACACCAATATACTCTTGATGCATGGTTTCCTCTACGTGAATTTTCCATAGTGTGTAGATATATATAACATTGTTGCTGTGCTGCCCACTACCCTTCCGAGTATAATTTATTTTAGTCTAGGGAACTGAAGCTTTCTAGTAAATGGTACAATGACCGATTTGGTGGGGTAAAAAAAAAAACGTTTGAGGTGAACTTAAGTAAACTTTCAACTAAATTGGAAGTTATTTGTTGATGACCTTGATGGCCAACAATCGTTAGGTAATTAGATGTTATAATTATGTGTAAAATCGAGAATATTTTGTGCTAACCGATAAAGTTTTTGATTAAGTCTTATACAGGGTTAAAAAATATGTTTGGAAAAAAAATGTATAATATAAACGAATATTTTAGTATATATGTACATAATTCTACATGCAATGATGCAACGAAAACTTTTAGCTAAATTAAAAATAAATAAATAACTAAATAAATATATAATTAACACAAATTAAAGTTATGACAATTGGAGCACTACAGAAATTTAAAGATATCTATGCTTTGTTTAAAAACGAATCCCCCTTATTATATTTGTGGTCCCCTAGAAGAATACAACAAATTATAATATCAATAAGATTTTAAACTATTCGTATAACGACAAACATAATAAAAGGGATTCTAATTTTTTTTTCTTTCCCAGGCAATGGTTTGTTTGGTAATGGTTTTATACTAATAAATATAAAAATGTTGATAAAAAATGTTTGAAAAAAAATTGGCGATTCGTACATTGTTCATACTAACCAAATACATGGCCAATTTGTTGATATCCAAATTGGCCAATTGGCTAACATCAGTTGTGTTGAGGATGCTCAGCATTAGGTTGATATCGGCAGCCGTTGGCATAGGTGGCTGCACTTGTGCGGCTGCTGCTGCTGCTGCAACGGGTTGTTGCAATGATACTTGTTGTTGTGTTAAATTCTGTTGTTGTTGTTGTTGTTGTTGCTGTTGCAGTTGTCCCACACTTATCATGGATGTGCCGCCGACCGAAGCTGCAGCAGCAGCAACTGCTGCCGCTGATGTGCTTGCCGCGTTTGATAATTGTTGTTGCTGCTGTTGCTGTTGTTGTTGTTGTTGGCCACCACTGACATTGTTGCCTTGTATTAGTGCCTGTAAGCTACGATTGTTTGGATCAACCGGTTGCAACTGATTGCCAACGGTTGAATTTCCTGATGTGGCAGCAGCAGCAGCATTTTGCATCTGCATTTGCATCGATTGCAGTGTAGGTGTCGTAGGCACCGACAACGGCGGCGTCGATGAGACCAATGCTTGTAGCTGTTTCGATTATGGTAGATAATAGATGTTAAAATTATACAGAGAGATAGAGAGAGGGAAATATTAAGAACAATAAGGTCAAATAATGTGTAATGAAATTTTGGATAAGGTTTTTCAAGTGAAGGTTTCAATTTTGCCTGTGTGGAGCCAGTCGGAAACCCTCAATAGTGCAAATGATGTTGTGCACTATTTATATAATTTTATAAAACAGTTTCGAAATTTCACAACCCTATTTATTAATTTTTGCATTATTAAAATATATTCCTAATTTTCAAGTCAATAAATAGTTTGATGCGAATAAAATACCATGGTAATATTTAATTTCAACAAGAAAAAACAAGTTAACTTCGGTAAAACATTTGCTTTAATTTTAATATCCTTAAGACATGTTCATATAGTAAATAAATTTCAAATATCTACAAATTTAAACTAAAAGTAACATCAAAATTAACACAGATTCTTGCCAAATAAGTATCTGGTACCGTCTGAAATTGTATAGAATACTAGCTAACATGGCGTGCCTTGCTACGGCCCCTTTTGTTTTTCTATTATACCGGGACGTAGTACAAATTATTTTCCCACTGAGTCTTATTTTTTTCCAGATGTACCAAATCGCATTTAGCGTTCTCGACGAGCGTAGCTATGCCCCACTCGTTTTTTTTCTTGTATGTTGGCACGATATCGCCCTTTTTCAAGTGGATCTCATTTTTTCCTAAGGCCCGACAAAATAACGACTAACAATTCGACCTGAGCACTCAGCCATCCAAATTTGCTGTCAATTGGCATTTTTACTTTTCTACGAAGGTCATGGTTATTTTCTGATAAATTTAGAACGATATATGCGATTTAGATATATTGAGATCGATTGAGATATAACGAATTTGTTTTTTCTGTTTTTTTTTTATATGCGGGCAATGATACCGCCCAGTTTTGCAGTGGATCTTATTTATCCCAATATTCCTGGCACTGCCAATTTTTTCCATCGATAGTAACAAAATCCATAAATTTCAAAATGATCGGTCCAATAATTTAGACGAGTATAAAGGACATACAAACTAACATTAATTTATATATTGCACAGATTTGTATTTTCCTTAGATCGATTTGTGTGTCTATAGCGTCTATATTTTACACGAACAGCTTATAAAAAAATGAATATTGATTGGATATTATAGTATTAACATCCATACCAAATTCTAAATAACTAGGTCAAATAATAAAGAAATCGCATATAGGAGAAAACCTATTTGAACCATAGGTTACTATAGC
Source organism: Leucophenga montana (assembly GCA_035044765.1). Classification (NCBI taxonomy): domain Eukaryota; kingdom Metazoa; phylum Arthropoda; class Insecta; order Diptera; family Drosophilidae; genus Leucophenga; species Leucophenga montana. The sequence goes on along the minus strand of JAWNNQ010002021.1, from coordinate 5,977 downwards.
TATCCGATCTGGATTTATGTTAAATATTTTACGATGATGTGCTGAATATTTAAGGCAGATGATGACGGTGGCAAGAATCATAGTTTTGAAATATTTTCGGTAAATTTGTTGTCACTTTTATTTCAAATTTGTAGATATTTAAAACTATTATATGACCGTTTAATAAAACCTATTATATGACCGTCTTAATAAAAGTTACCTATGCAGAAGCCAAAACATGGATTTTTGGTTTTTATGCTGGCAATGTATAATATTTTATATATTAAATTAGTTGGTACTCGGCGCATTGTTTCGTTTCCCCCTCCTCATATCTCGATCCCATCAACACGTATACAAAATTTCATCCTTCGAGAACAGTTCATCATGTTAGTGACAAAAAGTTTTGTTGCTTCTTCATGCAGACGGTCTTCATGAGTTAGTTGTAAACAACCAGTGGCAGTCCTCAGAACGCTATTATGACCATTGCAGGCATTGCCATTCTGTTTTACTAAGGGTTCCAGGTAGAAGCCGCATAATTTAGGACAGATCGTACAATAGCTTTATATGTGGTAAGAATTCCCTCTTTTTCCTTACCCTAGGAAGACCCAGTCAGCGCATTCAGCACTATGTTTATCGACTTAAGTCGATTATTCGATATGGTGGCGTTAGTCGAAAATCTAAGCAACGGGTGGTGTGTAGACGGAAGCCGACGAAAATTTAATAGGTATTAATTTTCGTAAAAATTACAGTGAAGTTCGCGCCCGATTACTACTCCTTTATAAAGTAGATAGATTTTGTCTACTCGAGTAGAGTACCATAAATCCTACTCGAATCGCATCACTTATAGTATGTTGAGTCTACCATAAAATCTTCAATGCGTTACCAACGTAACTAGGATATAAACATATTATCTAAATAAGCAGTACTCGAAATCAACGATAACGTGTATAGCCAAGTTGTTTGAAAAATTTGAAATATAAAATTACCATGGGATTTTGATTTTACACTGTTTCTATGTAAATTTTTCCGTATTGCGAGGCCTAAAGTGATTTTTCTCTTGAATCGCAAATTAATAAGAAAAAAAAAAAAAATAAAAAATTATCCCTCCGGTTTTTGAATCCAATAAATTCCTTCGGAAGTGATTTCGTTAAAATGTTGCGTTTTTCAGTTTCAGAAGAATTTCGCGATTTGAATTCACTTGCTATTGAGAATATAAATTTCACACTCCGAATTACAAATGATTTTAAATCGCGATATGAACGATCTGAAAGTGAAAAACGGACCATTTTATTCACTTCCGAGCAAATTTTTTTGGGATTTGGAAACCGGAACTGGTGGGTAAAAAAAATATTGAATCTTGAATTGAAATTCCAAAAACTATGTAGTTTCAAGAAAAAGTTTCCTTTTATAGGTTTCACCTCGCACTAACTACAGGCAACCACTCTTACATATCGGATAAAATACATCTGAATTGAAATATTTATTGTGAAAAGCCTCAAGTGATATGAAGACTTAATTGAATACTATTATTACAGGTATATTTATTATAAACCTTGTTCTTCGTGGCATCGGTATTAGCTGTTACTAATTGAACATTTTATTCTGTGCCACAAGTTAAAAAAAAAAAACATATATTTTAAGAGTGCTCTCGTACGCCAATTCTAATAACGTAATAACAACTATACTAGCGCCAATTACATAGGATTTAGCTATACTTAAAAACTAATAAATTGTGTTAAATACAAAGTAAAACAAAACAAAAATTCTAGTCTACTAAAGAAAAGTCACATTTACAGCCAAATCCACACAGATTACTACCCAATTTTGAAAAGTTTTAAAATAGCTACATTAATTACAAAAATCTATTTATAGCTCCTTTTTGTACTTTGGAGAGATTAATTAGTCATTTTTATTTAACACATTTTTTTTTTTTTTTTTTGGGAGCTAGACGTCACCGACCAGTAGTCCACTTAAAATGTTGAAATGTATTGTATATTGTTGTTTAAATTAAATAATTGGGACTTTTGTGTTAGATTTTCATGTTTCGTATTGTATGTAAGCTTACCTTTGCCTTTTGCTGTTGCTTAAGTTCCTCCTTTTTGTAATTGCGCTGGTAGGCTGTGATGACTCGCCTCAGTCGAGTATTAAGATCTTGCATTGATGGCCAGAAAGTTGCGTCCTCCAGTGGCACTGTCGTGGGTGGATAGCTACCCGCTACGCTCTCCTCTTCGTCTAAGCCTAAATTTGAGTTAGGATTTATATTCGTTTCATTTTGCGTTTGCTCAGTTGAGTCGGACGCAGATTTAGGCGATGTTGTTGTAGTTGTGGATGATGTTGCGTTATCACAAGTAGAAGTGGTTGTGGTAAATGGGGTTGAAGAAGTAGTAGTTGTGGTGGTGGTAGTGGTGGTGGTGATGGTTGTGGTAGCGTTAGTGCATGATTTCGCGCTATTGTTACAATCGCTGCTGGCATTGCTTTCGTTGGCGGCAGATATCTCAGCGGTAGCGGTATTGTTTGTTGCTGCCTGCGCTGGGCTACTTGGTGATTCCGAATTTGTTTGATCAGACGTATTTAATGTTGTTGATGATGATGATATTGCTGTTGCTGCACAAATGTCCATCGCTTCGGAATTGTCTGCATTTTCTGAACTGAGTTCAGTTGGTTTCGCATCATGCTGGTTTTTTTCCGTTAGCACATTGTCAGCGGAGTGAGTGGTATCGACGTTTGTTTCACTCTCTGCAGCAACATTTACAACAACAGCAGCATCATCTTCAGCAGTGCTTTTCTGTTTTTTTAGTGTAGCCAATTCAGTAGTATCCGTTTGCTTGACAGCATCAACACTACCGCTTATGCTATCACCGCCGCCATCGATTGCATTGCCACTCGCATTCATACTAATATCAGTGGCAGAGTCGCCGCAGACGTCAGCAGTTACATTCGCGTTTTCTTCTTTATCTTTTACTTTGCCATTGTTGGTCTTACCCGACGAACTAGGACGCTCCGGGTCAAGTGTGTCTTTAGTCTCGCTGCTTGTCAATTTGGTGGAATCCGAGTCTTTGGTTGCGGTGCCATCGTCATCCACCTCATCGCCCTCGTCATGCTTCGAATTTGCATCATCTTCGATTCTGTAGTTTATAAATAGAAAGTTTAGTTTTCAATGAAAAAAGTTTACCAGACAAAAATAAATAGTAAAATGAATAACATGTAAGCTGAGTATATTTCACGAAATTTGATATAGCATGCTAATACACTTAACACTGAATGATTGTGGTACAGTTGGGAGCATATTATTTATAATATATTAATTCAAAGTTAAGCAAAATCAGTTTAACAAGATATTATAAGCTTATTATTTTATATTTTGTAATATTTTTGTTGCTCTGTTACCATTTTAGGCACAATTGCTTGTTTTTTGTTTCAATTACTTACATTGGCAAACTCGTAACGGCGACATCATCACCAGCACCCACATGACTGACAAAACACAATGTTGGATCAGCGCGTATTTGACGATACATTTCACAGCCATGCTTGTAGGTTCCAACCAAAAGACTCTTATCACAACAAATAGGATTCCACCATGACGATGGCACTTGATCAGGCGTTGGCGGCGGGCGAATGGGGAGCTCGCTACACATATAATTGCGAATACAGTAATAATAACATAAGATTTATTTAATTTTTTGATAAATAAACAATAAAAAAAAAAACAATTTGGATAGAATATTATAATTCGTTGGAGTACAAACGAAAACATTGCCAATTAAGCTACAAAAATTATAAAAGGGTAAATTATAAATTGATATAAAATGAAATACAAAAGAATATGAAAATACCGAAAGGTGACCAAAGTTTTAATACTCTTCGCACATATGTACTTCGAAAAAGATTACTTTAATGACGTTTAATAAAACGTATTTAAATTTCATTACTTTCGTTTCGCTGTTGCATGTTCCAATACACTTTCAAGGCTTTTCTAAAAATGTGGGAGTGTATAGTCCTTATCTGACTGGAGATGAATTAGGATGCAGATAATAAATGAGAGACTCGAAAATTAAAAACAAATTTAAACACAATTTATACATAAACAAGAACGAAAACAACAAAAAAACTCGACTGCAACAAAAAAAAAAAAAAAAAAATGTATAAAAAAGAGGGCATGGGGGGATGCCCGCCAGAAACGGATTTTCTATTCAAACAAAAAAATGTATGCCTGCATGTAATCTTTGAAATTTTGTTAATATTACGGTAACCTAAACGCTGTATAACCAAAATGATACCTCATATTCCAAAATCCACCAAGCCATTTAGGCTAGAGAGCGTACGAAAGAAATGTTCGCAGATGATATATAAGAATATTATATCCTTTGTCACTCCCGCAATCACTCAGACACCTCATATCATATGTCAAAATTAATCAAGCCGTTTAGGCTACAAACAGTATACATTAAAAAAATATTACCCTCCTCAAAGCAGTCGGGTAAAAAACAATAATTAGAAAATAAATTGTAGTTAAGTAATACAACCGGACACAACCGCATATCTTGAAAAAATTTGGAAACTCTAAACTATATATACAGAATGGGTCATATATATGTTGAATTTTGAACTAAGTGCTAATAATAACATTATCGACTTGAGCGCCATGAATTATTGACAATGGTTTAGCTTTAAACTTCTCATTGAGGAATGTGCATCGCGCCAATTTGGATAAACGTTTTAAAATACTCAAAACCTATTTTAAGCGTGGCTTTGTAGTTGCCGCAACGGAGCAAAAATTTTGTTCAAAGACACATTTTCACCATTTTCAAGATTATGTCAGCAAGCAAAACTGTAGATATAAGGCAAGGAAAACACTCACGTCGTCCAAGGGAAACCTATGCATACTGCTCGAATCATTGTGTAGTGTGGATTTTTCAGTAGATGCGTGATTGAACTCTTTTTCTTCGAAAATGAAACTGGACACGCCGTTACCGTTAATAGCGATCGCTATCGAGACAGGATAACTGACTATTTGTAATAGGAATTGTATGATATCGATCTCGATGATGTATGGTTTCAACAAGATAGATAGTACAACTAGCCACTCCGCTACGCACAAAAAGTGTAACAAGCGTTTAATTAGTGCTTTCGGAGATGACATATGCCCAAATTTTCACACATCATAGATGAGACAATTTTATCGTGCAATAAGACGGCGTTTTGCGAAAATCGAATTGCAAGGGGGTCAAATTCAGGGTCAAAGTTGCAGATTGTGGATGTTTTACTATATTTTACATCTTGACCAAATTTGGTCAAAATCGGGAGGATCACTGATCACCTGGTGACGCGCTAGTAATACAATGAATTTCAATATTGTAGTTTACAATAAAATTTTGATAAATAATAAATTAATTGAAAATAGCATTGACATTACTGTTCGCCTTTGTTGACAAATTCAAATATATACGTAATTATAAAAGATAACCATAAAGATACCTTTAATGACAGGAACCCCCAATCATCCAATACTTATGCTTTTATTCGAAGAAGTTGACTATTATAATTCGAATTTCAACACAAATTTAAATAAGTTAGCTGCATTGAATACGTCTTCTTATACAACTACACAATAATAAAAAAATTTGTAAATCGACAAAGTTTTAAATAAATGCAAACATATAAATGTAAGAAGGAAATTGGTTTTAAAATAAAATACAATTCTTTTTAAATCTTTTACATGCAGAATGCCTTAAAAAACATACACTTGAAAAAGTACATGTTCATGCCCATTTTATGCTTATGAAGTTGAACATAAGAAAAACATCTATTTGGAACCATTAGTAATAGTAATAAGTAATAAATTAGGGGTATCACAGAAAACATTTTCGTAGCAATTTCGTTCAAAATAAATATTATGGTGTCACAGAACTCATCTTGATTCAAATTGATCTCGTCCACAATTATTTATTAGGGATTTCTGTGACAATACCGATAATCTGTAAGAGAGCTATATGAT